>CM053582.1:242181763-242202305 GCA_028627135.1 Pseudochirops cupreus
GCTTTAGGTCACTCAGTTAGTGAAATTGTCAAGCCTGGGCTCAGATCTAGGTCTTTTGATGATGACCTAGACCTTTCTCTGGTGTATTCTCTTACCTCATCACTCAGTGCATCCAGAGGAAAAAAAAATCTCTCCATATTCTCTGTCTCCTTACCTTTTCTCTACTCCGACCTCAAAGTGAGCTGGGCCATATCCAGTCGTACTGATATGCATCTGGCCACTGGACCCACATGGCTCTGGAGGAGAAAGTGAGGCTGGTGACTTTGCGCAGCCCTCCCTCACTTAAATCCAATTGTCTTGCAAGTCATGGCATCATCTTCCTGATGTCATGGTCCTCTTTGAGAACAAAGGACAAACCACACAACCCAAAGTGAAGCAAAGAGATCCAAGGGAAAGGGTTTTAAGAGAAATGCTGACAGTGATATTGTCCCTGACGGCTGGGGAATGTAGCATCCTGGTTTTGGTAGTATAGACTCTGCTGATTTCTGGGGGAAATCATAGGGGGATTAAAATGTGACTAGCTCTACATAGATTCACCCCTCCCCCCCCCAGTTAAACCAAGAAATCTTTATTAATCACCTACTATGTGCCAGGTCCTGTGTTGTGCTGGGGATACAAAACAGTCCTTCCCCTAAAAGAGCTCATGTTCTAATGGGAGAGAACATATGTAGACTACTATGTACAAATCAGATAAATATAGAATAAATTGGAGGCAGACTGAGAAAGGTTTATTGAAGAAAGTGGGATATTAGTTAAAACTTGAAGGAAGCCAGGAGGCAGAGAGGAGAGAATTCCAGGCCATGGAAAGAATGGGTAAAGATGGGACAGACTTAGTGGCTTTTTTTTCTTACAGGCAGTGGAGTTAAGTGACTTGCCAAGGGTCACACAGCTAGTAAGTGTCTGAGGCTGGATTTGAACTCAGGTCCTCCTGACTCTAGGACTGCTACTCTATCCACTGTACCACCTAGTTGCCCCTTTAGTGGCTTTTAAAATTTGACTCTTTACCTCCATCCTCTGACTTCAGTCAGTGCAGGTTGCAAGGGTTTTGAGCCTGACAATAAATTACATTTCTTTGCACCAGACTGTGTTGTATTGACATCTTATTTACAGCAGTGGGCCTCCCAGCATCATCAGTTAGTGCAGTCTCCAGGCACTAATCAACAGAGCAGGAACAGGAATAAGAGCTCCAAGGAGGCCTCCATTTGGCTCGACTTGGGAAATACATTAGTCTGAGAAATGCCTTCGCTGCAACCTAGACCAATGTAATTTAATGCCACGATAAGCCTTGCCCATCTCCATCCTGCATGTGATTAGTCCGAGGTATTATGATGGGGTTTCTTGAGAATTACAATGCTGTGCTGTGAAGGTTATCTATCTATGCATGCAAGGATCCTCATCATCTTCCTTCCCATTCCTTGGCAGAAAAGGGGGAATGGACAGTGTAGCTCCAAGGGCTGGAGTGTAGCGGTAATGAGGCTAAAGTCTCTCAGTCCAACCTAATCTAATAAGAATTTATATAGCAACTACTACGAGTTCAAGGCACTGGGCTAAGCCTGGTAATACAAAGAGAAAACCAGACCAAACCCAAACCAGTCTCTGGCTTCAAGGAACTTACATTTGAACTGGGAGAGTTCTGTGGTTGATCCTTATATGGACAGTGAATAAAAAGTTAAAATTTCTTTCATTACCCCATCTCTTGAATCTGTCCCCCTTCTATCATACAACCATGACCCTAGTTCACGCCTTCATCATCTCTCATTTGGGATTACTGCAATAGCCTTGTGACTGGTCTTCCAGCTAAGGTGTCTTATTTGGTCTTCACCATGCCCCCAGGGACTTTGTTATGCTTTCAGATTTCCTCTGCCTTGGTACCCATATCTCATAAGTACCCTCAGTACTCTCTATCCCCTCTGCCTAAAAGGTAGAGTGAAGAACCCCTCTGAAAGGCTCTATTGAAGGAACAAGTCCAGACCAGCCAACTCTTCATTTCCCACCTGGCTGTATGCCTTGGGAATTCTCCATCGTGCTCCTACTCTGGGTACCTTCTTTACCACTATCCTTCAGCTTCCTTTATTTGTTGTCTTCCTCCATTAGACTGTAAGCTCCTTGAGGATAATAATTGTCTTTTAAAAAATATATATATTTGTATCCCCAGTGCTTAGCCTACTGGCTGGCACACTTACTGTTTTATAAATATTTATCGACTGACTGACAGTCCAGATTATCTTCCACACAATGGCCAAAGTGATTTTTACTAAGTACGGGTCTGACCATGTCACCTCCCTAATCAATAAACTCTAGTCATTCCCCATCATTTCTAGGATCAAATGAAACTCCCTACTTAGGATTTAAAGCCATTTACAATAGCTTTACAATTTACAAAGCCTTTCAGTCTTTCCAATCTTCTTATACATTATTCTCCTCTACATATCCATGGTCCAGCTATCCTAGCCTACCCACATTCCATGGGCACAGACTTCACTCTTTATTCTGGTTAATTGTTTAGCAGAAGCATGCCTTTCATCACAGAGAAGAATGAGAAAGAAAATATGCCTGGATCAGTCTGTATACACTACTAGGGAAACAAGTTGGAACCATCTTTGTAGCAGAAGGCTCAGGAAGGGGAAACTCACGAAGTAACTTTGCTTACCCTTAATATCCATGTTGCCTTATGCCATCCCTAGGTCTCAGCCCCCAGCCCACCCAGCTCATACTTACCCAGGCTGGACCTCTCACAGACTGCTTTTAGCCTTCTCTTCCCACTTCATTCCTCCCGCCCTCATCAATATATACCCATTCTACATCCCATCACCTCAGATCCCTGCTACAGGGTCAGGAACTAATCTGCTATATTAATTCAATTCAGCAAACATTTATTAAGTACCTACTGTATACAAGGCACTGTCTTAGGCATTGGCAACATAGAAGCAAATAACAAATCCAACAACCCAGAACAAGGTTCTTGACTTTAATATGTGAAAACTCTCAGATAGCATATTTTAAAGACTTAATGTGTGAGAACTCCCAGATAACATATTTACATTTTAATGGGGGTCTTCAATTTAACCTAAAGGAATGGATAATAGTAGGAATTTCTGGAACTGTGGGCTGCTTAGGGAGAGATTTGGTGGCAGACAATATATTTCAGTGCTCCTTCAATCACATCTTACGGGGAAGTGCCTGTTCTGCCTATGTGTAGGGTCAGCTGCTGGCTACAAGATTTCAAGTTAGTTTTAGAAGCATAGTATGGGGGAAAACTCTTGGGACTCAGAAGCGTGTGACTCAAGCTTCTCAAACTTGGAATTTTAGAGAGATGAGGTCAGTCTCCTCTTCTTCCTCTTCCTCCCACTCTATATCACCCTCCCCTTTCTCCTCCTCCTCCCCCCCCCCTTCCTTCCATACAAATGCCTTCAGAACACTGAGACCTTCCTTTCCTTACTAACCCAGTGCCACGATTAAGATGGGTTGCCTGCATGATTGTCCTGGAGAAATTTGTTGCCCAAGTGGAGGCCGGTATATTTGACAGATAATGCTAAGAATCCAAGCTGTCCAGATGCATTTATCTCTTCCCCTTTCACCCAATGAGCCCTGGAGACAAGACAAAGCCTTTCTGACAGAATCAGTTCAGCCCTTTCCTCCCAGCCCTGCCACTGGCGCTGAAGGGAGGTGGGTTCAGAGATGGAGGCTGAGCTGCTCTGGTTGAATCACCTGGGGGAGTCCTGGTGGCCCAGGGGCAGGCAAGCAGGCTTGTGGCAAGGAGCCCTGATGGGCTGAGACAGCTGCCATCCACAGAGCAGAGAGAAGGCACAATATCGAGAGCGAGGGATCTCTGTTTTCCACACCCCTCTCCCCCCAAAGCTGCTTCCCACACTCCAGAAAGGCATGGAAGCTTTCACGTGGGAGCTAGCTATTTGGGATCCTCTGGCAGTCTGGTCCCTTGGTGGGGGGGCAGGATAAGGGGTAGCTAGTTGGAAAAAGATGCCTTGAGGTTTGGTCCCAAGCTGAGGCTGCCAAGCTGCTGCCTCTCTCCATACCCACCATATTATTCCTTGGACCTGTGCTAAGACTTTCTCCCAGATTAGAACCGGACTCAATGTTCCTTGGGATTAGGAAGAACATATGACTAATGTGAAAGGTGACCTACCTGGAAACTCTAGAGTTCAGGCTGGATAGAACACTACATTCCACTGATGAATGATGAGGATCAAGGGAGGGAGGGAATCCGTTACTCTGGGAAATATTTCCCTGTTATTAACCTCATAGCCACAGTATGTCAGCATCACTCCATACAATCAGAAACTAAGACTCTCTTGTCATATAGAGCCATGGACAGTTACTTAGAAATCATCTAGTTCAATCTTATTTAACACTGCCATTTTCCAGATGGAGAAACTGAGGCTCAAAGGGGGAAGTGACCTCTAAAGTCATGGAACCATGAACTATTAGTCCTGGAAAGGACCTTAGAAACCATTTGGTAATTTTACAGATAGAGAACATGTGTCCAAAGAGGGGAAATGACATGCGTTAATTTTACACAATTAGTAAGAGTGGAAACTAACCCTGGTGTCCTGGTTCCCAGGCTGGTGTTCTTTCCATCACTCCCACATTGCCTGGAATGGGCATGTGATAGGGGTGGGGGAGGCGTGTGTGAAAGGAAATGGATTGTGGTATGAACTGGAGAGAGAAGCTGGGCACCTCTGTTACATTGTATGGACAGTACTTTTGGAGTTAGGAGAGATTTGGTTTCTAATCTCAGCATAGTGGAAAGACTGCTGGATTTAGGGCCAGCGTTCTCAATTCAATCACTAGCCAATTCAAATCAGCGCTTACTATATTGGGCATTGTGTCACATGCTGGGACTATAAATCCAAGCATAAAGACAGACGGTCCCTACCCTCAAAGAGCTTTACATTCTAATGGGTGAAGAGAGGACATTAAAGGGAGCTTTAAAAAAGAGGAGTTACGAGAAGGTACCCACTTGAGAGTGTGGGAAAACTTTATTGCACGGGGTTTGAATATAGCCCCAAATGGCTGAGAAATCAGACCTGTTGCTCAGAGAACAGGTTTGTTTAATGCTTAACTCAAGCAAGACCTAGGTTATGCTGACCAGAAACTGGGCCAAATCTGAAGATTAACGTCAGAAGTTTTCTCCCCCTGTACATATAGTCTTATCTGGAAACTCCCTATGTGCTGGCCAATCAGCTACTGTTTCCTTGTTCCTTTGTTTGAATCCTATAACTTACAGACACTCAGGAGGAAAGAGCGCCTCTATTGAGTCTCCCCTCTGCTGGAGGACTTCATAAACTTCTTTCTAAATTATTGCTGTTTTGGGTTTTGTTTTCCAACAACAAAGGTATGATGGTGAAGTCCTGAGAGTCAAGAGTGGAGTTTGGAGTGGACTGAAAGAATGGCTATTCTGGGCACTTCCTCAAAATGGAGATTTGTGACCTTGGGCAAGTCATTTGACTACTCTGAGTATCAATTTCCTCATGAAATGAGTGGTTTGGGCTAGATGGCTTCTGAGAACACTTTCAGATCTAAATCTAATATTCTACTTGTGTGACCTTGGGCGAGGAACTTTCTTTTTCTGAGATTTGATTTTCTCTACTATAAAATGAGGGGATTAGCTTCTACTAGAGGCTGAACATGGAATCTATAAACCTGGATGAAAAGAAGTACATCTTTATTTTCATTAACCTTTAGTTTCTTTGTGATCATATGGATTTTATTTCATACCTTATTCTTAGAAGGGGTCTGTTCAGAGCTTTCACCAGCCTGACAAAGGAGTCTATGACAAAATAAGGGTTAAGAAACCCAGGATTAGAGGATCTCTGAAGTCTCTTCTATTACTACAATTATGATTCTCTATAAAATAAGAGGATTGGACTAGCTGGTGTCTAAAATGCTTTTAAACTTTAAATTCTATGCATTTTTGTTGTTGTTGGGTTGTTTTAGTTGTGTCTTACTCTTTGTGACCCCATTTTCAGTTTTCTTGGCAAAGAGACTGGAGTACTTTGCTTTTTCCTTCCCCAGCTCTTTTTACAGATGAGGAAACTGAGGCCAAACAGGCTTAAGTTGACTTGCCTGGGATCACACAGTTAGTAAATGTCTGAGACTGAATTTGAACTCATGAAAAGGAGTTTTTCTGATTCCAAGTTCGGTGCACTATCTGAGATTCATTTTTTGGGGGGCAGTTCTGAGGAAGACTGATGTAAGAGAAGGCAGGAATGTGATTTTTCCTCCCCTCCAGCTCAGATGTAGTCACATGATGTCACACACATGATGGAAATGGGCTCAAATGGTAGTGGGGCACAAGTATTGTATTAACATGTGACAGAGGGAGCTCTGCTTCTTTCTGTCTCTAAAGCATCAAGAATCCTCCCTTTTAGGAATGAATTAGTCTCTTGAATGAGTCAAAAAGATGACAAAGCAATTGACTGAGAAAACAAATTAGCTCCAATTCTAGGAACTTTAAATAACTAAACCCTGAGGAACTCAAGGAGTCATGGCTTAGAGTTTCATGTGGTGGAGTCTCTCTGCATGAGGACTCTACAAAGAGATAAAGGACCCTCAAGTTCTATAGTTCCTGGATTTTTGAATTGTCTTTGTTGCATGTATATCTTACACCTGCCCCTGCTACCATTTTATTCTAAGTTTGAGTCCACTTTTCCCAAGGAAGCTGTGTATTTGTGGGAGTGTGATCCCCAGGTTTATGAGAGGATTTTTTTTATAACTACTGTTCTGACTATACTGTCTTAATAAATGCTTTTGCTAATAGCTCATTGTATCTATAGGATGACTATTAAAGAGAAGCACATCAGTGGGGGCTCATGAGCTATAGTATTAGAAGGAACAGGGTTACTCAAACTTCAGATTCAAGTACAAATTGGGAAATAACCCAGAAGGGTTTTAATGTTCAAAGGTAACCAGACCTTGTCAATGTTGGAGCATAGCTAGTGATTCAGAAAGAGGCACAGATTGCCAGTATCTGAGAACTGTGAGGGTCCATTGATGCTCCTGTGAGGTTGAGGGGGGGAAGTTGGAAGAATGATGAAACAAAAGACATCAATTTCTAGGTGTATATTTTTGTTCATTTTCCAGAACACATTCACCTTACAGATTTTTTAGAGCAGGATTTTTTTAAATAGAATATAGATTTTATAGAGTAGAAGAACAAGGAACATGTTGGTTAAGTGACTTGCTCAAGGACATACAAGAATAATCAAGAATGTTTATAGTTCTTATACACTCAGAATAACCTTGCAACCTGTACAGAACCTCTTTAGTCCTGCTTAGAATTACATATCCCTCTGGACAGCTAGATGTCACAGGGGATAGAATATTGAACTTATAATCATGGGGACTTCAGTGATTCCTCTCTAAACCCTTGCTAGCTGTGTGGCCCTAGGCAAATCACTTATCCTCTCTTCATCTCAGTTTCCCTATCAGTTAAATAGGAATAATAGCCCCTGTCTCACAATGTTATTGTGAGGATTAAATCAGATAACATGTAAAATGCTTTGTAAAACTTAAAAGCATTATACAAATGTTTGCTATTATTATATTTGGGGAAAAAACAACTAGTAGATGCTATGTGCAAGGTACTGAGGCAGATTCAAAGAAAATTAAAACATGGGCATCATGAACACAAATTATAGTGTTGGGTACCATGGTGCTAGGAGAGTTCCAGATGGACAGAACATTTCCAGTTTGGGAGTGAGAAGGAGATTAAGAAAGGTTTCATAGAGGAGGTGACATTTATACTAAGTCTTAAAAGGATGGGCAGGATTTCCAGGCATAGTCCATGGTGGGAGCAAAGAATACGTTCAGGGAACAGTGAATCGTCTAGTTTGGTCAGACCATAAAGAATGAGAAAGGGGGTACCGTGAGATGAGGCTAGTAGATTAGAACTAGTCTACAGAAAGAAACTAAGACTGAAAGACTGAAAGAAACTAAGACTGAAAGATTGAAAGAAATTTAGGTTTAGGAGAGTATTGCAATGGTCTGAGTGAGAGGTAACGAAGGACTGCACTCTGGTGGTGGCATTAGGAATAGAAAGGATTTAAGAGATTATTTAGTTCAAATTTCCACTTGCCTCATTTAACAAATGGAGAAATTGAGGTCCAGAGAGATTGTATTGCTGGAGGTCCCAGAGGGAGCAAATAACCTAGCTGGGATTTGAACCCAATCTGCTAACTCACAATTTTGTGCTCATTCCATTACACTAATTTGCCTGGGAAGGAGACAGAGCAAAATGACTTGGCAACTGGTTAAATATACATAGGGGGAGGGGGAGGAGACAGAGCTGACTGTGATTTTGTGCCTTGGAGACTGGTGATGTCATTACTTCTCCTGCAGGTGAGAGAGTCCTGCAAGACTTACTGGGAGCCAGCGCCCAAGCAGCTCTTGTGAAGTGTGGAGGTCCCAGGGTCCAAAGAGGCCCCGAGGGATCCTTCAGGAAACCAAAGCATTAGGCTCCTACTCTCAGCTTCTGCTGATTCAATAAGGGATGTTGACTATTTCTAAAAATAAAAATAATTTTATTATAAACTTGAGCCTCAACAAACACAATTTTCAATTACATAAACAAAAACAACTGAAAGATTTTAGGTGAAATTAGAAACTTTGACCTTTATATCATAGAATCACAGATTTAGAGCTGGAAGATATCTCAGAGGTCACCTAGTTCAAACTGTATATTTTACTGATGAGGAAACTGTTAAAAGGCAGTGCCTCTTGTGCTCAGTGGCACACACATGATCCAAGTCCTCTACCCACAATGGTTTGTTCAACAAAAATATGCAAATGATTTTGGCAATGTGATATTAAGACTCATCTTCCTGAGTTCAAATCTGGCCTCAGACTCTTACTAACTATGTGACCCTGGGCAAGTCACTTCACCGTGTTTGCTTCAGTTTCTTCATCTGTAAAATGAGTTGGAGAAGGAAATGGCAAACCACACCAGTCTATAAAGAGTCAGACACAACTGCAAATGACCAAATTATAAACGAATCAGTGTATATTTTGGTCTTGCGAGTCCACTTTCTTTACTCTGTATCATTTCATGGAAACCTTTCTGCATTTCCTTACGTTCTTTGTCTCTGTCGTTTCTTAAGGCACAATAACATTATATCCTACTCATCTACTGTAATTTGTTCAGACATTCCTTAGTCTTTGTGTTCCAGGGTTGCTTCCAATTCTTTGCTATTATAAACAAAACCACTAGAATATATTCTATAAACTTAGATTTTTGGGCAATGGATTTTGTCCTTATAAGTCCATATCAATTCCTAAAAGATTTTGGATATCCAAGTTTTATCAGAAATGTTGATTATGAAGATTTTAAAAATCTATTTCTTTTCTTTTTGTCTTGGAAGCATTGATTTTGTCACATAAAAGTTCTATATTTGTTTATAATTAAATTTATCTACTTAGTTACATATAGCTTTTTTTTTCTACTAAGGGAAAAAAAAAGAGAAGTGCTCATTATTTCTGACGAAGAAAACAGAATCAGTCCAGAATGTCAGGAGAGTTTGTGTTACACAGTTGTAAGGGAATTGATTTTTGGCCTCAAATGAGTGGGTCTAAAAGATGCAATGTCCTGTTTCAGGGATGCTTCAAATAACGAAGGTGGAATGAGTCTTATATTGGGTTGCAAAAATGAACCCCACCTCTTTCAGGAATAGAGGTAGCACAGCTCTGAACCAGGTAACATTGTGTCTAAAGGCTTCAGCCAGGTGTGACTAGGGGTCTGGCATCCTATACCTCTTCTCCTGTGGCCTCTGTATCATCATAATCAATCTATTTGGATTTCTGCCTCATCTTTCTTAAGCTTGATCCTATTTCTTCCAGTTCTTCCTCCATTTGCCTCTCCTGGCAAAGGCGAACCAATAAGATGATGTTAAGACTAAGAGAGGGTCACTCATGTTATTTGACAATCCCATAATTAATTCTACTTGTCGAATAGATAAGAATTGCTCAACCCAAAATTGTGGTAGATGACATTCCATTATCTTCTACTTTTCATGATTTTAAAAATATTTATATCAACAACCCACTTGGAATTTATTTTAGTGTATGTGTGAAATGTGGATCTAATCTCATTTCTTTTGGTCACAGTTCTATAACTCCTATGACAAGTGGAGTTCCTGGATCCCCTCTCTTCTTGGCAGATGGACTGAATTTAATATTGGGAAACTTCCTTATAATATCAATTGTTATGGTTCATGTTTGTTTCCATCTGGAGGTTCTGAGAACATCTGAATTTGACTCATTTTAGCACTCTTTTAGAGATACACAGTCACCCCCTGCAAGCAACATATTCCCAATAAACAATGGAACATAGAACAAATATGTAAAGAAATGAACAAAGTCGCATTTGAGCCGAGGTAGCCAGGGAACAGGACCTCCTCCTTCCACTTTCAATTTGTCCCTGATGCACCAAAAATCCAAAACTCATAGCAGCAAAACGGGAAGTCCTAGTGACATGTGTGGAATTGAGTCTATTCATACTCAGTGAGGGCAGGGTCTACCTCTCATCTCATGGATTGCTTCCCTAGGGTAGCAAGTCCTTTTCCTCCTGATAGATGTCCATTATGTTATTATAGAATTTTTTCAATTATTTTTATTAAATGATAATTTCATAGGACCATAGATGACAAGGTCATAGATTTAGAATTCAAAGGTACTTGAGAGGCTATCAAGTCCAACTCCCCTCACTTTATAGAAAAGGAAATGGAGGCACAGAGAGATTAAATGATTTACCTGTGGTTATATAGGTAGTAAGGATCTAAGGTGAAAACTGAACTCAGGACTTCCTGATTCTAAGTCCAATGCACCATCTACTACCTCTTGCAATTTTTTCTCATTGTTTTGAATTTTTAAATTTATCAAATGTTAGGCTGTTGTATAACTTTTGTCCTATTTCTGGATTACTTCATCTATTTCACAGATCAGTTTTTCTATTTTTTAAATCTAGTACTAGCAAATTTTAATAATTATCTTTTAATCTACTGCAAGACTTCCTTCCTCCTCTTTCTTTTTTAATAATCTCCCACAAAGACTATTTAAGGTTTTTTTGAGAGACTGTATTTGCATACGATATCCACTTCAACTGGACCTTCTGAACTGCTAGGCAGCCCCACTTGTTAGAGATCAAAATCATCTTTGCCGCTCTCCTCTTCTTCCCTTCCCATATCCAGCTGGTTGCCAAATCCTGTTGATTCTACATCTGTTCCCTCAGAATTTTAGGTATGGGGTGTGTGTGTGTGTGTGTGTGTGTGTGTGTGTGTGTGTGTGTATGAATGGAAATGGAAATGAAGAATTGCTACTTACTTGTGTGACCCAGGTTAAATGATTCAATCTCCCTGGACCTCTGCTTCTTCACCTGTAAAAGAGGACTTTGTATTAGGACTTTGAATTCTAACTCTAAATCCTATATTTCTATAGAAGCAAATAGGAATTAGTGCTAGTGCTTATCTTGTGTTTTGTCTCTCCACCTTTGGTACTTCCAAGTAGCCCCTGAACCACAAGAAACCAAAAACCTATTTATATTATACTCTAGTTACTTGAAGTCAGGGACTCTGTTTTTCCATCTTTCTTGTATCCCCTGCAGTATCTTGCATAGGGTTGGGCTATTACATAGCTATTTATTGGTTTTCAAGCTCAGGGAAATTCAAACTAATGCCATCAGTCAAAGAATTATACACATTTCTATTTGTCAACTTATTTTTATCAGTTGGAACTTTTGTTAGAGGCCTGAGAATTTGACTGTGTGACACTAATCTCACTGAGAATTCTCTCTAATAAAGCATACAAGGGAGAGGTTTGTGGCTTCTAAGGATTCAAGAGAAAATTGCTTCTCTAAAGGATAACTCCTGGATGAAGGCCAGAAAACAATGACCTGGAAGAAGGAGAGAGAGACAGCATGGCATAGTGGATAGGCCACTGGCTTTGGAGTCAGGAGGACCTCCATCCAGATCCTGCCTCAGGCACTATGACCCAGACAAATCACTTAACCTCTCTATGCCTTGATTTCCTTATCTATAAACTGTATAAAATCTATGAGATAAAGAGCTTGGACTAAGGTCCCTTCAACTCGACATCTATGAGCTTATAATGTCTCTTTCCATCTCTCCTGCCAAGAAAGCTTGCTGATCTAAATTTAAGTGAATATGACTGTTAGTGGCTTACTATTTTTCTAAGCTGTTCCTCGAGAAACTCAATACTTGTGACCTTCTCCAAAGGAATTATCCTTATAAACATACACAGAGCCAGCCTTCAGTGTAAATAAAGTAGGCTGCTGTTTACAGTGTGATTACAAGGGTGCTAGGAAAGTCGATGTCTCTCCCTAAATATCTGTTACTGATACTCCTAAACTATTAGCTGTTTAATCCTTTTGGTTAAGAATTGCCTACATTATTTGGCCTTCTTCTGAAATGCAAGAGGTTTCTGAGATGGGAAATATATTTATTCACTACTGTCTCAGGAGTGATAGAGAATCAGCCTCCAAGGTTGGAAGACCTAGGGCAGTGGTTCTCAACCTTCCTAATGCCATGACCCTTTAATACAGTTCCTCATGTTGTGGTGACCCCCAACCATAAAATTATTTTCATTGCTACTTCATAACTGTAATTTTGCTACTCTTTTGAATCGTAATGTAAATATCTGATATGCAGGATGTATTTTCATTGCTACAAATTGAACATAACCCACAGGTTGAGAACCGCTGACCTAGGGTCAAGTTCCACCTTGGATACCTACTTGTTGTCTGATCTGGGACAAATCATTTAAACTCAGCACTCTGGACACCAGCATTCCTGGAGAGAATTTCCTTGGGCTGTGGTGAGGATTGAATGAGATAATGGATATAAAGCAGTTATTCTTATTCTTAGCCTACAGTAACCAGGCCTTGTATCTGATAAAGACTTCATTCACTTAGCCTTCTACAGCACCATTCCTGGGGAGTTCAAGCAATGTTTGTAGTATATACAATCCCTTCCCTTACATTTATATATTCAGCCTAATTGTGCAAGCCCATTTCTGGGATGTGCTGATAAATGTTAAAAACCAACAATGATAACAACCATTTAACCAAATGTTAAAAACCAACAATGATAAAATAACCCTGGGCTTAGGAAGTGGAGAGGAGAATGTATGCGTACACTTTTCAGTTTAATCTTCCTTGTTAACATTTCCTTGAGTTTAGATAATCAATAAAGTCATAAACCAATCCCTGATGTATAGATTGCTGATTTCTGGGTTGTAAATGCTCACACTGAAGATTTAACAATGCTCTCCCAAGTCTTTAAGGGAAGTTTCCTCATATGGGAATTCTCTATGCTAATTAATTCACATGCCCAATTCCTATCCCCTACCTAAGTGCTTTTCTCCAAAAATCTCCAACAAGTGACCTTGCGTTCTTAAAGCTCATGCTGGCTAAGTATATATAAACTCTAGTTTTTGTCAACCTGGAAAGGTTTTGAGTATGCTTTTGGCAGCAGATCACACCTGTAACTAAAGGGGGATATATACTCATTGCAAAAAAGCTGATGAGGGTGAGAGGTTTTTGGCCAAGGCAATGCATGAATTTAGCAATCAAAAAGCATTTTATTAAGGCCTTATTATGAGCCAGGCATCCTGTCAGGTGCTGGAATGATACAAAGGGAGTAACAGTTAACAAAACTGGAAAAGTAGGTTGGAGCCAGGTTGTGAAGGGCTTACAAAATGCCCCTGATTTCTGTGTGATGGTGAGCGAGTGATAGAAAAGGGGGCAGAAGGGAGTAAGAATCGCATGTTCTGGAGCCCTTCTCTTTTTCTCTCACTTGATATGACCTCATCAGATCCCAAGGGTTCAATTATCCTTTTTTATGCAGATGACTCCCAGATTTACATATTTATCTCTAGTCTCTTCTGAGCTCTAGGTCTACATTTTCAACTGCCTTTTGGATGTTTTGAACTGGACACCCTGTGTGCATTTCAAATCCGACCTGTCAAATAGAGGATTCCTTATCTCTTTGCCAAACCAACTTTGTTCCAAACTTCCTTCAAGTTTCCCAAGCTGGTCCTATTGAAGGTACCACTATCCTTTCAATAACCCATCTCCTCAACCTAGGTGACATCCTTCACTCCTGCCTCTGACTCATCCCACACATATAGTCAGTCAATCTTGTCTTTCTCTAGCACACACAATCCCCTTCTCCCCACTTACAAATGCAACCTGGTAGTACAGGCCCTTATCACCTCTCTCCTAAATTATATCAATAGCCTCCTAATTGGTCTCAAGGCCTCAAGTTTCTACCCACTTTAATTCATCCTCGATGCAGCTGCCAAAATGGTTTTCCTAAAACACAGATCAGATCCGGTCACCCTCCCTCCATGAGCAAACTCCAATGCCTCCCTATTACCTAGGGTTAAAGAGAACCTTCTTTGTTTGGCATTTAAAACTCTTTGCAGCTGGGCCTCTTCCTACCTTCCCTGCGTCTTCATACCTTGTTCTCCTTGAACTCTATTCTCTTGCCATATTGGCACAACTGTACTTCCTCAGTACAACCCTCCATTTCCCAACTCCATGTCTTTGCACCAGCCTCCATGTCTGGAATGCTTTCACTCTTTACCTCTGCTTCCTACAATTCCTCTTTTCCTTTCAGGGCCAGCTCCAATTCCACCTCAGGCTTCTCCTAGTGCTATACTGGAGGCAGTTAGGCAGATATATGGATAGAACACTGGACCTGAAGTCAGAAAGACTTGAGTTCAGATACAGCCTCAGGCATTTCCTAGCTGTGTGACACTGGACAAGTCACGCCTCTGTCTGCCCCCTGTAAAAGGGGCATAATAAAAGCACTTATCTCTCAGGGTTGTGAGGGTTAAATGAGGTACTATTTGTAAAGTGTTTAGCACGGTACCTAGCACACAGTAGGCACTTAATTAGTGCATCTGTCCATTTTTCCCCACCTGCTAGTACTTTTCCCTCCAAAGGTACCTTGTAATTGAATGGTACATATAGTATATTTACTTAGCTACATACATTCTATCTTCCTGTTAGAATGCGAGCTCTTCCAGGGGAGGGGCTATTTCCCTTTGGTCTTTGCATCTTCCAAGAGAATCACAGCACCTGGAACAAAGTTGGAATTTTAAAATGGGATTGATATCATTTTTAGACCATCTATAAACACTGCTCTTAGTACTCACTTATGAGTTTATGGACTTCTAGGAATACATGAACAAGCATAGCATTGCGTGGTGAGATGGTGTGGATGGGTGTGTATCTGCTCTGGCTGAGGGAGTACCCACCATGAAAGACTGGAGAAGCTTTGAGTTGTGAGAAGTATTTTATCCTTCGTTGTTGCTGTTTGGTTGTTTACAGTCTTGTCTGACTCTTCATGACTCCATTTGGGATTTTCTTGGTAAAGAGACTGGAGCAGTTTGCCATTTCCTTCTCTAGTTCATTTTACAGATGAGGAAACTGAGGCCAACAGGGTTAAGTGATTTGTCCAGGGTCATACAACTAGTAAGTGCCTGAAGCTAGATTTTAACTCAGTCAGATGAGTCTTCTTGACTTCAGGCCCAGTACTCTATCCAGTGTGACACCTAGCTGCCCTAGGTTCCGTGTCCTAGGTTCAAAGAATTGACAAGATCTTTGCTCCTTGTAGCTTGAAGACACTCTGGGGGAATGAAAGCAAGGAGTATGGTGATTTTGGTCCCTAGTGGGAAGGAGAGCAAAATTCAAGGGCTCCAGCGAACTCTACTAAGTCAGCAAGCTAGAGAAGCCCTTAGGTCTTTGTTTATCCTTCTAACTCCTTTTCTCTTGCTTGGCTTGGGATCTTGCAATATAAACACTTATTTGAGCAATGATGCAAAACAAAGCAAAATAATCCCCCCCCCCCTCCAAAAAAAAGGAAAAACCAAAACTTAACCAAACAAAACAATATTTTCACTTGTAATGGTTCCTCTGTATCCTTCCAAATCTCACGGGAAACTACAAAATTTCAAAGGTGGTGGGTGATGGCTGTGGTGAGGGGATTGATTCCAACCCTTTGTCCCACTTCTCACCAGCAGCTACAGTCACTGTGCTCTTAGGACCTGACTTAAACTGACATCTGGAAGGGACCTTAGAGGTCACTTAGTCTCACCCCTTTATTTTTCAAATGAAGAAATTGAGTGAAGTGACTGGCCCCAGGTCACATAGGAGCTGGTGGCAGTCAGCAAATTCACTTTACTCTAGGAGTTTTTTAACCTATTTTCGTGTGTGTGTCCTGAACCCCGTTAGCAGTCTGGTGAAGTCTATGGACCTTTTCCTCACCCCAAATGATGGTTTTTTTTTCCCCAGATAACTGAAGAGAATGCTGAATTTCCTTAGATGTTAGTGAAAATAATAATTTTTTTCTTCCCCATCCAAATTCATGAATTCCCTGAGATTTATTCCAGGTTAAGAACTCTTGCTTTACTCCAAATTCAATATTCTTTTCACTGTAACACACTCTTCCTAAAGGAACTATGACCCCAATCTTACATGAACACAAGCTTCATATAACAAACTTTCTGAGGACTGGTCTTGCCTCTGTGATAGGGTTGAAGAAAGACAATTTGATATGGAGCAGTAGTTCCCACTTTGTGGTTTTGAGACCCCTTTTGAGAGTTTAGGTTGGTAGTTCAAGAGATTTGAGCTGAAAATTCTATAATGGCCTTTAATATATATGGCACAGTATATAATTGTAGAACATCATCAATAGTATATCACATTAACCTGGGGATTCACAACACTTTTTAAAAAAGGGTTTTGAGGCATAAAAAATGTAGGGAATTATTGATGTTGGGAATAATTGTTTTACTTGCAAAAATTTCAGACTGAATCCAGCCCCAGAGTGACCATGTATGTAGAAAATGCCCAAACATGGTGGGCTGGACACTTAATCTAGGAGTCAGTCAATCGATAAGCACTTTTTAGTGCCTACTATGTTCCAGGCACTGTGCTACTCAATGGGGACACAAAAAGAGGCAAAATACAGGCCCTGCCCTCAAGGAGCTTACACTCTAATGGGGAAGACAAGAAAACCAGTGAGGACTCACTGTTAGAGGATTATAGAAGTGTTTGATCTAACGCTTTGAAGCCTACTGGCTACTTCCCATGTGGCAGCCTCACAAAGGAGATAAAATGAGTAAACTTCATTCTTTCAAATGTCAATCCCACAACTGGTTTTGATTTCTACATGTACCCTTCTTTCAGATGTCTGACTAGAGAGATGAGGACATTAAAAGGTGTAGGTCACTTATAAGAAGAATGAAAGAACTAGGGATGGTTCATTTGGAGAAGAGAAGACATGGTTAGTGGTAGAGGGTCTTCACACGTTGGAAGGACTGTAATGTAGGAAAGAAATTAGATTTATTCTAGTTAGCTTCATAGGGTAGAATTAGGACCAATGTGTGGAAGCAGCTAGGTGGTACAGTGGAAAAAATGCTGGGCCTAAAGTCAGAAAGCCTTATCTTCTTGAGTTCAAATCGGGCTTCAGATACTTACTAGCTATGTGACTCTGGTCAAGTTGCTTAACCCTGTTTGCCTTAGTTTCCCATTTGTAAAATGAGCTGGAGAAGGAAGTGACAAACTACTCTAGTATGTCTGTCAAGAAAATCCCACAAAGATCAAAAATGACTCTATGACAAAAACAACATGGAAGTAACTAGGAAGCAAATTTCAGCTCAAAGTATGGAAGAACTAATAATATCTTTCAGACAGTGACAAGGGTTGCCTTGTAAGATAGTGAGCCCCTTATCACAGGTATAAGTAAGAGACTTGGTGACTGGCAAGTTGTAATCTACATTGGGGAAGAGGTTGGGTGTGCAAAAATTACATCATTATTTCAATCAAATTGATTTCCTTTGCAGTCCTATGTATTTTATGTTATGCATTTAAAAGCATTATTCTGAAAAGGGTTTCATAGGCTTCACCAGCCTGCCAGAAAAGTCCATGACACAAACAAAGCTAAGAACCCTTCTGGTTAGATGAACTCTAAGGCTCTTTTCAATTCTGGAAGTCTGATTCTATGGTGAGGGAAAAAGAGAGAAAGTAACAGTCCTGCTCGGATCTCCTGTAGGAAACTCATTAGCCTGTTTTTTCCCTGTGTCTTGTGAATGCTGGGTAGGCTTTGGGGAGCTTGAGACATTGATGTCTGACCCTTCCCCCTTCTTCCTATTGGTCGACCACTACTTGGCTCCCATTTCAAGTCAGAGAAGAAGAGGATCTGGGAGCTGGACCAAACCTCCGTGGGACATCCACTGACATGTGCAGAATATATTTTGTCCCATGATGGGGCAACTGTGTAGTGGAAAAGCATCATATAGGAGGAATTAATAAGGCTTAATTTGAGTTGTAACTGCCACAACATATTTAGATGATCTTGGGTAGGTCACTTTAGTTTTTAATTTTCTCATGTATACAATGAGGTAGTTGGATTAAAGTCTATTCTAGTTTCAATCACCTATGACTCCATACAGGTGTGTCTCTGGGCCAATTACATTTTTAGAAATCATCTTCTATTTTAATTGAACCAAGGAGCTTCTTATTTAAAGGAATTGTGATGTAAATTCCTTTGAAAAGTGAAAAATCCTTCTCTAAAGAGAAGATTCACCCATCTAATTTATCTGTAGTGGAGACCTGCATTTTCACATCATAACTACTTAAACCAAGGTAAACGTGCTGTCATATTCCCACCACTACCTCTCTGAGGAGATCCATTAGTCCCTCATTCAGTGTCCCTCCCAGTCCCAACCTCCAGCCTACATGAGTAGACAATTCCCTGGACTCCCTCCAATGCCCACTCCCTCTGATCACTTGCAAAAGAAGCAATAGTTTGAGGAAAGACCTATGGTGTACATCAGAGGTTTTCTGTCTTGAAAGAAACAAAGCTGGATTTGTAACAACTGGCTATCAGAGAATGGTCTCAGAGGACAGCGAAGGGGTTTCCATCCAGGAGACATTCTCCAAATAGGCAGGGTCAAGAGAGAGAGGGGAGGAAAGGGGCCTGGCCTAAGGGAGAGCGGAGGCAAGTTACAGAAAAATAGTGATAGCAGTATCACATGGAGAGAAAGGCCTGAAGGGCCCTGATCTCAGACCCAGAGGCTACTCCAGAGAGCAGTCACCCAGACTTTTCTCATAGTACTTAAGAGGTCTTGTGGGAGAGATAAAGAGAATGGAGAGTGAAGCTGAGTATGGGGAACTAGGCTTTGATGTTCTCTGAGGAGCACAAGATGGGGAATTTGGCAGGAGCCAGCATGATATAATGGAAAGAACTTTTTTGAATCAGAAGACCTGGGTTCTAATCATCACTGATACTTATGACCCATGTGTCTGTGGGCAAATGGATAATTTTTCTGGACCTCGGTTTCCTCATCTCTTAAGTGAGATTGGACTAGATGATTTCCAAATAGAACATCCTTTCTTTCTCTAGACTTAGTTTTCCCTCATTTATCAAATTGTGTTACCTTTAAGGATAGACTATCATAGTTGGAGGCCACTGTGGAGATCATCTTAGAACATTTCTTCATTTTTTTTAATGTCATGGACCCTTTTGGCAGTCTACTCTCACCCTTCCCAGAATGCTTTTAAAATCATAATCGAAGGAGATGCTAAGTTTCCTTTTGAAGTTAATGAAAATAAAGATGTCATTTTTTCCCATCCAAGTTCATGGACCCCTTGAATCTATGCACAGATCTCTTGGGGGTCTGTAGACCTCTAGTTAAGAACTCCTGATCTAGGCTGTGTTAAAGATGAGTAGTAAAGATGAAATTCAATAGTAAGAGTTAAAGCATTTTGGAAAGTATAAAGCATAAAAATGCAGGCTGGCCTTCTTTGTAATGATTTTGCCTCTGGGTCTGTTACTTGGATCTGAATGGCTACCAACTGTGTTCATCTCCCTATCAGCTAGGTGGCATGGTGGATAGAGTGTTGGGCCTGGAGTTAGGAGGACCTGAGTCCAAATCTGACCTGGACACTTACTAGCTGTATGACCCTAAACAAGTCACTTAACCTCTGCCTTAGTTTTCTCAACTGTAAAGTAGGGATAATATAGTACCTACCTACCAAAGTTGTGAAAATCAAAAGAAATAATATTTTTCAGAGGGGGGGGGAGGGTTGATGGAAGTACACACTTCTGTAAAGGGACAGGGACAGGGACAGGGTAGAGAATAGAACAAGGGGGGAATGGGATAGGAAACAGGGACATATAATCAGTCTCTCACAATATGCCCACTGTGGAGAGGTTCTGCATAATTACACATGTACAGCCTGTATTTAATTGCTTGTCCTTCCTGTGGGGGTGGGTGATGAGAGAGGAAGAGAAAAAATCTAGAATTTAAAGTTCTATAATCAAATGTTAAAAATACATATGTATATATGTATACAATTATTATTATTATTATTATTAACTACATCCAACTGGGACTTAAGAAACACAGGCACTGTGGTTGGGAGATCCATCCTGCCCTGCTAGAAAGTCAGGGAGGCGAGGGGGAGGACATAGGAGAGAAGAGATTGGGGGAGGGGGGATAC
>CM053582.1:242208461-242244266 GCA_028627135.1 Pseudochirops cupreus
ATAATTTTATATAATATATATTATATACATAATATATAATTTATATAATATAAACAATTTACTTATAACAGAAAATCAAGGAAAATAACACAGAATAAAACTCCTGACACATACTCTCTCATCGCTCGTTTTCCACACTACAATTCATGGAAGGAGAAGTTAGTCCCAGGGTCCCCACTTCCTTGAGCTATTCATTGATTCCAAATCCCAAACAAGGGACCAGAAGTGGACAGATGTTACTATTTCAGCACCTGGAACAAGCAGTGTCACTTGGCACTAGTGAAACCTCAGGGCCCTGCAAAGAAGGCGATGAAGTCTAGAAGTCTGCAGAGATCACCACATCAGTGTCTGAAGAGTTCAACACTAGCCTATTGGGGGCAAAATTCATGTTCACAGCTGCTGTCCCCCAGCACAGCTGGAGTTTGACATGTCAGTGTCATGGACGGGGAGAGTTCTTATTAAAAGTAGTAGGAATGAATAAGGTCTAGCATTGCCATTAGTTTCATGGCCACTTTTTCCTCCCATTTCTCCCCAGCTCTAATTTTGCTGTTTCATGTCCCTCTCTTAAAAGACCCCATTCTGAATCTGCTTATCCCAGCCAATGTCACTCAGGCGCTAGGCATGCCAGGACAAACCACCCAGTGCTAGGAGCATCCATTACTGATAAGGGTGGTTTGTACCGTGGCTACCATTACATCTGTAGGAATTGAATTAGAAAAGTATTGTTTCCTCAGACAATACCTCTTTGCCATATGCTCGTGGCTCTCCTGGTTTTCCTATACAGCTACCTAGGTAGCTTCTTCAGGTTTTCTTTTGAGTGAGCTGGGAAAAGTCTCCTATGCTCAGAGGTATTTGTTTTATCTGCTAGTCTCCTTTCTAAAGGGAATCCTGGGGTAGCCTCACCACCCAAGCCCCTGGAAGCCAGGTCAGTGACTGTCTCTTGTCAAATGTTATTTAAGAATCATACAAAGGACAATATTTGTTCAAATAGTAAACTTTCCCATTTGCACACATGTTATCTTTGTAAATATATGCTTACTGCCTATGTGTTATAAGAAAGAGGAAGAGTTAGGTGGATAAAGTTCACTGTTACTGGAGGGGCACGGAATTCTCTTGCCCAACATCTCCTTCATTGGCCAACTATGGTGCTTTCTACTGAAACTCTTTCCTTCTTTGTGTTGGGCAACAAAAACAGGGTGCTATCTCCAGAGCGTCTTCGTTAAAATACTCATGTTATCTTATAAATATCTCCCTTTGGAATGAGTTCATTTACCACATTAACTGATTGGATAAAATGAATCGATCAGCTAAATAGAGGAAATAAATGCTCTTCCAAAATCTTCCTTACTTCCCCAACCAAAATATGTATGCCTGCACAAGAAAACATAATCCAGTCCCCTTCCCCACACAACACTCCCACTACATACACAGTCTCACCCACAGTGAAGACATGAGAATGCACATACTAACTACCCTTAGCCTTCTCACTCCCAGCCGACAATATTTTCACCCTCTACATTCCTGAGCCACAGAATGACAGAAGTGAGGAAAGAGACCCAGCATGTCAGGACACCCCCAGGATGGTTTCTAGATCTACCCAACAGAAAACCAAGTGGAATGAATAAAGAAAAGATTCATAATTGTATACACAATACTCTTTTTGTATCATGTTATTTATATAGAAATACTAATTCTTTTGGGGGGCGGTGTTTAAGTTCAGAATTAAGAAATAAAATGAAAAAAAAATAGACTTTCCCCATGCCCAGGTTGTTAATAAGCGATTTGTTAACTAGCCCACCACCTATGTTAGGGTTAACAACCCTCTGACAACCCTTTCTCCCTCAGGAAATGGGCAGAGGAAGGACCCGGGAGTGACAGAAGCAGCTCCTCAGCCCCAATGCCAAGTCCTCCCCGTCCCCTTGCTCATTCTCTGCACGTGACAAGGACAAAGGGCCTGCCATTCCTTCTTCTCTGGGACAGAAGCCTTGGCCTTCTGCATGTTCCTGGAAGGCCTTCTCTATGTTTATGTCAACCCAGGCTGTGTCTCTCAGCCCTGGAGAGTTGCAGTTAATGCATGCAGAGGAGGGGGAAGCTGAGTAACAACCGAAGAAGACATGGCAGTCAAAGGCTCAGAGAAGAACATAGAAGCTGGGGGACAAGAAGGGGAGAGAGAGCTGTGGGAGAGAAATGGAAGTAGGCATCATCTTCACTCTCTCCCTCTCCTGCATTGCATGTTTCACTGTCTTATACCTGGTGAGGTTTCCAGCTCTGTCTGCATGCATACAAAAGAGCTGGAAATATCCAGTATTTTAGAAGAATCATAGGCTCTGGAGTCAGAGGACCTGGGTTCAAATCCCACCTTTAATTCTTTGCTACCTGGAGGACCTTGGCAAGTCCTTTAATATTCCTGGGTCTCAGAATGAGAGGGTTGAATTAGCTGACCTCTGAATTTCCTTCCACCTTTAAGCCCATGACTTAAAGTAAGGTCTCCCTGGAGATGGTCCTGAGCAAATTTATGTAGGTTGTGGTTTGTCATGGGTCCTCTCCTTCCCTTTCTTCCTCTCATCCCATTTTCTCCTCAGTAAAACCCTTTTCTCTTCGCATTCCGAGAACTAAATGTATAATTCCTTCAAGGGGGTATTTTCATGAATTAGTTTCCTAGAAGGAAGTTTCATGGAGAGGGCAATGCTTAACCCAAAAGTAAGAATCTCTGACAATGGAATGTCCAGGGTAGGTGATCCCTGTATGGCTTCGAGGGCAGGAAATGATTTGGGGTAGTCTCTGATGCGCTTCAATCACATACCACATTAAAGCGGCCCTCTTCTCTACCTAAAATCCAGGACCTAATGCATGAATCTGCAAAGTCAATCAAACCAATTATGTTGGCAACAACCATTTGCCATGATGGGAAAAAATCCCAAAATAAAACAAAACCAAACCCAACCCTGTATCTGAAGTCAGGAGACCTCGATTCTCATCTGGCACTTTTGAGATAGGTTGTTAATTGTTTTGTCTCTGGATTCTCCTTACTACACAAAGGTAACTGTATGACCTTGGGTCAGTCCTTAACCTCATTGGACTTTATAAGAGTTGGACTAGGGGGTCTCTGTCGTCCCTTCTAGCTTCTGTCATGCTAAGGATTTAATCTACTTCAAACCCCTTTGCTCTTCCCTTCCTTCCTCCAAGTTTCTCCAAAGGAGATCAGTCTTAATTTTTGGTTCAAAGAAGAAAGGGCAGATTCATGAGGCTTATAGGACATTGGGTCTAGAATAAATTCTTATAGGAACATATTTATAGCTGGGAGGAACCTTAGATCTGACCCTCTCATTTTTACAGATGAGAAAACTGAGACCCACAGATATTACATGACTTAACCAGAGCCAGTTTCTAGTAAGTTTCTGATGTGAGTCAAATTCATAGTTCCCTGCCTTCACATGCAGCATTCTCTCTGCTACACTGTGTTCCTTTCTCCCTGTTGCCTGGGGATGCTAAATCTCCAGGTTTATGAATATTATGGCCTCTGGGTGAGTAGATGAAATAAATCCTAGAGAGACTTAGAAACAATGGCAATTGTAGGTAGACTTTGTCATCATATCGTATACTCCAAACTAACTTAGACTATTGCACCGTATTTTTTTTTGTTAATCGATTTGTATAAAATTTAGACCATTCACTGATATAAATAACTTAAGGTTATTGATAAACCAATAGACAGAGAGGCCTAGTTTGTTCAATATTACTTACTGAGTAAGCTCTTCCATTCAAGTGTGCTTCCCAGTGTGCCTTCATAAGCAGCTGTGAAGTCCTACTGAGGCTACTGTCGGACAACAGGGAGGGGGTGTGTTCTAATCATGTCCCCTCTCTAGATATGGAGGCTTTCTCAACCTGGGACCTATTGCCACATATGGGGGCAGCCTCTACTGTCTTCTCTTCTTCTCCACCATATGAGAAAATAATGCCAGTGCTCAACAATAATCAAATCTCTATTTACCAGGCCCTTTGCCATCAAGACTATTGAAGACTGAGGTCTCAGACACTAAACCCAGACAGGAACAAATAGAATATCTCCTCATTCCCTGACAATTTTGCAATGAGACAAAGGAACGAGTATCAACAGTGAATTCATACAGGCCAATAAGGATCTGATCATCTGGTACTGATCCAGATACCCAGTTCAATATTCTTGCTGGCTTGGCTTCTTCCTTTCTGGAATTTAAAGAGAAATGAACAAGACCTTGGAAGAAAGGAGCCAAAGTCAACCCACATTTCCCCTATCCTAGGACTAGCAAAGCCCTCCTCTTCCCCTAATCCCTGTGATTCAGAGTTGTGCTTCCTGCTGAGGTCTCAACCTCTATCTCTCCCCATATGCTCATCCCCATTTAGCTCAACTGTACCTTACCCAGTTCCTTCCCCCCTCCCCTTAATCTTGCTTTGTATTATCTAGAACCTGTTCTGCAGTATGGATAGCAAACTGCCTTCTGACCCAGAACTTGTCCACTCACACTCTTTCCAACCTCTTAAACTCATGATATCCTGTCCTTCTTCTTCTCTCTACACCTTGGGCCAGAAAAAGATGTAAGCACCCTCCTTCCTCCAAATGGTCACTTCTACTTCCTTCCTTCCTCGGCTACCATTTGGAGCTTCATTACATTTCCTTTGAGTGTCATTCCATTTCTTTTTAGCATCCTGTCCAATTTCTTTGATGGTCATAACCAGCTTCTAAGTACTCTCTTTCTCAAGGAGTTAAGTACTTGGCTCACAGGTTTCATCTGGAGATCAAACCTTATTCTCATATTAGGGAAATTCAACATGTAATGAGAGACATCCCATGGAACATGAGCAGAGGTGTCCTTCCTCATTCTGGCTGACCACTTGTACTGGCTCAGCCCTCATTTGTGGCTTAAGTCAGAGGAACCCATGATTCAGTGAACTTGTAAAGAGAAGAGTTTACAACTCAATCTCTTGCTTCCATTTTCCTGTGTGGTAGCTAGTTATCCGTTCCCTATAAAGTGTCCTGGCCTGGTTCGTGTGACAGTCTTCTCAATTCTTTTCACGCTGTCGTACCCACTCACAATGATTGTCTTACCTGAGTGATCATCGTCACTCAAACCTGTGCCGTCTCCATGATCACGAACTCTTCAATTCTCTGATGGTAACCTCCTATACTTGAGTCTCTCACTGGGCCTCACTTTTCTTTCTTTCTTTCTTTCTTTCTTTTTTTCTTTCTTTCTTTCTTTCTTTCTTTCTTTCTTTCTTCCTTTCTTTCTTTCTTCCTTTCTTTCTTTCTTTCTTCCTTTCTTTCTTCCTTCCTTCCTTCCTTGCTTCCTGCTTTCCAGGGGGAAAAACAAGGCAATTGGGGTTAAGTGACTTGCCCAAGGTCACATAGCTCATAAGTGTGTCAAGTGTCTGAGGCCAGATTTGAGCTCAGGTTCTCCTGACTCCTGGGTCAGTGCTCTATTCCCTGTGCCACCTAGCTGCCCACCCCCCTGCCCTTCCCCAGGCCTCACTTCTCTTAACCACTACCTCCAGTCCTTCTGCCTCTCCCTATTTTCCTACTCCAAAACTCTTACTTTGGTGTCACTTTTCTTCTTTTGCAATCTCTATTCTAGAGTTGAATTGTAAAATAGCCTTGAATTCCTTGCCCTTTGTCCTAGTTTTTTATGCCTTGCCAGACCTTCCCCTTCCCCTCCAACCCTTCTTTGCATTACCTCCACCATCTACCTCTTCCAGTCCTACCTACTCTTATGTGGCTGAGCAATGCTGGTGGAAGTACAATTGTTTAATTGTACCCACCACTACCACTTTTTTGTTATCCAATCTCAACTAGGTCCTCACTGCTGTACCATGATCCTTTCATTCCTTTCTGATTGACTTTTGTTAATAGTGGCTGTTCCAAAACTTTCCCTTTTCTTTTTAAGTCACTTATGCTACCCCTCCTCTATCACTTTCTGTAGAGAATCTATTGAGAAAATAAAGGGCATTTATAGTGAGCTCAGTCTTCTCCCTTTTCTATACCTCAAAATTCCTAAACATCAACATTCTACATTCTCTCCTTGTTTGTTTCAGTTTCTGAGGCCCATCTCCATGCCAAGGCCAACCCTTCCACATGTACCCAGGATCTCATCCCCTCTTGCTTCCTACTGGTATTTGCCCCTTTAATCACTTCTACTCCCTTGCTCAAATTTTTCATCTCTCCTTATTTATTGGTTCTTTCTCTGCTGCCTATAAAGCACATTCAGGTTTCCCACACCCACTGGGGAAAAAAAAAATCTAGGTTTGACTTTTCCATGTCTTCAGGGTATTATCACCTGCTCTTCTTCCTTTCACAAGCAAATTCCTAGGAATTGCCTCTGCTTCCTTATCTTCTGCTCATCTCTTGATTGCTCAGCTACCTGGCTTCTGACACCATCACTTTACTGAAATTGTTCTCTTTAAGATTACCGCTGACCTCTTAGCTGCTAAAAACCCAGTAACCTTTTGTTGGTCCTCAACCAACTTGTTCTCTTTGAAGCTTCTGACACTGTTGGCCACTTTCTTGTCCTGAATAGTCTCCTTCCTTGACTTTTGTGATGCTTCCCTTTCCTGATTCCTCTCCTGCCAGACTGCCTCCTTGAGGTTCCCTCCTTTATTTTGTAAGCATGGGTTTCTTTCAACCGAGTTTTATCCTGGTCTATCTCTTTCTTCCCTCAAAATACTCATTCTCATAAGGCTCAAATAGGGGCAGCTTGGTGGTGTAGTGGATAGAGCACTGGCCCTGGAATCAGGAGAACCTGAGTTCAAATCTAGTCTCAGATACTTATTAGATGTGTGACCCTGGGCAAGTCACTTAACCCTGATTGCCTCAACAAAGTATAAAAGTGTTATTATCTCCACCTGAATGTCTTATCAGCATCTCAAACTCATCATGTCCAAAATGGACATCATCTTCCCCTGAACCCTACCCCTCTCCAAATGCCTCTGTTTCCATATAAGGCAGCAGCATCCTCCCAGTCCCTCAGATTTAAAACCTTAGAATCACCTTTGATTCTTTCCTCTCCCTCATCCTCTGCCTTCAGCTAGTGCCAAGTCTTGCTGATTCACTCTTCACAACATCTCTGGAGTTTTCTTCCTTGTTTTTCACTTCTATAGCTACTAGCCTTGTTCAGTTGCTAATTACATCTCACCTTTTGCCTGGACTATGGCAGAAGCCTCCTAATTGGTCTCCCTGCTTTTAGGCTCTCTCCTTTCTATAATCCTCCTCTGCAAAGCTGCAGAAATAATCTTTCTGAGGCACAGGTCTGATCATGTTAGACCTCTGTTCAAAAACCTATAGTGGCTCCCTATGGCTTTTAGGATAAAACACAGAAATCTTAATTTAGTGTTTAAGGTCCTTAGAAAAACTTCCATTTGTGGACTACTTTCATATTACTCCCTCTCACATACTATGTCTAGCCAAATACCACCTAGCCATTTTGTGAATTCAGCATGCCACCTTTGACCTCAATGCATTTACACAGGCTCTCCTCCATTCCTGGAAGGCTCCATTTCTCTTCAAATTTGGAAGACTTATTTTCCTCCTGGGTAAAACGGTTACCTCTTATTTACTCATGTGGATCCCCTCCATGGAATATAAGCTCCTTGAGGACAGGAATGGTTTTTTTTTGTATCCCCAGTTCATAGCATGGTTCCTAGCACCCAGTACATATTTAGTCAATGTTTGCTGAAAGAATTAAAGAGAGTCAGAATGGTGTAGTAGAAATCATTGGATATATAATGGGTTCTCATATCCCAGCTTTGATACTAACCAGCTCTGACTCAGGGCAAGTGATTTATACTTCTCTAAGCCTTTGAATTTCTTCATCTGCAAAAGTGACAATAATATCTGTACTGTAAACCTCACAGATTTGTGAAGGAAAAGTGCTTTTAAGTATTAAGTTGCTTGGGGTGACTAGGTGGTGCAGTGAATAGAGCACTGGCCCTAGAGTCAGGAGGACCTGAGTTCAAATTTGACCCAAGTGACTTGACCCCAATTGCCCTGCCTTTCCCCCTCCAAAAAGCAAAAGAAGAAAAAAATATTAAGTTGCTATATAAATGTGGATTATTACTATTCCTCATTACTATAATGAGGTACATTACTGATTAGTCATTCTGTCCCCCTCCCCACTGAAGAGTCTCTGTGATCTCGAGATGGTTATTCTTTCTTTTCCTGAAGCAGGAGATAAGATACGTATCCTATGCATGCACATTGTATGTATGTGTGATGTGTGTATGTATGTAGAGAGAAGGTGGGGAAGGATGAAGGAGGCAATAGATGAAATAGGCCCTCTTGACTCAGGCAATGTCATATAATCCCTTGTATCTAAAATCCTCTATCTATCAATCCATGTTCCTCCTTCTAAAATCCAGATCCAAACTCGTCTTATTCAAGAAGTCTGTCTCAGTTACCCCAATCCCAGTCTGCTTACTCCTTTGCTCTGATTCCCTCCATCAAGTTCCCTTTGTACCCTTGCCCCTTATCATCTGGGTACAACAGGGAGAGATTTCCTGATTCCTGGGAAGAGTGTGAACACCTCTTCACAGTCATGGCTATGTGAGTAGTTAGTGTTTATAGCTCAGCCAGCAACCTAAGATAGTGAGTGAACCAATTTTGTTTTGGGGCAGGGTGGGGTAGTCAGTGTGCCCTTTTCACCATTACTTGTGAGAGTCTCTCTGCTGCCCTTAACTTTGAAGTCTCATCCAAGCTTGCCCTATGCTCCAAAAGTACCTTTTCTCCTCACCTTCCCTCTTTCCTTAAAGTTCCCAGTAACCATTTAATCTCAGCTAGTTGTCAGGAGGAAGGCAGACTCAATTCATCCTAGAGGGTAAATGACTGACAATTCCTAACTCTCTCATGAATATTTCTATTTTAAAAGAAGGACTTATTAACCCAAAGCAATCTCAAATGGCTAGAATTCTAGGAAAGGTAGCAAAATCAATAATAATAGCTAACATTCATGCAATGCTTTAAGGTTTGCAAAGCCCTTTGTATATGTTACCTCCTTTGGTCCTCATAACAAACTGGGAGGCAGGTACCGTTATCATTATCTTCATTTTACAGAGGAAGAAACTGACTTGCCCATGATCACTTAGTAAGTAAATATATAAGACAGGATTTAAACTCAGGTCTTCCTGACTCCAAGTCCAGCACCTATAAGCACTGTGCCACCTTGCTGCCCTCAATCACTTTAGCTGAGGCATGGGGTATATTTAAGGACAGGGCATCTGGTCATCTTACTGTGTAAATATCTACTATACCTAGGGCTAACACTGATTCTGCCCAGTCCATTATGAGAGTCCATAGTACCCCTGCGCTTGAAAAGGAACTTAGTTGGAAACTTAGCGTATCCTATTTTTTATATAATTCTGCACTTTGGATTGGACTCCACAAATCCCTACTATTCATCTCCACCGGAGAAGTTGTGAGCAGAACTCCTTAGTCCCTTCTTGATTTGAACTGGTCAGTGGATCCCATACCCAGAGCAAGGGGGGAAGAAGAAAGGAAGTTATGGGAGTTTGTTGCCCATCAGCCCTCTGGGGCTCGCCTTTGAAGATATATGCTTCCTGCCAATGGCTACTTCCGAGTGAATAGGTCATAAATGACTCTGTGTCCTGTGTCCATTTCTAACACATTTGCTCTGTGAAACCACTAATGCCAAATATCCTAGTCTAAAAGGGTTTCTGGAATCATGAAAGATCAGGAAAAGTTTCCTTTTAACTTCTCAAATGTGTAACTGCCTGTTTATTCAGGGACTGCTACAGGGAAAAAAAGAACTGTTTTTTCCCCCACTTTGGGTTTGGGGAGATTCTACACGTAAGGTCACATCAAACATATTTCCATATTGGACACAATGCAAAAGAAAAACAAAATAAAACAATAAAAATAAGGAAAAAATTAAAAGTATGCTTCAATTTGCATTCAGAATTCATCAGTTCTGTCTTTGGAGGTGGATAGCATTTTTCATCATGAGTGCTTTGGAATTGTCTTGGATCATTGTATTGATCAGAGCAGCTAAGTCTTTCATAGTTGATCATCATTACAATATTGCTGTTACTGTGTACAATGTTCACTTCAAATTGTATCAGTTCATACAAGTCTTCCCAGGTTTTTCTGACAGCATCCTGCTTGTCATTTCTTATAGCTCAATAGTTTTCCATCACAGTCATATACCACAATTTGTTTCCCTCAGTTTCCAGTTCTTTGCCACCAAAAAGAAGTTGTGGTATATGAATGTAATGGAATACTATTGTGCTATAAGAAATGAGGAGCAGATGGACTTCATATTTACCTAGAGAGGCTTATATGAACTGATACTAAGTGAGAAGAGCAGAACCAGGAGAAATTTGTACACAGTTACGGACACAACGTATGTGTGACAATCAACTCTGATAGACTGGACTCTTCTCAGCAACACAAGGTTATAAGACAACTGCAAAAGACTCATGATGGAAAGAGATGTCTACATTCAGAGAAAGATCTAGAAAGAACAGAATTTAAATGCAGACTGAAGCAAACTACCTGCTCTCTTTCTTTTTCATGTTTGCTTTTGTTTCTTCTTTCCCATTGTTTATTCCATCGGCTACAACCCTTCTTTACAACCAGACTAATGTCTAATGTGAAAGTATTTGCAGATCCTATACTTGATTGCATGCTGCCATGGTGGCGGGAGGAGGGGTGCAGAGAGGGAAGGGAGAAAATTTGAAACTCAAGGGATTGTGGAACTGAATCTTGTAAACTAAGAGTAAACAAATCAATAAAAAAAAGAAAATCAAAAAAAGAAAAAGAGTCACTATAATTTTTTTTTTTTACAAATAGATTCTTATCCCTTTTCTTTGATCTCTTTGGGATACAGACCTAGTAGTGGCATTGCTGGCATGCCCAGTTTTATAACCCTTTGGGCATAGTTTCAAATTGTTTTCCAGAATGGTTGGATTAGTGTACAATTCTACCAACAGTGCAGTAGTGATTCATTTTTCTGCATCCCCTCCAGTATTTGTCATTTTCCTTTTCTGTTATGTTAGTCAATCTGACAGATGTAAGATAGTATCTCAAGAGTTGTTTCAGTTTGTATTTCTCTAGTCAGTAGTGATTTAGATCATTTTTCATATGTCTATTGATAGTTTCTATTTTTTTTCTGAAAACTGCCTGTTCCTCTACTTTGATAATTTATTAATTGAAGAGTAGCTCTTATTTTCATAAAATTGGCTCAGTTCCCTAAATATTTGAGAAACGAGGCCATATTAGAGAAAATTTGTGTGAAGACATTTCTCCCAATTTTCTGCTTTCCTTCTAATTTTGTCTGCATTGGTTTTGTTTATGCAAACCCTTTCTAATTTAATATAATCAAAATTATTCATCTTACATCCCATAATGCTCTCCATCTTTTGTTTGATTATAAATTCTTCCCTTATCCATAGATCTGACAGGTAAACTATTCTATGCTCCCCTATGTCTAAATAATGTACCCATTTTGACCTTATCTTGTTATATAGTTTGAGAAGTTGGTGTATATCTAGTCGTTGCCCAAACTGCTTTCCAGTTTTCCCAGGAGATTTGGTCAAACAGTGAGTTCTTGTTCTAAAAGTCTGGATCATTGTGTTTATCAAACAGTAGATTACTGTGGTTATTGGCTACTGTGTATTGTGTACCCAATCTATTCCACTGATCCACCACTCTGTTTCTTAGTCAGTACCAGATAGTTGTGATGATTACTGCTTTGTAATACATATGAGATCTAGTACAGTTTTTGATTGATTCTCTTGATATTCTTGACCTTTTGTTTCTTCCAGACAAATTTTCTTATTATCATCATCCTATTTCTTGATTTAGAACTTTATGTTAATGCTGGGTTCTGTTCCTTGTCGGGAGTGGAGAGGGGCTCTGTTTCAAGCTTTAGGCTTTTTCACTCTGCTGTTTTCAGAGCTAGTTCTGAGGCTTTGGAAGTTTTTGGTGCTTTCAATGTGGTAAGATCTGGGGAGAGGTGTGGTCACTCTTGTTCTGTGCTCTGATTCTTACCCAAGAAGGGCCCCTGATCCCTTGGGATTGTAATTGATACTGTTCCTCGGGACCCCTGATCCCTTGTGGGGCTAGAAGTGATACTGTCTCTTAGGACTTCTACTCTCTCTGGACAGAAAGTTCTCCTCTCTGTCCTCAAACTGTGATGCATGCCTGGATATAGGCAATGGGGCTGAGCTATGGCATCTGGTCCTGCAGCCAGTGCTAGCACAGGGGGACCCTGTAATCTCTTTTTGCCCTTTTGCCCTTACCACCTCTGGCTTGAGAGCTCCCAAAGCTGCTGTTGCTTCTGTTGCCACTGCTTAGCAGCACCATTAATGTTTTATCCATGTGGGATCTGGGTTAGCCTCCTCTTCCATGTCACAAGACTCTCTCTCCATCTTTCTATGTTGCCTTGGGCTGGAAGAATGTCTCACTCTGAGCTTTTGTTGACCCTGCCATTCCAGGATTGATTTGAGGAATTATTTTAAAGTTGTTTGGAGGGAAATATGAGGAGAGCTCAGCTGAGTGCTTGTCTATGTCACCCCCAGAAGTTCCATCCACTTCTTTATTTCTTCACTCCCCTCCCCCCCAATATTTAAAATGTCCAAAAAACATCCTTTGAAAATAAAGTGTCTTTTTGTGGTTACAGAAATGGTAGCAAAGTGATTACCCATTGATTGGAGAATAGTTGACTAAATTGTGCCTGGTGCATAGTAGGACCTTAATAACTGTTTATTGACTGATATGAATGTATTGGTGTATCATTATTTTGTAAGACACAGTGACGATAAAAATTCAGAGAAACTCTGGAAAACATATATGAATTTATACAAAGTAATTAGAACCATGACAACAATATACATAGTGACTGCAATAATGTAAATGAACATTAAAATGAAGATGAGCACTGTGTAATGATATTGGTCAATCTTGGCCACAGAGAAGAGATGAGAGAATGAACTTTCCTCATGTCCCTGGAGATGCAGGTACAGATGTTGCATGTACTGTTAGATGTGATCACTGAAGGTCCACTGGGTGGTTACCAGCTATATCTAGAAGTGACATAAAAATAAAAGCACTTACGAAAAAGAAAGGGAGGAAGGAAAGAAAGAAAAGAAAGAAGAGGGAAAGGAGGAAAAGGAAGGAAGAATGAAGAAAGAGAAGCATAAAGAAGGAAGGAAATTAAATAAAGAAGGAAGAAGGAAAGAAGAAAGAAGGAAAGAAAGGAAGAAGGAAGAGAAAGAAGACAAAAAGGAAGGAAGAAAAAGGAAGAAAGAAGGAAAGAAAGGAAGCAAGAAAAGAAAGACTAGAGGAAGGAAAGAGATAAAGAGAGGGAGAAGGAAAGAAGGAAAAGGAAGGAAGAAAGAAAAAGAAGAAAGGAAGGAAGAGGAATAAATAAGGAAGGAAAAAGGAAAGAAATAAAGGAAGGAAGGAAGAAAAAAGGTAAAGAAGAAAGGAAGAAAAGAAGGAAAAGAAAGGAAGAGAGGACAAGAAGGAAGAAAAAAAGAAGGAAGAAAGGAAAGGAAGGATCAAAAGGAAGGAAGAATAAAAAAAGAAAGGAAGATAAAAAGCAAGTAATCACAATGTCTAGAGTCTAGACTAAGTTTTCAAAGAGAAGTAGGAAATTCAGTAGGTATCTCGGGTCTTAAAAGAATTTCCTAAGATTCCAACTTCAGCTCAAGGGCACAACACCTTTTTCCCTCTCAATAAGACAGTGTCAAGAAGTGGGAAGCCCCCTGTACTGGGAGTGAAGAGACTGGGTTCTAAAACATTAGTGCAATCTCTTACTCTAGCTCTTGACCTACCAACCCTGCACTTCTCTGAGCGAGGTGTTGTGTCTCAGAATCCTTTGTTTTGTTTCTCAGCTCCAGCCCGGAGTCACCTTTTGGTTCATTATCATTATTTGCCCTCAGGACTGGTCCTATGGGCACAGGTGAAATAAGAACAATTTACTTAGTAATTTGAGGAACCCCTACACTGGAGACTAAAATTGACACCATTAAAGTTACAAGTCGAGGTGGTATGATAATAATAATAATAATAATAATAATAATAATAGAAATAGGTATAGTAGGAATCAAGAGACCTGAGCTCCATCCAGTCTGGACTGAAATCTAAATGCTGATATTTACTACCTTTGTGACCCTGGACAAACTGGCTTTCCTGGACCTCGGTTTCCTTCTCTGTAAAATGAAGGATGTCAGACTAGATGGCTTCTGAGGTTCCTTCTAGCTCTAGATGTATGAATCTGTGAATTTGGTTTTGGCTCTTTCACTATACACACTGTGTGACCTTGGGCAAGTTACTTCTTTCTAGACCTTAATTTACTTCTCTGTAAAATTGTAAGGTTGAACTAGCTGATTTTTTTAGAAGTTGCAAAGAGATAAATTCAGTTATGTCTGATGTCCATATAACCTTCTTTTTAAAAAAGTTTATTTATTTTTAGTTTTCAACATTCATTTCTATAAGCTTTAAATTTTCTCTCCCTCCCCAAGATGGTATGCAATCTGATATAGGCTCTACATATACATTCCTATTAAATATATTTTCACATTAGTAATGTTGTATAGAAGAATTAGAATGAGTGAGAGGAACCACGAGAAAGAAAAAACAAAATAAAACAACAACAAAAAGAAAATAGTCTTCATCACTCTGCATTCAGACTCCAATCTGGATGTGGATGGCATTTTCCATCATGAGTCCTTTAGAATTGTTTTAGGACCTTGCATTGCTGAGAAGGGCTAAGTCTATCAAAGTCAGTCATCACACACTGTGGTTATTACTATGCACAATGTTCTCCTGGTTTTGCTCACTTCACTCAGCATCAGTTCATATAAGTCTTTCAGGTTTTTCTGAAGTCCCCCTGCTCATCATTTCTTACAGCACAATAGTATTCCATTACATTCATATACCACAACTTGTTCAGCTACTCCTCCAATTAATGGGCATTCCCTAAATTTAGATGATCTTTTAGGGTCTTCCCAGACCTAAAATTCTATTCTTGGGTTCCTGCTTTGTCAGACTGCATAGATGGTCAACTGGGGCTTCAAAGCCCTGTCCCAGGTACCAGATAGGACGCAGACTAGAACTTGAAACAGAACCTTGCTACTCAACTCAAACTTTAAAAAGAACAAAATAAAAAACTTTAGCAATGTCTTTACTTTTTAGATTACCTTCTTTTCCGAGTGTTCCTCTTTCCCAAAGAGACATCCCTTCTAATAAAGAATTTTAAAAGGAAGTGGGAAAGGCAGTTTGACAAAAGTCACTGTAATAGAGATGGTGGGGATGAGAGAGATTTGATTGCAACACCTCAGATCAAGCCTTGTTCATGAAAATATACAAGAGGGAGATGATGGTGATAGCAAGGCCTTAATTTGTTACACATCTGCTCCCTGTTATCCCTCTATGAAGTATGAAGAAGTAAATCAGAAACTGACCAGCTATTGACTGGCCAAATATAGGCCATGCCCTTACTGGCCTTTAAAAAGTAGGACAGTTCTGGGAATTAGCCTGGGCAAGAGGGAGTTGAGCTGTGGAGAAGAACAGGGTCAGGGAGCTTAGGGAGCAGCTTGTCCAGCAGTTTGCTTCACAGTGTGAAGACCCCATGATGAAAGAAAGAACATTGGAGCCCTGTAACTCCAGGGGCATGAGGCACCCTGGCCATATGTGCTTCTTAAACGCATGCCTCATGTCAGCATATTCTATGTATGTGCCTACTCTTCCCGCTGCCTGTGTATTTGTGGAAGAGTGAAACCCAGATTTGTGGGAGGAATGTTGTACAATTACTGTTTTTACCATGATCTGAGCAGATGCTTTGTTTTGAGTTAATTGTGTCTATTTTGTTGTTGTTCAGTCATTTAGTCATGTCCGACTCTTCATGTCCCCATTCGGGGTTTTCTTGGCCAAAATACTGGAGAAATTTGCCATTTCCTTCTCTAGCTCATTTTACAGATGAAGAAACTGAGGCAAATAGTGTTAAGTGGCTTGCCCAGGGTCACACAGCTAGTAAGTATCTGAGACCAGATTTGAACTCAAGAAGATGTGTTTTGTTGACTCCAGGCCTGGCATTCTATCCACTCTGCCACCCAGCTGTCCTAATTGTCTCTACTGGTTATTAAAAGAAAGTGCACTTGAAATTAAAATGAAAATTAAAGGACACGTGAGCTCTATAGTTTTAGGAGTACCTTGAACCTAAAAGTAATTGTTCCTCTTGGAGTCCCAACTTGAAACCTTTGAATGTTGAATTGGGGATAACTGAAGACATATCGATCAAGTCCGACAGTATATGCAATGTTCCACACCCATGGCACCCTACCTTTGCAAAGAAGGGAGAGAGCATTTTCTTGTCTCTTCATAAGTGCAGAGCTGGAAGGTAATATAATCCATCATCTTCATTTTACAGACAATTTGCTGGGACCCAGAGGGATTGAGGAGTTGCCCAAGGTCACTTGGGTAGTAGGAAGCAGAGCCACGATTTGATTGGAACCAAGGTTCTTTGACCCCACTTCCTATGCTTCTTTGAGGGCCAGAGAAAAGACTCACTTTTGCTGCCTCCTCCCAGAAACAATGTCTATGCCTTGTCTTCTAACCCTTTCCTATTAACACATTAGCAAGGATTAGCTTAATCAGTCATCAGCTCATACCTTGGGCTCTGAGGAGATGTGATACTGGGCAGATAACTGATTCTCAGGGTGCGTGGGGAAGTGGAGGAGGTATTACGTTTGTTTGAATGTAGCAGCTACAAGGTCAGGATGGTAGACTGCCTGGACTGAGGCAGTTGTGGAGAGGGGTCTTTGGTGGCACTATGGCCAAATCTTGTCCCCTTGTTCCTCCTCCTACTTCTAGGGAATTTGGGAAGATTTCCATTTTCTGAGATAGAAATGTAATCCCCAGGCCACCTGCATGGGGAGGGAACTCCTAATCATCTCTTCCTCCTCCTGGATTAGAGTTGGTTCAATGAAAGTGATAATGGAATTTTCAGCTTCTGGCTCAGACAGGACCCAGTTGCCCTCCTAGAAGGAGAATAATAGAATCATAGAATGATGGCACTTTAAAGAGGATGGGGATTCTGGTGAGCCTCGACAGATTATCCATTTGGGAGGTGAATGAGGAAAAAGATGAAGGAGAAAGGAAACAAACATTTATTAAACTCCTGCTATATACCAGGCACTCTGCTAAGCACATAAAATATTATCTCATTTGATCTTCACAATAACCTTGGGAGATAGATATTATTATTATAATACTCATTTTACAGTTAAAGAAACTGAGGCATAGAAAGGTTAAGTGACTTGCCCAGGGTCCCACAGCTAGTAAGTGTCTGAGGTCAGATTTGAATTCAAATCTTCCTGACTCCAGGCCCAGTGCTCTATCCGCAGCACCATCCAGCTGACTATACCCTCTTCCCAGGTGCCTTCTGGCTGCCCAGCCCTCCCCCCTTTCTTTCTTTCTTTTTTTTTTTAATCTAACTTCTTCACTTTATTTTTAAAAAAATTATAAAATTGATTTGTTTGTTTACTTTTAGTTTACAACATTCAGTTCCACAGTCCCTTGAGTTTCAGATTTTTTCCCCCTCCTTCTCCTCCTTTCTACCCTCCCCCCACCATGGCAGCATGCACTCAGATACAGGATCCACAAATATCTTCACATTAATCGTTAGGTTGTAAAGAAGGATTATAACTGATGGAACGATCAGCGGGAAAGAGGAAACAAAACAAGGAAAAGAAACAGAGCAAGTAGTTTGTTTCAATCTGCACTCAGACTCCGCATATCTTTCTTTGGATGTGGATATTTCTTTTGATCATGAGTCTTTTGGAGCTGTCTTATAACCTAGTATTGCTGAGAGGAGCCCAGTCTATTGAAATTAGGCATCACACGTGACTTTGTGTCTGTGATTGTGTGCAGATTTCTCCTGGTTCTGCTCTTCTTGCTCAGCATCAGTTTATATAAGTCTCTCCAGGTTATTATGAAGTCTGTCTGCTCCTCATTTCTTATAGCACAATAGTATTCCATTACATTCATATACCACAACTTGTTCAGCCATTCCTCAATTGATGGGCTTCCCCTTGATTTCCAATTCTTTGCCACCACAAAAAAAGCCACTATAAATATTTTTGTACATAAAGGTCCTCCTCCTCCTACTTCTCTGATCTTTTTGGAATGTAACCCTAGAAGTGGTATTGCTGGGTCAAAGGATATGCACTTATTTATAGCCCTTTGGGCATAGTTTCACATTGCTCTCCAGAATGGTTGGATCAGTTCACAACTCCACCAACAATGCATTAGTGTTCCAGTTTTCCCACATCCTCTCCAGCATTTATCATTTTCCTGTTTTGTCATCTTAACCAATCTGACTGGTGAGATGTGGTACCTCAGAGTTGTTTTGATTTGCATTTCTCTAATCAATAGTGATTTAAAACATTTTTTCATATGCTTATAGATATCTCTAATTTCATCTTCTGAAAACTGCCTGTTCATATCCTTTGACTATTTATCAATTGGGGTGTCAGCCCTCCCTTTCTACTGAAATGTTGTGACACTTGCCTCAGGTTTACTGTCACTCCAATAAACTCCTGTGTTCCATGCTCCAGGCCTTTCTATTCCCTTTCCCCTGTCTGAATGAAACCTATCCTTTGGCCTTTCCCCTCAGGGCCTTGATCTTTAGTTTCCAAACTAATCTGACAAACAAATCCATTTGAATGTTAGACTTGCTAATGGATCCATATATAGCATCTTTAGCACAGATTGGAAAGGGACTTTTAAGAGAGATTAGTCCAAATTCTTCAATTTACAGATGAGGAAACTAAGGCCCAAAGTGATGAGTAACTTGCCAAATTCACAGGAGCTAGCAACTGACTGGGCTGGAACTTAAGCTCAAGTGTTCTGTATTACAAGTCCCGTGTTCCTTGCATTATATACTATGCTGCCTCAATATTTACATTTTTCTAGGGCCTATGGGGAGATGATACCTCAACCCAAAGAATTAACTACAGTATTGAGATTTTGGAAATATTCTGGGGAAAGAAATTTTCTTGGTGCTCCTCAAATCACACCCCCTAGTGCCTGCCCCTCAAGCCTAGTTGAGTCCATTCACTTCATGACGTCCATCTACATCTTGTTCATTTGGCTGACTCGAACAGTTAAATTTTGGGGGATTCCACCCACCCTTTTCTGTGACTGCATTTTCAGTTCAATGCTTGTTTCCCTCCTTTCTGACTGATAATAATTGATCTCTGTTGGAGGAGATCTAGCTAGCTTTGTGGAAGGGACTGTTGGCCTTGCCTGGTTAGACACAATCAGCTGTGTCTTCCTCATTATAGCAATGTCATGCTGCAGAGGTAGGAGTAGGGGAGGGAAAGTAGAGGATTGGATCTGGAGAATAGCAGAAAAAGATTCAAGTCAACAAACATTTATTAATCACTTACTATGTGCAAGCCAGGAGAAACAGCCAATTATGTTCCAGGAGAAACAGCCAAAAACTGAAATTACCCTTGTTTTGTGCTGGCAAGGTATTAGACTATAGAGAAAAGTAGCTTTTTCTAGTCCTCCCCAAATACCATCTCCTACCTGGACCACTTGCCCTGGGAGAGGGAAGAGGGGAGTAGAGGAGTGGAGGTACCAAATCTTAAAACCTTGTTCCTGTTCACTGGCTTCCCTGAGCTCAAGGGTCACATCAAAGCGTGGGGTAATATACTAAATCTTGGCTCACTGACACTGAACTCCTTCCTACTAAGAGGACTTCACACAGCCAAGCAATATTGGCATCAATACCATGGAGCAGTCTTTATTGAGGGCCTGAATGTGTGTGTGTTGGCAGGGGGTTGTTGGGTGTGCCCTGTACAAGATGCATGAGGAAGATACAGAAGAAGATACCCAGAAGTAGGAGAGAAGCTAAATGAGTCAGAGTCTGGCACAGTCTGTCAGGAACAATGTCATGCAGATGATCTGGACTCCCAGGTTCCAGAAGTAGAGAGTTGCTGTGGTTCCCATAAGCAGCTTCTGCATAATGTTCTCCTTCAAGGATGTTCTCAGATCCATCTTCAGGGACTGCTGGCAGTATACCACTGGGAATATGATTTTGTGAAGAGGTTCCTGATCTTATCAATAGGTTGCAGTTCCAGGGCAGAGAGGAGTGCCTATATTCCCTAACAATGAAGTAGGGGCCCTGGTTACAGTTCCAAGGCAGAGAAGAAGACTAGCATGTACAGCTGCAAGGAACCAGGGGCCCTTCCTTGGTAAAGATCAGAGTGAACATCAGGAGAGCAGTGAAGATACATCTCTCAGGATCACATCACCTTAAAAGCACCAAAACGTGCAGTCCTCCAGAACTAGCTCTAAAAATAGCAGCAAGAAAAAGCTTGAAGCTTGGGACAGTGCTTCTCTGCCTCCAGGTAAGCAGAACTCAACTTTAACATAAAGTTCAAAGTCAAGAAATAGCCTGGGAAAATGAGCAAACAACAAAACAAGAATTTGACCACAAAAAGCTACTATGGTGGCAGAGAAGACCAACACATAAACTCAGAAGACAATAATGTGAAAAAAAACTCCCAAAAATGGTCTTTAAAATGATAATTGGATCCAAACCCAACAAGAATTCCTGGAAGAATTAAGGAAAAAGATAAGAGTGGTACAAGAAAAATTGGGAAAAGAAATGAGAGTGATGCAAGAAAATATGAAAAGAGAATTAAAAGGTTGGTAAAAAAAAAGACACAAAAAATACTGAAGAAAATAATACCTTAAAAAACAAATTTGTCCAATGGTAAAAGAGTCACAAAAATTCACTGAAGAATCTCCTTTAGAAGCAGAATTGGCCAAATAGAAAAAGGGGTACAAAAACTTGCTGAAGAAAATTAAAAATTATAATTGGGCAAGTAGAAGTTAATGACTCCATGAGACTTCAAGAAACAAAGTCAAAAGAATGAAAAATAGAAGAAAATACATAGTATCTCATTGGAAAAAGAACTGACCTAGAAAATAGATTGAGAAGAGATAAATTAAGAATTCTTTGAATACCTGAAAGCCATGATTAAAAAAAATAAAGAACCCAGATATCACATTTCAAGAAATCATCAAAGAGAACTTCCCCAATATCTTAGAACCAGAGAGTAAAATAGAAATGGAAAGAATCCAGCAATCACCTTCTGAAAGTGATCCTAACATAAAAGCTCCCAGGAATATTATAGTCAAATTTCAGAGCTCCAAGGTCAAGGAGAAAATATTGCAAACATCCAAAAAGTATCCTGGAATCACAGTCAGGATCACACAATATTTAGCACATTCCATGTTAAAGAAGCAGAGAGCTTGGAATATGATGTTCCAGAAGGCAAAGAAGTTAGGATTACAACTAAGTATCATCTACCTAACAAAAATAAGTGTAATCTTTTCGGGGAAAAATGAATATTTAATGAAAACAGAGGTTTTTCAAGCATTCCTGATGAAAAGACCAGAGCTGAATAGAAAATTTGACATTCAAACAGAATACTCAAGGGCATCTTCTTGTTTAGTTGTTTTAGTTGTGTCCAATCTTTGCCACCCCATTTGGAGTTTTCTTGGCAGACATGCTGAAATGGTTTGTCATTCCCTTCTGCTCATTTTCCAGATGAGGAAACTGAGGGAAACAGGGTTAAATAACTTGCCCAGGGTCACCAAGCTAGTAAGTGTCCGAGGCCAGATTTAAACTCAGGAAGACAAATCTTCCTGACTCCATGCCCAGTGCTCTATCCATTGAGTCACCTAGGTGTCCCTTAAGAGAAGCATAAATAGATAAACATGAAAGAGTAATCATAAGGTACTTAATACAGTTACATTGCATGTTTACATCAAACTAAATGTTTACATTCATTTAGGTGAAGATGATACATGGAATTCCTAAGAACTTCATCATTATTAGGGCAGTTAAAAGGAATTTACATAGAGAGGGCATGGGTGTGGGTTGATTATGTTGTAATGATCTCAAAAAAAATGAAAAAGTGAGAAAAAGAGATGCACTGAAAGAAGGTGGAAGGGAGCAGTAGAATGGGGAAAATTTTCACACATGAAAGAAGCATGCAAAGAACAGTTGTCACAACAGAGGGGAAAATTGAGAGGTGGGGTAGGCAATGTTTGAACTCCACTCTCATCAGAATTGGTTCAAAGAGAGAAGAATATATAGATACTCAGTTGTGTATAGAAATGTAACTTACCCAGTAGGAAAATAGGAATGGTAAGAGATAAATGAAAGAGGGGAGGGTGATAAAAGGGAATGAAGGTTAAAGGAGGCAGTGGTTAGAAATAAAATAGACTTTTGAGGAGGGACAGGATAAAGAGAGAGTGAATGGAAGAAACAAAAGAAAATAGGATGGAGGGAAATACACAGTCAATAATCATAACTGTGAATGTGAATGGGATGAGCTTGTCCATAAAATGGAAGCAAATAGGAGAATGGATAGAAACCAGAATCCCACAATATGTTGTTTACGAGAGACACACTTGAAACGAAAGACACATGCTGAGTTAAAATGAAGGAATGGAGTAGAATCTAACATAGTTCAGTTGAAGTAAAAAAGGCAAGGGCAGCAATCATGATCTCAGACAAAGCAAAAGAGATAATCAGGGAATCTACATTTTGCTAAAAAGCACCATAAACAATGGAGTAGTATAAAATTTTTTACACCAAGTTTCTCTAATAAAGGTCTTATTTCTCAAATATGTACTGATTATAGAAGTGAGTCACATTTATAAAAATAAGAACCATTCCTCAATTGATAAATGGTCAAAGGATACGAACAGGTAGTTTTCAGAAAAAATCAAAGCTATGTATAGTCACATGAAAAAAATGCTCTAAGTCACTATTGATAAGAGAAATGCAAATGAAAACAACTTTGAGGTACCCCCTCACACCTATCAGACATGACAAATACTGGAGGGGATGAGGGAAAAATAGGTACACTAATGAACTGCTGGTGGAGTAATAAACTGGTCCAATCATTCTGGAAAGCAATTTGAAACTATGCCTAAAGGGCTATAAAACTGTGCATACCCTTTCACCTAGCAATATTACTACTAAGTGTGTATCCTAAGGAGAAAAATAAAAAGGAAAAGGACTTATATGTACAAATGTATTTGTAGCAGCTCTTTTTATGGTGGCAAAGAGTTAGAAATTAAGGGGATGTTCATCAGTTGAGGAATAACTGAACAAGTTGTGGCATATGATTGTGATGGAGTACTATTGTACTATAAGAAATGATGAGTGGGGTGACCTCAGAAAAAACAGGGCAAGACCAATATGAACTAACAAGAAGTGAAGCGAAAAGAACTGAGAGATCATTGTACACAATAATGGTAATGTTGTAATGACGATCAACTGTGAAAGACTTGGCTACTCTGATCAATTCAGTGATCCAAGACAATTCCAAAGGACACATGATGCAAAAATGCTGTCTACCTCCAGAGAGAGAACTGATGAACTCTGAGGGCAAGTTGAAGTATAATATTCTCACTTTCCTTATTTTTCTTTTTAAAAAAAGTATGGCTGATATAGAAATATGCTTTGCTTGATATCACATGCATGATTGATACCATAGTGCTTGCCTTCTCAGGGAGTGGGGGTGAGGGTGGTAGGAAGGGATTTAATTTAAAAAGAAAAGAATTTTAAAAATAAATAAAGAATAAAAAAAGTAAACCCAATTAAAAGTTTCATACAGGACCAGGCTCATGACAAGATCAATTCAGTAATGACTTTATGTACATATATGATCATATAGATAAAGACATATCTATTTATTTTGTATATATACATACACACAAATATATGTATATATCTAGCAAGTATCTCAACAAATAAATCTGATCGGTAAGGTTTATGTGTGTACCTATATACATATACTATATGAACACATACATACATATACACATGTGTTTGTGTATTTGTATATATATATGTATGTGTATGTGTGTGTATGTATACATGCCTTACCAAGGGATTTTTAAATTGTACTTGCTGGATTTTGAGATTTTAAATAAATAATTGCATTAAAAATAAGTTAATGAAACGTGGAAAAAATTACCTTTTAGATCTACAAAGAGAAGAAAAATTCTCATAGAAGATAAAATGGATAATAATGATTACATAAAATTAAGACATTTTTGCATAAATACATCTAATAAAACTAAGATTAAAAGGGTGAACAACTAACTGGGAAAAGGCTTTGCAGCAAATTTTTAAGATAAATGTCTCTTTTCCAAGATATGTAAGGAATTGATTCAAATTTGTAAGACTAAGGATTGTTCACCAATTGATAAATGGTCAAAGAATATGAACACTTACTTCTCAAGGGAAGAAATCTGAGTTATCTGAAGTCATATAAAAATGCTATAAATTACTAATAATAAGAAATAAAAATTAAAACAATTCTGAGGTTCCACCTCACACCCATCAGATTGGTAAAGTTGATGAGAAAGGAAAATGGAAAATGTTGGAGGAGCTATGGCAAAATAGGTATATTGATGCACTGCTGTTAGGCCTGTGAATAGATACAACCATTCTGGAAAGTAATTTGGATTATACACCAAAAGCTACTAAACAATGGATGTCCTTTGATCCAGCTATATACCCCCCTCTCCCCAAAGATCAAAGAAACAGGAAAGAGGTCCTATATGTACAAAAATAGTTATAACAGTTCTTATATTGTGGCAAAAAAAGTGAAAACTAAAGGGATGCCCATCAACTGAAGAATGGCTGAATAAATTGTGGTATCTGAATGTAATGGAATACTATTTTCCTGTAAGAAATGAGGAAATAGATGATTTCTAAGAGACATGGAAAGACTTATATGAACTGACACAGAGTGAAGTGAAATGATATTAATATTATAAAAATGAACAATTTTAAAGGTTTCCTATAAACTGATGAACACTGAAATGAGCAGAACCAGGAGAACAATTTATATAGTAACAACAATCCTATAAAAACAAACAACTTGGAAAGCTGTAAGAACCATGAAGATTCTGGTCTGGACCATGACCATCCATGATTCCAGAGGATGGCTAATGAAGCATGCTATCTCTCTACTTCCTGAAAGAGTAGTAACAATTAGATCAGGGGTGACGATTTTGACACAGACAGGTTTTCATTTTATACTTCTGGGTTTATGCACTGAGGATTTTCCATAGTGAATTTTTAATCCCAAGAGCAGTTTCTGGTGATGGAGGTTAGTGTATGTTTGGTAACTCATGAACTCATCTTATTAGCAGACTGAGCCAAGGATTATTAGGAAGAGAAAACTTCTGTGTAAGAATCTAGTTCTACCATGATAGAGATGGTAGAGAGTAAGAGATAGATAATGTAGGAGTAGGAATTATTGCTGTTTATTTTTCATTTTTGAAGAGGACCAGTGACATCATGAGTGATGTCTTGACTCATGAGTGAATTGGATTTAAGTGAGGAAGAGCTGCACAAAGTCATCATCTTCACTCTCTCTTCCAGAGTCATTGAAGTCCAGTGGCAATACAAAAAAGTTGGGATGATGGCCTGGCATGCAGTGGATGACCATGGTGTCTTCGATGTCTGACCAACCTCGAAGCCCTCCACAGTGGAGGGTCACCTTCACAGTCACCTTCATGGCCATTGGAACCAACTGTTCTCATCCACCCATTCTACTTGAGGAGGTCTTCACATGCTTGCAGCAAATACCCTTCTAACTCAAGGATGGGTTTGTGGCTCCTTAGTTACCTCCAGGGAGTAGGAATAGGAACCATAGGGTTGGACATTTATAGATAAGACCCTTAAATCCCATCTAGTCTAAAGTAAGTGAAGCCAGAGGAGATTAAGAGATTTGTCTCTGCTCTCAGGGAGCTCACAGTTCACAGGTGAGACCATAATAAATAATAGCGAACATTTACTTGGCAAATACTACGTACCAGGCACTAAGTGCTTTACAATTATCCTATCATTTCATTCTCTCCACAATCCTGGGAGGGAGGTACTATTATTATCTCCATTTTACAAATGAAGAAACCAAGGAAAACAGAGGTTAAATGACTTCCCCAGAACCACATAGTCAGCAGGTATCTGAGGCTGCATTTGAACACAGGTCTTTCTGACTCCAGGCCCAGCTGTTTATTCACAGCACCAACTAGACAAAATACAAACAATTAGGTGCAAACAAGATTTATACAGGATTAACTGAGGATATTCTGCAGAGAGAAGGTACAAAGATTAAGTAGGACCAGCAAAGGCTGCTTACAGAAGATGAGACTTTAGATGACACTTGAAGGAAGCCAGGGGACCAGACAAGAAAAGGGAGAGAGAGACCTCTCAACGTGAGGGATCCTGAAAATACCTGGGGTGGAGTAACGGGGAGCTTTGTCTAGTGGCAAGAAGAGTGGAGGCCAGTGTCATACACTGTATATGAGTAGGTCTCTGCTCTGAGAAATTTACAATATCATAAAAGACTATAATCAGGGGCTATATAAGACATATATATATATACATGCATATATATATACATATATATATAAAATGTATATAATACGTATATAATGCATATACATATAATATATATAATACATAATTTATATCATTCTAGAAGGGGATTAATCATTGTTGACTAGAGTTATCAGGGAAGACTTCATGGTGGACTTTGAACTAGGTCACAGAAAACTTGGATAGAAGAAGAGGAGGGGGGTTGGGCATTTGAAAGGGGGAGGGAAAGAGGGGGCAATGCTACATGCATGAGCAAAAATACAGAAAGGAGTGAGGAAAACTTGGAGGGGGGCACCATGGTGATGGTGACAGTGGGGAGATGGCTCTCTTCTGAGCACCAGGATCAGGTTTGGGAGCGGTGGGAGAATGTTAGATAGGGAAGGTCAAACTATTCCTTTCTGGGGCTCTTCAGGTGAGTGAGTGATTGCAAAGGGGATTGGGGGGAGGGGAGATTTAGTCCCTGGAGAACCCAACTGTAGTTACAGAATCCGCTTTTGTAGAATGTTAGGTTGAAGCAACCTTCTCAGAAGTAAAATAACACTGAGCGTCTGAATGCTACCTTGAAGAGGGGAGGAGGGGTGAGGAGGGAGGAGAGCCCCGAAGGGGCTCTGTGACCTCGTTCCTTCTTAAAACGTGTTATTGCTTGTTCTTAGCTAATGGACCTGGTGCCTTGTCATTGGTGGCTGAGCCCGCCAATTTGAATATGCACTCGGCTCAGCCTCTAATGCTGTAGCTCTGAGCTTTCTCTTCTCCCTGACGAGTGGAGGTGGCTCAGGTGGGCCAGGACACCGAGCCAGGCCCCTTAGGTCACTGTGTCCCTGCCAACATGGATAAGAATATGGTTCTCTACCCCTCCCACTCTTCCACTCCCCACTCCAGCCAGAGACTGGGCAAGGCTCGAATCTTTGCTAAAAGGATACCTTGGGAAGGAAGAAAGGCTTTTTCTCATGATATAAGGTCCTTGACTAGAGACCAGAAGGACATGGGAGGAGATAAGAAATTCAGCAGTGTCCTGAATCCTGCCACTTTTTCTCCTTTTACTTATATCAAAATGAGGGGAGGGGGTACTTTCTGGGGGGTTGGGCAGGAGTTAGGCAAGGAGTTTTTTTAGTCTGAAACAATTCAAGTAAGTTTCCTAAGCATTTAGGCTATAATGTGTCAGGCTACTTTGTGTAGAGGATTCAGAGAGGCAGCTTCCCAGCCAGGGAAGGGTTCAAGGACTGCCTCAGACACATAGTGACTGTGGGACACTGGGCAAATTGCAACTGGAAGACAATGAATTGCTGGGTAGTGGCAAATCTCCATTAATAGAAGTATTCTTACCTTTTAAATTATATTCTAGATACCCCCTGTCCCCCAGGCCAGTCATGGTGCTATTTTTGGGTAGCTAAGTGATGTATTAGGGCAGCTAGGTGGTATAGTGGATAGAACACTGGGCCTGGACTCAGGAAGACCTGAGGTTCAATTTAGCCTCAGATACTTACTGGCTGCATGACCCTGGACAAGTCATTTAACCCTGCTGGCCTCAATTTCCTCATCTATCAAATGAACCAGAGAAGAAAATGGCAAACCACTCCAGGATCTTTGCTGAGAAAACCCCAAATGGGGTCACGAAGAGTAAGACATGACTGAAAAACAACTGAACAACAACAAAGAGGTATCTGAGGCAGGATCTGAACCCAGGTCTTTCTGACTCCAAGTCCAAGGCCCTATCCATTTCACAATACTGCCCTGTGACTGGGCCATGAATAGTTTTCTTATAGGTAGGAGACTTAAGCTTTCTTCCTAGAAGAAAAGGAAATAGACATATTACAAGAGAGGGATTCAGGTGATACTGAAGAAAGAACATCCCTTTCAAGGGAATAGATGTGGGAATGTACCTTGCTCAACCTCTTGATGCCTGTGGTGGTAGGCATACACAGAGCTCAGATCAAGTCTGTCAGCACTCTGCCAGAGCATCCTCATTGGCCTTCCCCCTTCTCAGGTTTGCCACACCCAGCTGTGCTCTGGGTCCACCTAGGCCTCTGACTCTCCATCCCTTGCCATGACCCATTGATAACCCATGATATATGAGAGAGCACCCAGTTGTCTCAAATGCTTCTTAGACTTCAGACGTAGAACACTGACATCCCAGGGTAATGAAAGAACTTTAGTAGGTGATTTTGACCCTGTTGTCAATGACCTTTGATGAACTGTGGGAACGGGAGAGTTGCCAGGAGAAGAGAGAGTGAGAGAGAGAGGGAGAGAGAGAGAGAGAGGGAGAGAGATTCTGTCCCAATTTGCAAAAATAGGAGTAAAATGAGCTCTTAAAACTATAAACTGATGAGCTTAACATTGATTACTGGAAGGATTCTAAAAGGGTCATTAAAGGGAGGGTGAGCACTTGGAAAGGGAAATGACCCCAGTGAGCCTGTATGGGCCCACTAAGAATGAGTCATCCTAGATGGTTCTTCTTTCATAGCTACTAGAGTAGTAGAGATAGAGACTGGACCTGAGATTTAATTAGTAGATGGAATTCCCAGGTGAGGAAACTCCCTTTTCTGATGCAAGTAGGTACTTTTTCTTCAACTTAGAGTCCTAAAGAGATGCTTAGTGCCCCAAGAAGGATTTGCCCAGGGACAAAGAATTAGTAGATGTCAGAGACAGGACCTGACCACAGCTTGGCTGAAGCAGAAAGGCCCCCGAGGGAGAGATAGGAGGCAGCCTGTGCCTCCAATGGGCAACCACTACCACCGCCCTTCCTCTGACCCTGAGGAAGATAGTCTCAGACCCTGTACCCAACACCCTTGGGAATAGCAGTGTACTCTAGACCACCAGTCCTATTTTTTTGCCCAGCTCCCAACAGCCATCGTCCCAGTAAACATGCACATGGAGTGTATTGTTGCTGCAGCAGCCACTGCTAATGAAGACCCAGAACAGAAAGTATTTACCACCAAAGCCCTCAGAACTGTCAAATGGTGCAATATCACAAGGATTTTTTCAGTGGAAATCACATTAACTTGATGTATGTTTGTGCTTTACTATTGTACCCTAAAGACCATGGGATGTTTCTTTCTGACTAAAACCTAGATGAGTTGATTCCCTTATGAGACTGAGAGCTCCCTGAAAATGAGGACTCTCTTACTTTTCTATTTGTATCCCCACTGCTTAGCACAATATACACACTAAGCCCTTAATGAATACTTTTTATTTATTCATTCCTAGCTTTGCAGTGGGATCTGTATTTGCTATATCAGGTAGCCTCTTAGAGTGGTTGGTGTAGTATGTTTGAATTTAGTGTAGACATGGTGACAATATAGTGTTAATTGGATTTAAGAAGGGTCTCTGATAAAGTCTTTTATGATATACTTGTGGATAAGATAGAGAATCATGGTATGAATCATAGCATAATTAGGTTATCTTGTTGAATAACTGCATGCAAAAAGTGTTGACTAATGGCTCAGTGTCATCATGGAAGGATATCTCTGTTAGTGACATTTGATTCAATTCAACAGACCCTTATTTAGTTCCCAAAAGGCCAAACACTACCATGAGGATTTTTTCCCAAATTATCTGGTTTAGACTTTTATATGTTTACAGGTTTTAGTATGTAACCCTGTTGAGGGCAGGGATTGTCTTCCTTCCTTCACTCCTTCCTTCTTTTTCTCCTTTTCTCTTTCTTTTTCTTTCTCTCCCTTTCTTTCCTTCCTTTCTTCCTTCTTTTTCTTTCTTTCTTTCTTTCTTTCTTTCTTTCTTTCTCATTCCTTCCTTCCTTCTTTCTTTCTTTCTATCTTTTTTCTTTTTCTTTCTTTCTTTCTTTCTTTCTTTCTTTCTTTCTTTCTTTCTTTCTTTCTTTCTTTCTTTCTTTCTCCTAGAACTTAACATAGTTCCTTGTACATTTTTGTGGTTGTTCAGTCATTTCAGTAATGTCTGATTCTGTAACCCCATATGGGGTTTTCTTGGCAAAGATACTGGAATGGTTTGCCATTCCCTTTCTCATCTCATTTGACAAATGGAGAAATTGAGACCAACAGGGTTAAGTGACTTCCCCAGGGTCACAGAGCTAGTAAGTATCTGAGGCCATATTTGAACTCAGGTCTTCTTAATTCCAGACCCATCCATCTATCCACAGTGCCACCTAGCTGACCACCTTTGCCTACAGTAGGCGCTTAATAAATACTCACTGGATTGTCTTCTCTTTGCTGATTGTTTCTAATTTATTTGTTATGTAACTTTTATACCTAGATGTTTGTAAATTGCTTTCCCAATCAGACTGTGATGAGACCATGTCTTGAGAGCAAGGACTGCCTTTTACCTTTCTCTGAATCCCCAGTGCCTAGGGTCTTGGCATATGGTAGGTGCTTAGTTAATGTTTATTGTTTGACTGACTGGATTGAACTGAATTGCTCTTGCACAAGACTTTGATCAGTGACTTGGATGAAAAATTAATAGGCATGCCTAACAAACTTGCAAAGAATAATGGCCGTGGGATGGTTCGTTAGAGTCAGACTCAAGTCTGATCTCAGACCCATCCTGGCTACTCTGTGTCCAGGCAACTCTCTAAGCCTCTCGCTGCCCTAGGACAAGTCTCTAGAACTCAGAGTTTCAGAGAAGGCATTGATTTGCACTAGGAGGGGAAATTTCCTCACTGAGGAGTTCCCTATGCTAATTAAATCACAAGTATGGATTAAGAAAGAAAATAGCAGCATATGTAAGAGTGGTTCAAAACTCGTATTATCGTTTTAAGCTATTAAGGTTGTATTTCCATGTTTTGCACAACTGCATATGTGTAATATGTATAAAATTGCTCACCTTTTCAAGGGGGGAAAGGAAAGGTGGGAGAGAATATGCAACTCAAAATTTTAAAAATAACATTAATTTTTATTTACATGTAATTAAAAAAAATAAGTTCAAGTGTTAAATTAGAAGGCTTACAAAGTACTTTTCTGACAACAAGCCTGTGGAATATTTTTTTTATCCCTGTTTCACAAATGAGGCTCAGAAAAATGAAGGAACTTGCCCCTAGGGGAATAGTAATGGCAGAGCCCAGAGTCAAACCCAGGTCTTCTCATTCTTTCTGTTGCACCATGCTGCTTATTAGATGACACACAACTGAGAGGGATTCCTCACTGGATTTCTTCATTTATCCATTCAAATTTTATGAAGGACCTATTACCCACCCACACAACCAGTCTAATACAATCCAGAAAGCATTTATTAAGTCCTTATTATTATACATTTATTATTATATTTATATATTATAATATATTAATATAATTACTATATAATGTATTAATACTATATAACTACTATGTGCAAGTCACTATGAATACAAAGACAAAACAAAACCAACCAACTGAAAAACAAAACAAAACAAACAAAAAAACCACAACCTTCCCAGTCCCTGTCCTCATGAAGCTTATACTCTGCTCTGGAGATGTGGTTGTTGTCGTTCATCCTTTTAACAGGACCAAAGACATCACAGGTGATGTCTTGCCTGGTGAGTGAACTGAATTTAAGTGAGACAGAGTTGTACTAAGTCATCAGCCTCATTCTCTCTTCTAGAGTCATCAAAGTCCAGTGGGAAGACAAAAGTCAGAATGACTGGTGATAGCCTGGGATGCCGTGGATGATCTTGGTGTCTCTGATTCCTGACCAAGCTCTAAGCGCTCCACAACATCAGCTTTAACTGCCTTTCTGGCCATTGAAACAAATTATTTTCATCCACTCATTCCCTGTTCTGTTGGGGGACATTTTCACATGCTTGGGGTAGACATCCCCCTAATTCACCAACAGGTTTGAGGTTGCTCTCAACCTGGTTCAACCTGTTTGCCAAGAAGGTTTTTACCAGGGTATAGCCACTGCACATGCTACAGCTTCTTGGAGCTGGGTGGCAGGTGGAGACCAAATGTGGATGAGCACCTGGAAAGGATTCTGCAGGCTTTCACACCAGAGCTGTTCATCATATATATGATATATATGCTAACTGATTATCCTTCTTTCTTTCCTTGGGCCAGCTCAGACATAATTTCCTCTATGAAGTCTTCACCCCAACTATGAATGACTTCAAACTGGATAAATCTCTCATATCATTTTGCTCATACTTTTTATATGCCATCATGACATTCTGGCTTGCATTTTAGTTATTTGGGTACTTATCTTTTTTCTTCTTTAATTGCAGCTGGAAAGAGCTAAAACCGGGTGCTAGTGGGGGCATGGAAAGTCAGAAGAAGAAGAAAAGAGTTCTAAGGAACACCGATGAAAGACAATGGGACAAATTGGGGTGCATAGAGTTATAATATCTTATTTTGGAGGTATGAGTTGTAATCTAGTTTGGCCGGTGCACAGAGTACATAAGCAAGCAGATAAATCTGGAGAGGGAGATTGGAGGTAAATTTCAAAAGACCTTGAATGTTGAGCTAGAGTCTGGACTTTATTCAGTAGGCAATGGGGAATCATAGGAAGCTTTTGAGCCTTAGAACTGTTTGATCAAAACTATGCATTAGAAATATTAAACTGGGGGCAGCTAGGTGGAGCAGTGAGTAGAGAGAGCACCAACCCTGGAGTCAGGAGGACCTGAGTTCAAATCTGGCCTTAGACACTTAATACTTACTAGCTGTGTGACCTTGGGCAAGTCACTTAACACCAATTGCCTTGCCTTCCCCCCCCAAAAAAAGACCAAAAAATAAAATAAATTTAAAAAAGAAATACTAAACTGGCAATGATATAGAAGATAGATAATAATATGAATATCTTACAGTCTTGTAATGTTTTTATCTATGTTATCTCATTTGTTCTTCACTATCCTCACAGTATTGTGAGGTAGGTATATGACTGTTACCTTTTACAGATATGGAGAAACTAAGGATCTTGAAGAAAGCAAGGGAAAGAGAGTGAAGGGTCACAAAGTTAGTGGCAGAGCTGGGGATTTGATCTTAGGTCTCTCAATTTTGTATTCACTCTTTTATCTAGTTCTAACTCTGAATCCAGACCTCTGATTCAATCTGTCATGCTTTCTCATTTAATTATGCCTGTTAGAGAGGAAGAAAGGGGGGGGATGTAGAAGCAGCAGGCTAGGTAGAAGTTTATTACCATGATGAAGACCTGAACTAGGATGGTGCCTCTGTGAAATGGATAGGGCAGAAAACAATGGGGAAAGATACGATGATACTAGAATTAACTAGGGCTTCACAACTGATTGGATGTGGAAAGTGAGCTCAATTTTAGACATGTTGAACTGATCCTTGAAAAAATATACAGCACAGGGGCAGCTTGGTGGGGCAGTAGATAGAGCACTAGTCCTGGAGTCAGGAGGACCTGCATTCAAATTTGGCCTAATGGTTACTATGGGGTGATATTAAATGACTTGCCCAGAGTCACGGGGCCAGTAAATAAATATCAGAGACCAGATATCTATATCTTTCTATATACACGTCACACACACATATACATATATGTATGCATGTATAAAATTATATATGCACATGTGTGCACACACGTGTATGTATATGTATACACACACATAAACACACACATATACACACAGTACTATGTGGGGTGGTATAATTATTCTATTAATGAAAAACAATACCCCAATATCCTAGGCTTTGAGGGGAAGGGGATTTACATGGTGGATGACTTAGCAGAAGGTGAAGGCTCCATCGGTGACGGGGATGCGTATCAAGCATCCCATGCTGGCAGAACAGGGTGGAGGAGGCAGGGGGAACAAACATTATGACTCACGGAATGAGCTGTGTGTGTCACTTTCCTCCTCTTTGACTCAACTGTGTGATGAGTGGCTTGTGTCAGCAGAGGTGGCTGCTCATTTGTTTGTCAGATGGAGGAGGCTGGAAGAACTTCCCAGGAGGTGCTTCAGGAGCCTTCTCAGTCAGAGATGCTACCAGTCTTTCTCTCTTAAAACTGGAATCAAAAAGAAAATCCTTGCCAGCCTATTTTGGAAAAGTTAATTCTCAAATTGAAACCAAAACCATAGTGCTCATATAGGATCACAGAATCAGTATCTGGAAGGATTTTCAAAGTCACCTAGTCCAATGACTTCATTTTTATAGCTGATGAAATTGAGGCTCAGAGAATTCAAGTGATTTGCCCAAAGTCACACAGGCAGTAAACAGCAGAGCCAAGATTTGAATCCAGAGCTTCTGTTTCCAAATCTTTTGAGTATTCTATTGCACTTGAGGGAAGGGCCTCTGTTGTGAAAAGGCAGTACTTTTTAACTAAACTTTTTTCACCTTATTCTCTCTTTCTCATATTTTCCTGGGAACAAATGATTCTTGGTTTTGGAGTTAGAAAAGGAGACTCATCCTTGGGAGGGAGAGAGGGGTGGACCTTCTCAAAGATACCCTTTCAGTGGAGCATTCTGAGATGGTAATGAGCAGACCCAAGCTCAAATCCCAGCTTGGCTCTGTTAACTGTGTGACCTCTACTAAGCCACTCCTCTTTTCTAGGCCTTCCTCATCTTTGGAATGAGGAGGTTGGAAAGGATGACCTGTAAGGGCTCTTCCAACTACAAATCCTAATTTAAAATGAATACCAAGGAAAATCTTAAAGAGAAAAAATTCCAGTTTCTTAGCTTTAGTGATGTGTTTAAGTTTTAGGGAGGAGGATGGCAGGGAAGAGACTGACAAAGGTTTATAGTCTGATTTTATGTATGAGCCTAAATTTTTATTTTTTGGACCAGCTGGTGCAGCCAGGAGACCACTTTCACCCTCCCAGACACAACCCAGTGGAGATGAGAGTCACTGGAATGTGGTATAAGCACAATGAATTAGGGTCCAGGTAGTTGTTGTCATTACCACTACTCATTTGACATAACAGTTGCTGAGTGTTGCCTGACTCTTCTCCATTCCATTTGGGGTTTTCTTGGCAAAAATCCCCTAGTGGTTTGCTATTTCCTTCTCCAGCTCATTTTGCAGGTAAAGAAACTGAGGCAAATGGGGTTAAGTGACTTGCCCACAGCTAGTAGAGGTCCAGATTTGAACTCAGTAAGATGTCTCCTTGACTTCAGGCCCAGCCCTCTCTCCACTTCTCCACCTAGCTGTATTAACATCAATAATAGATGTTTTCTCTATTAGTGGCAGTGAAAGTATTATTATCCCTAATTTACAGATGGAGAATCTGAGTTCTGAAGTGACTTGCTCAGGGTCACAACCTGGTCAACAGCTGAGTCAAAATTTGAATCCAGGTCTGATGACTACGCCACTTTGTGATCAGTTTGTCTATGGGTGTATATGTATGTGTATGGATGAGCACGAATGAATAGCATTCTCCTGTGTGCACCATTTGGTATGTGTATGCATTCCCGGAGTACACTCACTTGTGGCATCTTCACACT
>CM053582.1:242244366-242258189 GCA_028627135.1 Pseudochirops cupreus
CAGAGGCAGAGGCAGAGAGACTGAAGCAGAGCCCCGGAGCAGGAGTCAGACGCCAGTGCACACACTTGAAGCCTGAACCGCGATTACTGTGTGCTCGGGGTGCTTCTCCAGCTTGCGGCCACCTCTCACGATGCCCTCATCATGTTCGCTGGGCTCCGAAGCTCTGTGAAGCAGCCCCAGTGCGGCCGGTCAGGCTGCTCCGGTCCAGAGCGCTCCCGCTGAAGTTCAGCGGGGCGGCTCGGTGCTGGAGGGGGAGCGTGGGAATCCGCACGTCGGGGAGGCGGCCCCGACTCAGCTCAGCCGGCCCCTCTTTGCAGGGAGCGGGGTGACCCGCGCCGCCTCACCATTACTTCTCCCGGAAAAGAGGACCTGGTCGCTGTCGCCTCCCGGCTTTGGCAGAGGCGGAGGCGCGCCTGCCTGGCCGCCGTCGGCGTCCTGTTGGCCATGGCCCTGGTGCTGCTCATTGCCGTGCCCCTGCTACTGCTGCAGGCGGCACCCCCGAGTTCGGCGCACTACGAGATGATGGGAACTTGCCGCATGATATGTGACCCCTACAGCGGAGGACCCGGAGGAGGGCCCGGGAGTCCGGGCGGCAAAGCGGCCCCAGGTCCCAGCACAGCTGCCCTGGAAGTCATGCAAGACCTCAGTGCCAATCCTCCTCCTCCGTTCATTCAGGGACCCAAAGGAGAGCCCGGCCGGCCTGGGAAACCGGGCCCCCGAGGTCCTCAGGGAGAGCCAGGACCCCCTGGACCGAGAGGGCCCCCGGGAGAAAAAGGAGACTCAGGAAAACCCGGGATGCCCGGGCTGCAGCTGGCGGCGGGCGGGGCAGGCGGGGGCAGCGTCGGGGCCATTGGTGGTGGAGTAGGAGGCGGCGGGGACGTCGGCGAGGTGACCGGGGCACTGAGCGCAGCGTTCAGTGGCCCCAAGATAGCTTTCTACGTGGGCCTGAAGAGCCCCCACGAGGGGTATGAAGTACTCAAGTTCGACGACGTGGTCACCAACCTGGGCAACCATTACGACCCAACTACAGGCAAGTTCAGCTGCCAAGTGCGAGGGATCTACTTCTTCACGTACCACATCCTCATGCGAGGAGGGGACGGTACCAGCATGTGGGCAGACCTCTGCAAGAACGGGCAGGTCAGTCTCCCTCCTTTGCCACCCTCTTCTCCCTTCCCGGGGTCCTTATCCCTATCCTCCCCCTTTCCTTGCATTGCGAAGCCTACCTCCGCCAGGACAGAAGTGCGCTCAGAATGCGTCTCCGCCCAGACCCTTGGTCAGTCAGGGGACGCTTATTTGGCATCCATATTTTGCCAGGGCGTTTTGACTTGGGTCTCCAGTAAGTCTAAGATTTGCGTGTGTCTGGAGCCCCTTTATACCCATGATCCCCCCTGTATAAAAAGACTTTTCGAGCCGGGAGCCTCATACCCTTCTTTGGCCCCAGCTCCATACCCTGTGGTCGGGAAACCCTTTCATCTTGAAGTCACTAGACTTGGCTAAGTGCTCCCGTCTCGAGTTCCTTCTCTGCAGGGTTCCTTTTTCCTCTAGTCCGGGGCGCTCTGCTCTCTGTCCCCTAGAGCCCCAGAGCTTCCCTCACCTTTCCTTCTCCAACACCCTTCCCCTAAACGCCCGACTAAACAGAAACAGTAAAGAGGAGGAGACCTGAAAAGAGTTGCTAAAGTTTTGGGGAAAGCCACTAAGGACAGGAACGCGGGAAGGTCCTTTGTAGGAGGGAGAGCCGCGGGCGCCAAGGGGTAAGGGAGACGGGCAATGGGAGAGGGCCGCAGAGGCGGGGGGAGGGGCAAAGGGGCGCCTCACTCCAAGCAGCCCCCGCCGGCTCCGTCTCCCCAGGTCCGTGCCAGCGCCATCGCCCAAGACGCGGACCAGAACTACGACTACGCTAGCAACAGCGTGGTGCTGCACCTGGACTCCGGGGACGAGGTCTACGTGAAGCTGGACGGGGGGAAAGCGCACGGCGGTAACAACAATAAGTACAGCACTTTCTCTGGCTTTCTTTTGTACCCCGATTAGGGAGTTGGGGAGGGGACCGGCGCCCTCCACCCCCTTCCCCCTCTTCGGCTGGAGAACGGGGTGCAGCTCTTTTCTGCAGGACCCTCTCACTTCATGGCAAGTCGTCACTTTTCAGTTGGGACAGAAACCAAACCACATTCCTCTTCCGCCTAGTCAGTCAGTCCCCACTCCCCTAGCCTGCCATCAGTGTATCTGTAATCTCACTCGCTCGCTCCTCTGGGGCCCCGTACACAGTTCTGGCTCAGGCTTCTCTCTTCGTCGCTGCGGGAGGGGGAGGGAGAGGGAGAGAAAGAGAAAAGGGGCAGAGATAGAGTGTAGGATCCAAAGGTACCTATCTGCGCACTTACAGAAACTGTGAAAGAAACACAAGAGATTGGACAAGTCCGGGCAAAGGGAACTTCTTCCCCCGGTTCTGAAATTCTTCTGAAGTGGAATCTCCTGGGACCCCTTGCCTGGCATATGGGCCTAAACCGACACTTATTTTTAAGGAGCTCTGCAAGGCGTCATTCTTTGTGAAATGAAATACTTGTGCGAATGTCCGTGTTTGTCCGCAAAACCAAACCAAACAAACACCAACAGAAACTCAGCCAACAAACCGCGCCTCACTCAAACTGTGAAACATTAAATTGTGTTTTTAGACAACAGCCTCCTTTGTGTCTCTGTCAGAATTACTTAGCTAGCCCCCTTCCCTCCCCACTCTCAGAGCTCCGAGATTCATCCATGGACCGAGGCCATCGCTCCAGAACAACCCCTATCTTGCCCACCCCACAACTGTTTCTCCTCCCTTTTAAGGAGAGAGAGGTGGTGTGAGCTACAGACGAGAGGAAGGGATCCACAGGGCAGCATTAGAGGCGAGTCAAAGACTAGAGGACCGGATGGGTTTCGCCCAGCCTTCCTGGGTTTCTTGGATGTTTACCTCAACACCTGTTTTTAAGAGATTTCTCTAAGTAGGTGACTATTTGAAATCCATCTTAGGAGTGAGGGGGCCGACATGGCTCCTAAGGCCCCTTTCAGCTTTAAATCTGTGATCTTATGAAATATAGTGGGGATTTTTACACCATAAACTATACTATCAAGCTCCCGAGGCCTGCCGAGTGTGAATGACAGACTCGAGATAACCGGCGGAATCCAGGGAAGAGTAGGCAGCCTGCATGGTTTTCTGTCCTGCAGGCTACCTCCCCACCTGCCTTTGTCATTTTGCCTGGGGTTACCTTCTTATTCTGTGAGCTGGAGTAAAAGAGAGTAAAGGCGAAAGGTCGCTGGCTTGTGATTGATGATTAGGAAGGGAATAAGGAAGATTATTTTCCCTCTGCAAAACAGGAGTAATACTAGAGTGCTTTTGGTAGGGGGTTGGTTTGTTTTTTAGTTGATTGAGTAGAAAAGGAAAGTTAATCACATACCTAGAACTACCTGCCTACACACACATACACACACTCACTCACACTAGTTTTGTCTGAATATAACCAAGGTAAGATCTAAAACATTTTACCTCAAAGATCTCACTTAAGTAAATTAGACATTTTTCTTGTGTGCTACTATTTAAGATGATTGCTTTCATTCTCCACTTCACTTTTTGTATGGAGTTATATGGACACAAATCTGTACTCTGACACAGTGCATCTGTTCCAGACTGTGTACAAAGTAGGAGCAAGCTCGAAAACATCAACATGTTAGGGTTATGTTGACACAAATGAATTTGAGAGCAAACTCCAACTTCCAATACACAGAATTTTATTATTATTTTTTCCTGTAATTGTTGAATTCAGTCAAGCATTATGTTATTTGGAAAACAACTTTTTTGTAACTTGTCCATACTTGCTTAACTGAATTCATTCAGTTGTTTTCAAAACAATCAGTGTGATTGAATTCTCAATTTACCAAAAACATGTGCAGATTAGAGGTTTGGTGTAGGTGTCATATCAATCCTTATGGGTCCCAGAAATAGTTCTGTGTCACTTGAATGTATGAGAGCTGGAGGTGGGGGATGGAGAAGAGAGGGGGGGACCAGCGTTTCTTAGGGCAGCATCTGCAGATACCCCAGAATATTTATGGTGCTGGTGCAGAAAATGCAAAAGTGTTTGCTTGTGGTCTATAGGTAGACAAGAATGAACACCAAATCTATGCAGATTTGGAGCAATGGAGTTGCTAACTCCATCTAAAGCAATGGAGTTGATTTTCTTGAGTGCCTTAGGGAAATCTGTCATTATGGTCACAACCTTGTCCATATACATATATGCACACAGATGCACACATATATTTTCATGGCAGCTTCTCTGCCTGATGTCCCTATTTTGGCATATATTAATTCCAGGAGGATGCTAAAAGCTGTGATTCCCATTTAAAAGACAATTATGCCCCCTGCCTAGTTTCCTGTTGACATTCCTTTTTATGCTCCTGGTTTATTTCAATAATGTTTTTATTGTCACTCACTTGAATATGAGTGATGATTGCATCCTTTTTGAGTCCTGAGCTGTAACCTCACTGAGAGCTAAAGAAAAGGAAGCAAAAAGAAGAACCACCCAAGCCAAACCCTGAAACTCAGCCCAGCCTGCTAATGAGGACGTGAGAGGGAAGTGGGGATGGGTGCAGGGAGGGGAGTCCATGAACAAGTACATGTGTTATACACTTATCAATCTCCGATGCTTTGTCGATTGTATCATTCAGAAACAAGATTAAAACCAAATGTCTGAGACTCAAATGAAGTCTAATTGCTATGGATCTGCAATCCCCACAGGGTCCCTAATCCTTTTTGACTTATTCCTCCACTTCCTCCAATGAGATGGAGCTTAGACACAAAGCCCTCGGTTTAAATTTCAAAAATTAAAATTGACATGCAGCGGTGTTCCCGGGAGCGGGGAGGAATTTCTAAGGAGGTGCCCAGGCTTGGCTTTATCCCTTGCATTAAGAAGCAATTTGTACTTCTAACAAAGACCCAGCCATTCCCCTTTGGCAAAAGGGCAATGAAGATGCCTTGCGAGGGAATCACTGTTCACAATACTTAAACAAATTTGAATCTGAGATTCTTGAATCTGTATTCCCCAGTGCAGCTGAGGCTCCTTGCAATTCTAATGTCGGAGCTGGCGGAGAGGAGCCGCCAAAGGTGTCAGCTGCTAAGAGGATGATAGATTGATGAGGCGATGGGGAGGCACAGGCCTGGGATGGCATTCTGCCCTGGCAGTGATCTCGGCATCTGCACATTATCAATGTCATGGGGAGACCTGAACCACCCTCACCAGCCGTCTTATTTTCCACTTATCTCCCATGTACTAATTATTGGGCTGAATGACTCCCTGGGAAGGAAGGGGAAGGAGAGAAAGAAAATGCATTTTGCTATTGCAGAGTCAACTTACCCATGTGAAGCCATGAACAATTGCTCCCTTTTTCCTCTCTCTCTCAGTAGGACTCCCCTGATGGACGTTTCTCCTTCCTGTATGGCACCTTTGGGGAAAGGGGAGAGGCATAGGTATGGGGTTATGGGAGTCCAAAGGGAGTAGGTGGTGGGTGCGTTGGTAGGAAAGAAAAGCACCAGCAACTATCTTTTCAGTGATAATACTAGGTGTGATGACAGGGACTGAGTGAATGAGGGACCAAAGGAGACCCTTTTCCAGACCCTTTTCCAGAGGAATCATTATCTTTTTCTTAAATTGAAGGGCTCCCACATCAATATTAATATTTAGTATTCATATGGTCCTTTATGTTCTTCTAAAGGTATTTTACATCTGTTGTCTCATTGGAATCTCTCAACAACTTTGTGGAGTAAGTAATGAAGGTGCTGTTAGCTCCATTTTGCAGGTGGGGAAATTGAGATCCAGAGGTTCATTGAATTTGGAATCAGAAGACTTGGGTTGAGATCACACAGCTTTGCTCTTTACTACCCATGCTGACCATGGAAAGTCTCCTAACCCCTTTGGGCCTCAGCTTTCTCCTCTGAAAAATGAGGGTGTTGGACTAGGTAATTGCTAAGAGTCTTTAACACTAGGAAACTATGACTTACCCAAAGTCACACATCTAGTAAGTGTTAGAGCAGGAACTCAAAATCATGTCCTCTGAGTTCAGAGGACCATCCTGCCTGGAAAACCATCCTGCCTCTCTCCTAGTTTCTTGGCTATTCTTGAGCAGGGAGGGTAGATGAGATATAGAATAATGGACTCAGTCTCCTAGACTGATCTTTGAAACTATTCTTGGCCTGGTTTCTTTTCCTCAATTTACTGCTTAGAAGTCACAGCATAGCTTAAGGAATAGGGTGGGATATCAAGAAGACTGATAGGTTCCCTCTCTTGGGAGTTCTTCACGCAGAGTCTGGACAGCCACATGTAGGATATGTCATGGCAAAGAGTCCTTTAGTGTATGGGTTTAACTAGTCAGTGAGGTCCCCTCAAATCCCCAAATTCTTTATTGATGTGAGTGTTAGATTAGTAAAAAAGCTGGCTTCAAATTCTGTTTTTTGCTGACTATGTGACCATGGGATAAGTGACTGAACCTTTCTGAACCTCAATTTCCTCATTTGTAAAATTTATGTGTGTGCATATATATATATGTGCATATATATATGTAGACACTCATATATATGTGTATGCATGTATATGTGTGCATATATGTAGACACACATGCATGTATGTGTATATATGTACACAATGTGTGTATGCATAAGTGCATGTATAGACACACATGTGTATGTATATGTGTATACATGTAGACAACACATATATTTATGTATATATGTAGACACACATGTATGTATATGTGTATGTATGTATGTGTGTGTGTGTATATATATATTTACTTTGGAAATTTTAAAGCACTCTCTAATTGTCAGTATTTTCATTATTACTCCTGAGGTCCTAAGACTGCTTTTGCTGGGCATAGCTATATTCTCTTGGCTTCAAAAAAGAGAACGGCTTTCAAAAAATTTTGACGAAAGGTCAAGGCTATGTCTATGTGGCATGCAGGGATGTAAAAAGTTTTGAATTATTTAGTTCATTTAATCCATGTAGCCAACCAGATTAGGGAGTCTATTCTATTCTAGTCACAGAAGTCTAAATGTTCCTATTTGACTGTCTACAAAGATCAAAGAAACTATGCAAGTGCCAAATTTAAACTTTTCTTTGTACTACAAATATGTTCCAATTCTAAAGGAAGCTCTTACTTTCTTCATTCAATTCAAATCAGCATTAATTTCTTAGATGCCTTGTCCTTCTACCCCAGTCACTATAGTAGGTGCTTGGGATAGAAAACCAAATACAAACCAGTACCTGCCCTCAAGGAGCTTACATTCTAGTAGGGGGGAATCAACATGTATACAGAAGAGTAAATGTATGTATAAATATCTATACATGTATATTATACACACATGCTCATACATTATACAAACATTCATAGGAAGTAATTTGGGAAGAGGCAAACTAAGAACTGGAGGAATCAGAAAAACTTCTTGTAGAAGGAAGCATTGGAGGTGAGCCTTGAAAGAAACGAGAGATTCCAGGAAGCTGAGGTATGGAGATGGGGTATTCCAGGCATAGACATGTACAGAAGTAGGAGGCTAGAAACAGAAATGGGTACCAAATAAAGCATTTTGGCTGGAGTGTAGAGTGTATGATGTGGAGGAAGGTAAAATCAATCTGGAAATATAGGCTGCAGCTAGATTGTGAAGGACTTTAAATGCCAAACAAACAAGTTGGTATGTTTTGTTAGAAGCAATGGGGAGTTGTTGAAGTTCTTGGGCAGAGGAGTGACAGTTGGACTTGTACTATGGGAATATCAATAGGATACATTGGAGAAGGAAGACTTGGGGGGTGAGGGGACTAATAAGAAAGCTGTTGTAATAATCTCCAGTACTGTGATAAATATTATGAGATGGTATGTATACAGTGATTTACAAATTTTAGAAGTACATGTAAGTGCTTTCTAAACATGATTAAACAGAAAGAAGAGTTCTGAACAAAATTTGAGCTGGATTTTGAGGGAAAAATATTTCAATAGGTAGAAATATGGAAAGAATGCATAAGGATGACTTGTGTAAGTGCATAGGTTTCAAGCAGTGGAGAGAAATAGTACTTCATTAGAAAGATGAATTTGGCAATCATATGAAGAGTAAGTTGGATAGCATAGATACTGAAGGTAGAGATGCCAGTTAGAAGGCTATTATAATTGTCCAAGTGAAAGGAGAGAAGTGCATGAATTAAAGAGACATTGTGGGGATAGAATCAATAGGATTTGGCAATGTAATAAGATTTCAGGATGGAAGAGGATTGAGTCAAACATGATTGCATGATTTAAAGTGTGGTGCCTTGGTGGTGATTTCACCAAAATAGGGGAGTTGGTGGGAGGGGAGGGTTTAGGAAGAAAGATGATAGATTCAGGTTTACCCACGTTGGGTTTGAATAGCTGGTGGCCAACAGGTGAAGATGAATGAGTGAATAAAATGAATGAATGATAGAAATGAAATCACCAAAAAATAGGAGATGAGAGCTGAGGGCAGAGCCTTAGGAGGTACCTACCCTTGGGTTTAGGAAGATTAGTTAGTGGAGATTTGGAAGGAGGGTCACATCAGGAGAGAACAATATCATGGAAGCCAAGAGAGGAGAGAGTATCACAAAGAGCGAATGGTCAACGGTGTCAAATGATATAGACATGAGTTATAATCTATGTAATATTAGAGATTTCCTGGATTCTAGCTCCAGACTGGGGCAAAATGAGCCACAGAGATAAAAATATTCTCTTAAAGTGGCTCCTAAGATTTAATGCATTATGTGAACTCAGGAGGATGTCATGGCTTTGTAGAGTGCGTGCCCAAGAGAAGCATGTTGTTATTGAGGTGTGTCCAAATCTTCAGTACCCTATTTGGGGTTTTCTTGGTGAAGATACTGGAGTGGTTTGACATTTCCTTCTCCAGCTTATTTTACAGATGAGGAAATTGAGGAAAACAGGGTTAAGCGACTTGCCCAGGGTCACACAGCAAGTGAGTATCTGAAGTCAAATTTGAACTCAGGTCTTCCTGACTCCAGGCCCAGCACTCCATCCACTGTGCCACCTAACTGCCATAATTAAACCTAAATGCTTGTAAACAAGGTTACTAAGGTCAAGCAGATTAAAGGATTTATCCTTTAAAGCCTTCATTCTGTCATTCAATATATCTTCTACAGAAAGTGTTAACATCTGTGTTGACACCAAATTTGAGAATTTGCTCAGGCATTCATGTTATCTCCTTGATACAATGTGAACTTTCTTACTCTGTAACCAGTGGTCCACTGGACTAGTGGACACACATAAAAAAATGATTGATTCATTTGCCTCCAGTTTCAGAGCACCTGGGTTAAAACTTGAAGGAGGCTTTTAAAAAGATTAACTAATTTAAGGAGAGAACTAGAGATGAAGGAGCTCTCATACAAAATACCTGACTCTTTGGGGTGAAGCTTCTATGACCTAAGAGAGCTTCAGAGACGGTAGTAGTAGAGTGGTGGAGAGTCCTTGGGCCAAGCCAAGAGCTATAGGCACATTACCTGGTGTGATAAAGGGTCAGAAACTAGAGTTCTTGGTGGAAGAATTCTTGGACCAAGTCTCCTTCACTTAAGGAAAAATTCTGGGATTCTACTGCATTCTTGGATGAAATAGAGAAATTTCTAGATCACATAATAGGCAGAATAAAATAATAGCAAGTAATGGAGTTATTATGTAGAGAAGCAAATCTGATGTAGCTTTTCATTGGTCATGTGTATAGTATTTCCTGGGCAGGTATGGAGAGGGTGGTGATGACTTTCAGTTCCTTCAGTTCCTTCCTCTTTGGAGGAAGTATCTACAAGTCTGAGGACTGTATAGGTCCCTAGAATGGTGGGGCTCAGCAGAGAGAGAGGAAATCAATATCTAGTGATCACAAATGTTTTCGTCTATTGGGGTCCCCTGAAATCAAGTTTGCATTTCTAGTTTGGAAGAATCGTATAGAATCTTGGATAGGAAAGACTTACTGGAAGGATAGTGGCCAACACTTGAAGGTTAAATGCTTTCCCCTTGAAGTGGGGTCTAGATCCTAAGCCCCTGGGAAGGGTGGAGGCTCAGTAGAGGGGAAAGGAAAATTATTTTGCTTTCATGGGCTTTAGAGAGAGTCCTTTCTGTTTTGCTTTTTTGTTGTTGTTGTTGTTGCATTAAATAAAGCCTGTCCTATATTTGATGGATTGTTAGTCTAAATGATTTCTTAGGAGCTAAGGGCTCTTTCCCTTGAAACAAACCATATTCTCATGTTCCCAGGGGAAAACATGGATGGAGGCAAAATGAACCAAAATCTCACGTTTCTAGTGGGAAACTGTGGGAAACTGAGGGAATGATCCGAAGAGAGTGATTTGGGTGATGTACCCAGGATTGAGCTGAGTTCATGGAAACACAAAGCCCCTGATTCCAGGTCATAAGTCACATCTTCCATTTTTTAAGCCAATTTATTTGTAAATCATATACAATATTTTGCTCATAATAAATACCCAATTAACCTTTGTTGAATTAATTCATTTATTTACTCACTCATTGTTTTATCCATTCCTTCATTTGTTCATTGTTTTCCCACTTATCCATTGGTCCAGTCATTTGTGTCATCCATTTACTTAGTAAGCATTTAGCAAACAGACAGTGTGGGCCATGTCCACTGCTCAGTACTGCGAGTAAATATAAAAGGAGTGTAAGAATGCTAATGGCACTTATTGTCATCATCATTCAGTCTGGCAGTTAATCACTCTCTGTTATATGTTCTTTCTTGTTTAATGTGTGCCTCTCCCATCATACCAGTTAGACTGTTATTAAGTCTTAAAGCAAGGGATCTGTTTTTTATCCTACTTCTATAACTCATTCAGGACTTAGTGCAATATTGGAAACAGTAAGGTGCTTAATAAATACTTGATTTGAGGTAGCTTGAGAAGATTGATATTCCTGCCCTTGAGAAGTTTATATTTTGACCAAGGAGATAGAACATCCACATGCAAGAGTCCGAGTGAATCTATCTGCTCATAGCTCATCCAGCTTCTCTGAGCCTGCCTTGGAAAAATAAAACGGAAAACATTATTGTTGTTTGTATTTCATTCTCTTTTCAGTGGTGTTCAGATGTAAGATGAGTTGTTATTCTGCTTTTTTGTTCTTTTTTGGTGAGTGTTTGGTGAACTATCTTGCAGGAAGATTAAAAACGATGCATTTTTGTGACAATGTAAATATTGAGATGCAGACTCATCTTCAGGAGACTCACTGAAAGCATCCTCAGGGCAACTCCAGTAATAGACACTGGAGATCCTGTGTACTTCTTCCTATTCTCACATGGTTTAGATTTCTTCTGCTAGGCCTCATTATCATCATCAATTATTTATTATTGTTTTTGCTGCTATTGTTAAATTAATATGTTGCTTGGGGATTTATATAGCACTCCTTATGTTCCCTCAATTTGGTGCATAGTACAAGTGTTAAACACTACTGTGTGAACTATTGTGTGAATGAAGCAAAGGGGTGAAGAATAAGAGAGGTAAAGATAAGATTCAACAGGAAAGACATGGGGGATGGGACTGAGGAAGAGGAAAGGGCCAAAGAAGACTTTCAGATGACGAACCTTCAAGAGTAGTGGCGTTCTCAGCAGATACAGGGAAATTTTGAGGAGAGGAAGATTAGGGGCATGTAAATACTTCCATTTAGACATATTGAGCTTAAGGTGTTAATGGAACATCCAGGTGAAAAAAATCCAATGAGTGGTCATGGAGTTGTGGATGTGGGTACAGAATCTCAGGATTTCAGGAGAGATTAGGGATGGATAGGTATATTTACAGTAGACTGAAAGCTTCTTGAAGACAAGAATGGTTTTATTCTTCGTTTCCTCAGTTAGCACATAGTAGGGACTTAATAAATGATTATCAAATTAACCAATCAATGCACATTTTTAAAGATTCACAGTGTGCCAGGCACTGTGCTAAGTCACAGGAGATACAAAGACAAAAATGGGACAGTCTTGGCCATCAAGGAGCTCACCTGCTCCAGAGAGACGTAATGGGCACACATATAAATATATACCAAACACACACATATGCTTACACACACAGCTGTTCAGTTGTTTTTCATTCATGTCTGACTCTTTGTGCCTCCATTTGGGGCTTTCTTGGCAGAGATACTTGAGTGGTGTGCCACTTCCTTCTCTGGCTCATTTTACAGATGAGGAAACTGAAGCCAATAGGATTAAGTGATTTGTCCAGGGTCACATAACTAGTATGTGTCTGAGGCCAGATTTGAACTCCTGACTTCAGTCCTGGCACTCTACCCTCTGTGCTACCTAGCTGCCCCTCCATATACACATACATATGTATGTGTGTGTGTGTGTGTGTGTGTGTGTGTGTGTGTGCGTGTGTGTAGATAGATATACTACAAGGTAATTTCTGGGTGGAGACATTAGCAACTGGGGGTGAGTCAGGGATTAGGAAAGAACCCATGTAAAAGATTGATTTGAACTTTGAAGGAAACTAAATTCTTAAAGGTGGAGACAAAGAGGGACTATATTCCAAGTGTAAGGGATGATTTGTTCAAAGGCACAGAGATGGACAAATTGAATTAAATTTGAAAGTCATCTATCTACCTGGAGAAGCTCAGTGAACACATTGTTGCTGATGAGATAAAAATACACACACATATGTAAATGTACATATATGCAAATGTATGTATACACACATATTGTATATGTGTATGTATTGTATATCATATGCACATACATATATACACATAAATACATATATGTATGTGTGTATATACAGATGGGGGGAGGGGAGAGATCAGAGCCTTGGGAGAGGGACAGATGCTTAGAAGGGCGGAGTCAGATGATCATACAAGAAGGGAGGAGACTTGGCAGAGCTGGTCAGATAGGTAGGAGAAGAGAACCAAAGAGAGTAGTATCATGGCAGCCAAAGGAGGAAAGAGAATACTGGAGCTGGAGTGATGGATAGTGTCAGAAACTGCAAAGAATCCCAGGAGAATGAAGACTGAAGAATAGAGGCATTTTGTAACTTTAGGTGGGACTGTCCTGATTATGAAGGATATGAGATGTTGGGTCTTGCACAGATGCTATTGAGACTCAAATGGTTTACAAGAAAAGAGATAGATTTAATTAATTTCAACAAACAGTTATGAATTGCCTCTGGTCATTTAAGCAAGTACTGTGCTAGGCACTAGAGATAATACAAAATTTATATAAAACCTAAGTCCTACCCTCAAAGAACTTACAGTCTAACGGATGGGTGGAAGCTAACAGATAACTCGTTTTCTTAAAATTTAATTTTAATTTGTTTTTATGAAAACCATATTCTCTCCCTCCCACTCCCTGTGAGAAAGAGAGAAAAGAAAAAAATCTTGTTACAAATATGCATAGTTAAGCAAAACAAATTCCTACACTGGCCCTACACCCCCTCTCCCCCGACAAATACCTCTCAGTTTGCATTTTCAGTCCGCCTTTCCACCTAGAGGAGGGCAGCAAGTTTCATCTGGAGTCCTCTGGAATTGTAGTTGATCTCAGTATTGATCAGATTGCTAAGTCTTTCAAAAGTGTTTATCTTTACCATTCTGTTTCCTTCCTTCCTTCCTTCCTCCTTTCCTTCCTTCCTTCTTCCTTCCTTCCCTTCCCCCCTCCTCCCTCCCTTCCCTCCCTCCCTCCCCCCTCCCTTCCCTCCCTCCCTCCCTCTTTCTTTCTTTCTTTCTTCCTTCCTTCCTTCCTTTCTTTCTTTCTTTCTTTCTTTCTTTCTTTCTTTCTTTCTTTCTTCCTTCCTTCCTTTCTTTCTTTCTTTCTTTCTTTCTTT
>CM053582.1:242258689-242274371 GCA_028627135.1 Pseudochirops cupreus
TCTTTCTTTCTTTCTTTCTTTCTTTCTTTCTTTCTTTCTTCCTTCCTTCCTTTCTTTCTTTCTTTCTTTCTTTCTTTCTTTCTTTCTTTCTTTCTTTCTTCCTCCCTCCCTGCTTCTAGTCATTTCACCTTATCACAAACAGATAGCTCTTGCAGCCTCCTCTTGGTTGAATTTTCCTTTTCCTCTGCATTTTTTTATGTCATCCCTAGATAGCAGAGTGCGTGCAGGTGACTTGCCTGGGGGCATTTAACATAAAAGTAGTTGATGAAGGAATTTCTAATGTCCTAAGAGAGGGACTTTTGAAGAGTCTTCTGGCTTTTACAGAAAAGTTGCTAGGGATGAAAAACATTAGCATAAATAATAGTAGCTAGTTAGTTATGTAGAACTTTTAAGATTTACAAATAAGATTTCATCTCATTTGATTCTCACAACAATCTTGACAATAGGTAGTATTGTTATCCTTACTTTACAGGGGAGAAAACGGAGGCTCAGCAAAATTGAGTAACCTGCCCAGGGTTATACAATTGCTAAGTGTTTTATGTTGGATTCAAATTCCAGTCTTCTCCACTCCTAGTCCAGCACTCTCCACAATGCCTTCTAACTACTTCAGTGAGATGATCTTCCTCCTGTGATAGTTTGAATGCAACCTTACCCAGAGGCAGGGGAATGGACTAGGGCACTAGGTGAGCTATCCAGGCTGCTTTCTGACCTAAGACTCTATGGTTTTGTTTTTCTTTTTTGGCGGGGGCGGGGGGGGGGGGCGGGAAGGCAGGACCTTGCCCAGGGTTACATGGCTAGTAAGTGTTAAGTGTCTGAGGTCGGATTTGAACTCAGGTCCTCCTGACTCCAGGGCCAGTGCACTGCACCACCTAGCTGCCCCTATGGTTTTGTTGTCAATGTGGCAGTGGCATACCTGTGACAGGGAAGAAGACTTTCTATATCCTCTCTACCTGGTATCGCCCAATGAGGCTGCTGTTTTAATTCCTTAGGGACGTGAAGTTTTGGGAACTCCTCTCATACCTGTCCTCCTCACATCAGAGTTCTCATGGGTAATAACTAGGCAGATGAATTCCATAGATGATTCTATCTGCCTGAACAATGGGCAACAGCCGAGCTCACTCAAAAACCTGGACATCTCAAAAAGACATAGTTTATTTTGAAAACAACTTATTGGTAACTAACTTTATCTCACTGGTTTTCAAAGGGACTGATGGTTTAACTGGATTCTATCCCTCTGTTCCTAATCTATTCCTCTCAAAGACCAAAGTATGAAAACTGGAAGAGTTTGAAATGAGGCAGCATGGTATACTAGAAAGAAGATTGGATTTGGCATTGGAAGACCCGAGTTCAAATTGTGTCCCTGCCGCTATTATTCATGGGACATTGGAGAAGTTATGTCATTTCTCTGGGCTCCTCAGTTTTCTGAGACTAGGTAATATCTAAGGTCTTTTCTACTGTTAAATCTTAGCCTCCTGGCTGGACAAGCTCTGGATGGGAGGGGGTGGGGGAAAAAGAGAAGTGATGTTATTAAGCATTTCCTCCACTGTTTGTTATTGGTGAAGTGATTTACAGTCATCTTTCCAGATACCGATGATGCACATTTGTCAAACCTCAGTGAAGAATAAAGTCCCAGTATAATTGGTACTGGAGCCTTAACTAAGTCAGTAGGATTCAGCCTTTGGGTTTGGGTGGCATTAATATGCAAAATTCCATTGACTTGCCCAACGCTGCAATGCATAGGGCCCCTGGCTCCCTGATTACAAATTGACAGCACACACCACAGTAGCTCTGGGGACTCTTGCCATGCATAGTAAGAACATGGCACTAATCCCTGTTAAACCTTCCTAGGTTCGATGCATCTCAGCCCACCCTATTTGAAAGGGTGCATCGATGGCATATCCTTGAGCTCACTGTCATTATGGAATCTGCCTGCCATACAAAAGTGTACTCCTTAGAATCAATGGGGACTTTGCATTTCATTGTTGTGGCTTTTCCTCCCTTTTCTTTCTCCCATTCCCCTGATACAACCCAGGACTTTGAGCACCTTAGCCAAGGGCATGGTACCGAAATATTTGCTGGCTGCTCAGTTTTGAAAACCAGCTCCTAAGATATGTGTAATTCATTAATTATTATATTGAGTATCTTCTGTCTGCTTTATACTTTTCTAGTCCTATGGGAAGGGTTGGGGAGAAGGGAAGGTAGAGTGAGGCATGGTCCCTGCCTTCAAGAAACATAATCTTATTAAGGAGAAAAGAAGAACCAAGAAGAAAGTATCATCAAACAATATGACAGTGTGTAATCAAGTGCTAAATTGTGTGGTACGTTTTATAGGTGACACCTCTACCCACGTGGGTTGAGTAGGCAGTTTTCCTGATGGATAATTCTGTGATGCTGCAAGGTGCACATACCAAGGGAGAAGTGACTCCTGATTAGCAAGGAACTCCAATACCATATGAAGGCCCATTTGGAGAAAGGACTTCTATAGATGGTTGGAGGACTTGAGTCAGTATAGAGAGGCATGTGCTGTACATCAAGAGATATGTTGGAGGGGTTTCTATCCCTACATTTGTGGGGTCCCAATAGCCATTCAAAGGTTCACAATTGCTTCTCCCAACCACCTCTCTCGAAGCCTTCTGGCTTTGTGAAGAATTTGATTTTCCACTCACACGGGTGGTTGGTTTCTCAGTCAATCAGGAATCACTCTGTGGATGCCAATGACTCTGGAGGAGAGTGAGGCTGATGACTTTGCACAACTCTGTCTCACTTAAATCCACTTTGCTTGCAAGTCAAGATCTCACCCTTCTGATGTCATTGGTCCTTTTTGTAAAGAAGGATGAACCACAGGAATCACTCCATATAGGTAGTACATTGTGTCACAAGGTTGTATCCCAGGAAAACCACTGAACCTGTGTGGGTGGAGCTGTTAAATTGAAATATTTAGACAGGGAGGAGGTTCATGAGGACTGGAGTAGTCAATGGAGGTGAGACTTGAGCTGGCTCTGAGAAGACAGAGACCAGCTCAGGGAAACTACCATCTGGCTAGAAGAATAAGACTCATGAATGCGCAATGATTACTGAATGACAGAAGATGTTGAAGCAAACACAACAGTAGAAATGTGTTCCATTTCTAGGATGCTCTGCGCTGGTGGGGTGTAGCAGGAGCCATAAGAGTAGAAATGAGGGGAGAATCCATGTCTTGCCACTAACTTTGAGGAAAAGAAACCCTACCGAGGGCACTGCTATGAAGTTTGTAGGATTGGAAAAAGCTTCAGGGAAGCAGAACCTATACTTTCTATGGAACCTGTAAATGCACCCAGGCAGTTAGTACTTTCATTCCACTGGCAATTCCCTGTGGAAATTGTAATTGTGTTCCTTGCTACTGGACTTGTGTCTGAGTCTCATTTATGACCTTATCAGTTTTTATAATAAACACATTTCTGTTCCATATTTGCGTTTGTTGCCATGGTTGTTAGCAGGTGAACTGACTTGAATAGTCTAGGAACAAGTCAAATTTGGGTGGCCCCAGGGGAAACCCTGGTTCTGGGCATGAGCCTTATATACAGAGCCATTATTACTGAAAAGATTGCAGCAATAACAGGCCCTATATGGCTTGAATCAACATGTGGGTACACCAATATATGCTAAGTACTAAATGGGATATATTCTACCATTAAAAGTTCTGGTAAGGTAATGAATGAACAAGATGAGAAGGGAGGCTTTTGGAAGCAGGTCAATAGAGTTATAAGGGAAGGTTTCATAGGTAAGGTGTGACTTAAGAAGAAAGGTGAGATTTACAGAAAGGGAAGGAAGGAAATGGACATTTATGAAGCTGTACTATGTGCCAGGTCCTGTGCTAAGTGCTTTACAAACATTATCTCATTTGAGCATCACAACAACCCTAGGAAACTGGTGCTATTATTTCCCCCATTGCAGTTGAGGAAACAGGCAAATGGAAGGTAGTCATTTGCCCAGGGTCATACAGCTAAGGTGTAACTGAAGCTGGATTTGAATTCAGGTCTTCCTGACTCTAGGCCCAGTACTCTATCCGTGGAGCTACCTCACTGCCTCTGGGAGAAGAAGGTGGAAATAGAGTGTCGGGTATATCATGTGAAGGGAGTATTGAGGAGTCTAATCTGCTTGGGGTAGATGATTCAATCAGTCTGTCAATCAACAAGCAGTTATTAGTTACCTACTTTGTGTCAGGTTCTCTGCTAGAGACTGGGGATACAAAATGAGAAAGAAATATTTCCCCCTCTTAAGAAGCCTTCATTCATCCTGGGTAGCGACAAATCACCTTTTGATTTTCCATATCAATTATCCACTAGGATGCATGCTAGGCATACATCCCTCATGTTCCTCTGCCCTGCTCCCAGATACTGTCTGTGTGAAAAACAAAGTCATTTTTGTTATTAGCCTAAAAGCGAGTCAGAATTAGGAAAGTAAATCTACTACAGAAAAGCCAAGGCAAGCAAAAAAAAAACCCAAAAAACCCCAAACAAACCATTGCCCCAAAACTGGACTTTGTTGTTGTTCAGTGGTATCTGACTCTTCATGACACTATTTGGGGTTTTCTTAGTAGAGATACTGGAGTGGTTTGTCATTTCCTCCTCCAGCTCATTTTACAGATGAGGAAACTGAGGCAAATAGGGTTAAGTGACTTTCCCAGGGTCACACAATCGATAAATGTCTGAAGCCAGATTTAAACTCAGGGAGATGAGTCTTCTTGACTCCGTGGTCAGTACTTTATCCACTGTGCCACTTAACTGCCCCAAACTGGACAGCACATTCTAAATTTCCACTCTTTTGGATGATTTCTGCTGTAGCTGGCCTCTATGACTGTGGGCCAATAAGAGATAGATACTTGTGTTTTGATTCTTATTTCCTTGAGGGTGTTGAAGACATTCTCAGAGTGACTACAGCAGCAATACCCATTTCACAAGATGGGGGAAGTTTGGTCAGCTGCTGGGTGGAAGCTTTTCAGAAAGAGATTTGGGGATTTAGTAGAGTACAGGCTCACTGTGACTCAACCATGTAAGAGCCAGGAAAGGTAATGTTAACAAGGGCTGCCTTTAGGCCTCTCAGGCCTGGGGACTAGACTCTGTCCTGGGCAGACCGCAGTTGGAGTACTGTGCTGATGTTGAGACCTGCATTTTAGGAAAGATATTACCAAACTGGAGAGTGCCCAGAGATGGGTGACCAGAGTGAGTCGAGGAAAGATCATGTCAGAAGAAGAGGATACCGACAAAGCTGTGTTCAAACATTTGAAGGGCTATCATGCGGAATAAGGCTAAGCTTTGTTTCTGTCTGGCCCCAAAGAGAACAAGGAGCAAGGGATGGAAAGTGTGAAGATGCTCTCTGTATAAGGTAAACCTTCAACCTCATTACCATCACAGCTGAGGGTGATTCAGTGCTTCAAACTTGTTGATCAATGAAAACTGTTTTGACTGGTGTGGTTCTAATTCTCCTCCCCTCCCCTCCCCCAAGGCAGCCCATGATGCCAGGATGCATGTATGCCAAGGCTAATAAACCCAGTGGCTGGGCATTACCACCCTCCCCACCCCCACCAGACACTTGCTGAACTGGCACAATTAAGATTAAGTTCCCCATATCTCTGGTCCTCATTCTTCACTCTTTATTAGGCAATTTAGAAAATTCTTTCATTTTACTTATCTTACAGATAACAGAAAAGTCTCCTATTGGTGCCAAGCTGGCTCTTTGTCTAAAACTTTCTCTAAGTTTGGGCCCTCAGGAGCTCTGGGTTTTTCACTGGAATGTGAAAGCCATTATACAGTTCCCTATCTGGAAGCCACCCCACTGTGTGCTGCCTTTGGCTGGAGATGGGGGGCAATGGGGACCACATACTGAAAGATTTGTTGGCATCTGTTCTCCTTCCCTTGTGAACAGTAAGAAAGTTTTGTTCACTGCTATCTCTATGTGACTCTGCCACTCTTCATGCCAACTCTCTAGCACCACAAAGTTGAATAAAGCATCTACAAACATTAGTTGACCCTCACAATAGCCCTTTGAGGTAGGTGCAACAGGTATTGAGTGCTAGAACTTAAGTCACAGAACCTGTGTTCTGCCATTTACCCGTGTGACCACGGGCCAGTTTCTTTTCTTTTCTTTTTCGCTTTTTTGGAAGGGGGAAGGTAGGGCAATTGGGGTTAAGTGACTTGCCCAGGGTCACACAACTAGTTTTTTGTGTTCAATGTCGGAGGTCAAATTTGAACTCAGGTCCTCCTGACTCCAGGGCCAGTGCTCTATTCACTGCGCCACCTAGTAGCCCCCATGGGCCAGTTTCTAAACTTCTCAAGACCTCAGGTTTTTTCATCTGTAAAATGAGGCAGTTGGACTAGAGGACCTCTGAGGTCTTGTTAAAAACCATTGCTGGAGTTCAAGGAGATGGGGTCTACATCTATTCTATCTCCCTAAGGCTCCTCTTTCAAGAGACTTGGCCAAGTTCTGTTCTGGGGTGACCTGGCCTCTGATGGGAGGGATTAGGCAGCCTCTTCCCCCCTTTCACATTCCTTGGTTTACACATCCCTTATGGACACTCTGAGGGGAAATGCTTAAAGATTAGGTGCTGAATCGTATCCCCCAAAGGGGTGAATAAAAAAGGTACTCCGTGTATAATAGAAATCAAGTATTACTTTTTTTGTTTAAAATTTTTTTTCCTTTTTAAAGTATTATTTATTTTACACAAAAAAAGAAATTCTAAAGGACTCAGAAGACAGAACACAGACAGAATGATTTAAGAAGATTCAGTAGCAGCAAATTAGGTGGAAAGATCCCCTATTCCTTAGGCAAAGCAGATAGGTACAGCCTCTTTTCAAATCTCATTTCCATGGATAAAATCACATCCGTTTCTGATGTTGAACCATCTGACAGTGCTGTAGATATCTCTCACTGTGCCCTTGTCTGTTCGATAACCTCTAATGACTCTCTGAGCCTATAGGAAAAAGCTCAAACTCCTTGCTTGGCATTTCAAGGCCCTCAAAAATGTGTCTCTAACCCACATTTCTTGACATCTTTTTTTTATACTCAACAAGTTTCCTGTTTAAATCAGTTCATTCTGCCACTGTCCCCCAAGGCCTACATGCTGCTACCTAAATTTGTAATTTGGGAGGGACAAGTTGTTCCCTATGCCGGGAGTACCCTCCCTCTCTACCTTCAAATCTTAGAATCCCCAACTGTTTCAAGGCTTAACCAAAGTACTACCTCGCATGAGAAGCCTTCCCTGCCTCTTCCTCCTCAAATTATCTTGAACTCATTTATCCACATACATGTTGTATTCTCCTAGTAGGATTAGGGGAACTTGCCCAGTGCCTTGCCCATGGTGAGCCATTGAATAACTTGCTGATTTCCATGCCTGTCTGGCTTGCTTTCTCCCTCCGTTAAGGCATCTACTCTGGGCCTCAGGTCTCATTGACCCTTAATCAGAGTCCTACATCACCCACTCCTCACTGAGCTAGTCTTGAGAATTTTGTCCTTGGCTCACCTCCTCCCCCTTTGGCCTTTTAGCATCTTTGTAGCTTTTCATGATTGATGCATTCCCACTGGAGAGACGAAGTCCTGTAATTCTTCCAGGTTCAGGAAGCTGCTGGCCTCCTTGCTATCACCTAATTCTAATTACTTGTCTCTATCTCTCTGCTAGGACAGTCGTGCTGGGTAAGGAATTCCAATACCCACTTTCTTCCCTGCCTTCTACTTTATGTCAACAGAGCGCAGACCACAAGAGCAGGCTATCTAGAATATATTTAGAAGGATCAGTGAGGTTTGAATTCAGAAATAATGTGACAGTATTAAGTTGTTAGACATGCACGTACATTCATTAATCAATAAATGATCAAAATGTATGAATAGGAAGTTTTTAAAGGAAGAAATGAGATGTATCAACAACTTTATTGGCCTGCTGGCTGTTTGACATACACAGTATTCACCATTTCAATGCCTTTGCAATTATGGTCACCCATGCCTGGAATGTACACCCTTCTCATTGTCTCCCCTTGGAATCCCTGATTGTCTTTTTCTTTTTGCTTTTTTGGAGGGGGAAGGCAGGGCAATTGGGGCTAAGTGACTTGCTAGTAAGTATGTCAAGTGTCCGAGGCTGCATTTGAACTCAGGTTCTCTTGACTCCAGGGCAGGTGCTACGTAGCTGCCCCAGAATCCCTGATTTTCTTCAAAGCCTAGATCAAGTACACAGAGTCTTTGCTCATCCCCCAAGCTGCTAGTGTCCTCTGCCCAAATGATCTTATATTCTTTTGTATATGAAGATCTTATTAAAATGTCTTATTAAAGCTTTAAATTGTACTGTGTAATGTATATATTTATATGTATGCATCCTGTTTCCACTATTAGAGTATGAGGTCTTTGAGGGTAGAGACTAATTCAATTTTGTCTATAACTGACGGTATACTTAGCATAGTGCGTGACATGCATTAGGCAATTAATAAATACTTGGTTGGTTATTAATATTAATGCACATAAGATCATATTTCTACAGCATTTTAAGATTTATAAAACACTTTACTCACAATATCCCAGTGATCTGGTAGGCAGTGCAAATATTGTTATCCCCATTTCACGGTTAAGGAAACTGAGGTCCGAAGAGGTACAGTAACTTAATTCCAGGTCACTCAATGAACTGGTGAGCCAGGCTGAGCCCCTGACACCCAATCTGGACTTCATTCTTTTGATATTTTTCTCTATTTGCACCCAAACTAATGAGACTTATGTTTTTATCCTAGCTGAGGGAGGGTGGCTTAAGAGTGGGCTGAATCCAGGAGGGTTTGGAATATATCTGAAGAGAGAGGTGAAGAAGACAGGAAGAAGACAGCAAAATGATGTAATAGAGGGAGCAACTGTATTTGCAATCAGAAAACATGGGTTTGAATCCCAGTTCTGACTTACTGAGATATTCTTACATATGTGCATCATAAGATAATTTTGGACTGTACCTTAAAAGCTAAAAGGAACCTTAGAGGCCATTTATGTCCATTCCTCCATTTTACAGACAGGGAAACTGAGGCCCATAGGGAGTAAGTGACTTGCCCAAGGTTATATAAGTGATTCAGATCCTCTGACTCCAAATCCAGAACTCTCTTTATTATTCCACTCTAATGAGCCTATGAACTGAGTTTTCCTCAGCCAAATGCAAAGCTAGTCTGGACTCCGTTTGCCCCTGGCTCTACTTAAGTGAGGAGAAACTGAATTAACCTCAGTATGAGGAGTCCTGACTGTAGGGAATATGTAGGGACCATAGAGATCTCAGTTTCCTCATCTATAAAATGATGGGGAGGTTGAACTAAGTGATCTCTTAACAGCCATTCCATTTTTAAATCTTATGATTCTAAAGGCTCAGCAGAAACTTTCCATCCCAGGCCACTTTACAGCAGACTTGCTCCTGAAAGAAGATGACTTTCCTGGGCATCCTGAGCAGGGCTAAGCTCCATGGAAACCTCACTGGCTGCTCTCTTGGGGTCTAACATTTTCCTGTTCCCTCTGGGACTGAATTCTTCTGAAGAAACACCAGTGGACTAGGCGAATGAAGGTAGGCAGTTCCATCTCAAATTCTCACTCCCTGTTGTGAGCTGGGGTAAGTCATGTTACTACATTTGATCTTAGTTGCATTATACCTAAAAGGAGGGTTTGGATTAAATGATCTCAAATCATTTTGTGGTCTAAGTCCTATATTCCATATTCCCCACAGTCAGGATTTCTCATACTGAGACTGAAACTGTTTTTGTTGTTGTTGTTGTCGGGTAAGTCGAGTCAGGGACTAATGAAGTCCAAATTGACTTCCCATTTGGCTGAGGAAAACAGTTCATAGGCTCATTAGAGAATCACAAGTTGATTTAGTAATTTAGTCTAATTCCTTCTTTTTAGAGAGGAAAAAAGATTGAGACCCACAGAGATTAAGTGACCTGGCCAAGGTCACACAGGTAGTAACTAGTAATCGGAATTGAACCCAGATCCTTTCAAAGATACATGCATGCTTGGAAAATGGGATGAGAGAATAAAACACCATCCTTGGTATAGAGATAGAAACCAGACACAGAACTCCCCAGTGAGGAAATTCCTCCTTCTACTGATGTAGATCAACACTACAGCACTGAGAGGTTATAACTGATTGATCTAGGTTATTATCTATAGCCACATATACACAGCGAGTATATGTCAGGGGCAGGACTTGAGCCCAGATCTTCCTGGCTTTAAAGCCAGCTCTCTGTCCCCTACACTCTGCTTCCTCATCCTTACTGCTAAGAAAACATCGCGGTGTATATTCTCTTGATATTGCTGGTGGTGTTTGTCCACGAAGGATTGAACACAATCGCTATATTCTTCTAGATAGAAGATCACCTGCCTTTTATTTTGTTGTTGTTGTTTTTAAAATCTCATTTGTGGAGAGCTTAGTAAATTGATTCTGCTGGTTATCCACAGGGCAAACGAACTCCTTGGAGGCATTTTAAAAAATCAAATAAACACAACAAATTCAGACATGGGAGAGGGAGGTTGGGGATGAAGGGGAAAGTTTCATTTTCCATTTTAAGTCCCATGATCCAACAGACCCCATGATAGCTTGTCTATACTAATTTGTGTTTTAAATTAGTGTGCTAACTAGCTACCCACCAAGCTCATGGAAGCTGTCTCTTTTTCTATTACTTGACAAATAGGGCTGCCAAGTTTGGGATCCCATGTTCTGGGCTCACAAGCACCAAATAATTGTTGCAATTGTGTGAGGTGCTGAAGGGTGAGTTCACGTTTGCTGGCAATTGTTTCAGACACAGTGAACCCAGCCAGTTTTCCTAATCGGCTTTCAATTACTAGAATTCCTAGGTGGAGGAGGGGGGGAAGGATGAGCAAGTGAGGGTGAACTTCAAACCATAGGCTCAAAGAATTTTTGAGTCAATGAGGACACTTGAGGTCATCTAGTCTAACCTTTTACCCAATGCTATGATCCTTTTTCGTAATGTTCCTGACAGGTTGTAGTACAACTTCTTTCTAAATTAGGGGTTTGCTACCTCCTAAGGCAGCCTCTTTCATTGCTGGACAGCTATAATCAGTTGAACTTTTTTTACACATTGGGTTACAACTGGTCTCCCAATAGGTTCAGAGGGAAAAATTCAAACAATTGATTGGCTTACAGATCAATCAGTTAATAATCACTTAATCAGTACTTATTGTGATCCAAGAACTGTGCTAGGTGCTTAAGGATACAAATATTTTTAAAAAATGAATCAGTCTCTACTGTTAAGAAGGGACAAGCTTTAGCATAGAGGCTAAAGACACCGTTTGGCTGGGATCACAGTATCTGTCAATATGCCTCACTCCTTGTCCTTTACCCAGGTATAAAAATTTGCCTGGCTTCACTTCTGGTGGCATCTGACCTCTAATTTGGGAAAAGAAGTCCCTCTAGTCTCACATTCACTGACTCATCAAACCCCAACCTTGGCATCCTGGAAACAAATAAGGAAATAATGGGGGCTGGTAGTTTATCCTTTGTGGGAGATTAAAGAATTTCAGCAAGGCTTCTGTTTAGTCATTTTACTCCCTCCCTCCCTTCCTCTCTCTTTCTCTCTCTCTCTCTCTCTCTCTCTCTCTCTCTCTCTCCCCCTCCCCCCATATTTATTATTATCCAATCTAACAGCCAAGTTTGATCTTCTTTCTAGTAGCCTCCTTTTTTGATGCCAGGGTGGTACTGGCTTGTTGTTACTGCTGCTCCCACCTCCTTGGTAGGTGCCGACTCTGGTGCAGATTTCCAAACTTTTAAAAACACAAAGTCATTTACCAAAGGATAAGAAAAACAGACAAAGGAAGTCTTTGTATCAAAGGGGTCTTTGGTACAAGCCTGACTAGTTGAGTTCATGCTTTACAAGGGGAACGATGATGGTGTCACCAATATATTAAGATACAGTCATCCTTCTATACTCCTTGTTGCAATCACATCTTGTTACTTGGAGGGCTACTTCTAAAGGAACATCAGCCAGAAAATGTCTCTTCTTTTAACAGGTTCCTTGAGTTATCAGTTCAGTTCAACTCAGTAGAGGATTAGAGGAGTCTCAGCAATGTCATAGGTGGCCAAAAGTCCAAAAGTGAAGGAGTTCATTCTAAGCTGGGGGTGGGGCATGGTCAGTGCAAAGATACAGAGACAGGAGATGGAGTGCTTTGTTTGAAGAACAGAGAGAAGGCCACTCTGACTGGATTGTAAAATGCAATAAGAACAGTGATGCTCAGAGAGGGTAGAAAGATAGGTTAGGACCAGGTTTGAGGAGAGCTTTAAAATTCAAACAAAGTGTTTATATTTGATTTTGAGAAGTAATGTAGAGCCACCAGAGTTTATTGAGTAGGGGAATGATATGGCACTTATGGAAAGCTATGTGGAGTATGGCAGCTAGTTGAGAGTTATGTGGAAGATGAATTGCAACTGGGGACAGATTTTAGGCAAGGGGAACAATCAGGAGGCCTTTGCGATAGTCCAAGCCAGAGGTGAAGAATACCTCAATGGAGCTGGTGGTGGTTTGAGTGATGAGGTGTCCAATGTGGAGATTTTATTGAAGTAGGTTAGATTTGGCAAGTGATTGTATATGTGGGGTGAGGGAAAGTAAAGAAATTGTTTAGGTGATGAGCCTGGAACGGTGATGTCCTACCAAAAAAATAGGGAAGTTCAATACAAGGATGGATAGGGGGAAAAGATAATGAGTTTTGTTTTGGACACATTGAGTGTGAGATATCTATGGTGTAGCTAGTTTGAAAAGTCTAATAGGCAGTTAATGATACAAGAATGAAGACCAGGAAAGGAACTGGGACTGGATATGCTGATGATAATTAAACTTAAGGGAGCTGATAAGGTCACTCAGAGACAGAATGTAGAAAGACAAAAGAAGAGGTCCAAGGTCAGAACCTTGGGAGTACACCCATGATTAGGGGGCATGATGATGGTGATTTGGAGAGGGATGATGTTCTCTTACTACTTTATTAGTTTATTTTTTTAAAATGCCTTTGTTTTGGATAAATGCTATCCTTTGTCTGACTTGTAAGAGTAAATACAGTGTGCCTTGGTGGGAGCTCATGAGGTATGACTTTGAGTGGTTGTGGACCCACAGTGTACCTTTGACTTAGAGAAGTTCATATGGAGGCCTGTGGGAAAGGGGGTACCTTAAGTGTTCTACTTTCAAGTAACCATTTTAGAATTCTTTGGTTGCCATGACCACCATCATGCTCAACAAGTAGTTGTGATACAAAGCACATTACAAGATTCTATAATTTTATGTAGTTGGAAAGAATCTAAGCGAATTAGAAACCTCGAGCCAGTGTTTACTATATGTTTAGAAGTCATTTGTCTGGCAAACTTAATCCTGACTAGAGAAAAAAATAGCCTATTTAGTTAACTGTCAGCATTTCACTAGAAACCAGTGTATCCTTCTCCAAGGAGCAGAGAAATTGCTTGACGTGGAATTTTGGAGCCGAAGGAGATCGTGAGGCCCTCTAGTTCAAATTCCTCAATTTACAAATGTGAAACTTAGGCCAGGAGATGTTGTATGATTTGCTCATGGCCACACAGCTAGTTAGTGACGAAGCTGGATGTGGAACCTAGGCTTTGGTTTCCGTTCAGCATTCACCACACTAACACACTGCATTAGAGCCAATTGCTTTCCTGTCTGGGTAAAACGTTAGGGCTTTTTGTCCAAAGATCTGTTTCCCAATCCTTGCCATATAGGTCGCCTTTGAATTTGTGGGGGCCTCTTTACCTGTTCAGTCATCTGTCATCAATATCTATTACATTATACACATACACGTGAATATTTTAGCTATAAGTCTATGGACATATTCTGCTCATTTGTACAGAAGAAATGATAGGCAGACTTTAACCCAGTGAATGATCATATTTGCTACCAGGACCCCATGAACTACTTTCCAGGGTGTTAAAGGAACCAGTGGATGTGATTACTGAATTGTGGATGATGGACATAGTTCTTCAGTACTAGAGAAGGACAAATGTTGTCCTGATTTTCAAAAAAGGGAAGGGAATGGAGCCTGAAAATTGTAGGCCAGAGAGTTTGACTTCAGTTCCTGGGAAAACTCTAGAACACATTGTTAAAGTGAGATAGTGACTACAAATAGCCAACATGGCTTCATTAAGAACAGATCATACCAGACTAATTTAATTTCTTTTTTTGACCTGGATATTTGACTATCAGATCAGGGGAATATCTTATAGTTTTGCAAGATTTTAGCAAAGGATTTGACAAAGTCTCATGCACTATTCTTGTGGTCAAGATGGAGTGATGTAGGCTAGACAGTAGAACAGTTAAGAGAATTTAGAACTGGTCTAATGGCTAGACCCAAAGGATATTCACTAGGGTTCAATATCAGCATGGAAGGAAGATGCTAGTAGAGTGCTCCAGAAATCTGTGCTTGGTCAGTGGTCTTTATTTACCTTTTTTTAATGAGTGACTTGAATAGATTGTTTATCAGATTGGCAGATGATACAAGTTGGGAGGGATAGCTATGACAATTTAGATCACCAAAGATCTCTATAAGCAAGAACACTGGAACTAGTTTAACAAATGAAATTTAATAGGATAAATGTAAAGTCTCAGAATCAAATGTTATACTTGGGGAAACTAGGTGACACAGTGGATGGAGCATTGGAATCAGGAAGACCTGAATTCAAATCAGGTATCAGATACTTAGCAACTGTGTGACCTTGGGCAAATCACTTAACCTCAGTTTCCTCATCTGCAAAATGGGAACCATAATAACAGCCATTTCACAGGGTTGTTGTAAGGATCAGTGAACTATCAGTAAAACACTTAGCTTGTCACATAGTAGACACTATATAAATGTTTACTATTATTATTATTATACTTGTATTTTAAAAATAATTAACTTGGTAAGTACAACAAAAGGGATTTGTGGCTAGATAGTAATCTACTTGAAAAAGACCTGGGATTTTTAGTGGATTTCATGCTTAATACAAGTCATGATTATGCTATGATAGTAAAAAGTACTAGTGGTATCTTTTTTTGTTGTTGTTTTCTGACTCTTTGTGACCCCATTTTCTTGGCAAAGATACTAGTGCGGTTTACCATTTCCTCCTGTATCTCATTTTACAAATGAGGAACTGAGACAAAGAGGGTTAAGCGACTTGTCCAGAGTCCCACAGCAAGTAAGTATCTGAGGCCAGCTTTTAACTCAGTAAGATGAGTCTTTCTGACTCTAGCCTTGGCACTTTCTCCATTGCACCATGTAGCTGCCCAATGATATCTTAGGCACCATTAAAAGAGGCATAGGGTCCCGAAGAGGGGAGGTGATAATTTCTTTTTTTTTTTTTTGAGCTTTGGAATTTTTTTTTAAATTTTATTATAGTTTGCATCATTCATTTCCACAAGATTTTGAGTTACATATTTTCTCCCCGTCCCTCCCCCACCCACCTGTTATGGGAATCTGAAGATCTTCCCTGCCCCTAGGCCCTTTGCTAAAGTGGCTACATGACTCTGAGGACCCTTGGATATTTGAAAGTATACTTTGTTCCCTAATAGGCTGAATGTGGTCACTTGGAGCCTATGGCACCAGGCTTGTTTTCCAGGAATGCCCGTGCCTTGTAGCTTTGTGATTGGGCAGTGGGTCTAGAGGGCTGTGACATTCTCCAAGCCAGGAGAAGGCTATATATACGCCCTGA
>CM053582.1:242274871-242298572 GCA_028627135.1 Pseudochirops cupreus
TTTAGTGGGAAGTATCTTTGTGTGCATTTTGGAGTTCTAGGATTGGTTTAGAGTCCTGTTTTATGGGTATTTTGGGGTGGCTTATGTGAGAGCTGCAATATGTTGCTGCTGCTACGCTGCCATCTTGGCTCTGCCCCCCCGGGGAGGTGATAATTTCACTGTACTCTGCCTTAGTCATGCCACGTCTGGAATGCTGTGTTCATGTCTTAGCACTATGGTGCTTTATTTATGAATAAAGAACTAGGTCCAGAACCAAGAAGACCTAGATTCAAATCTTGCCTTTGATGCATACTAGCTGTTTGACTCTGGATAATTCACTTAATCTCTCAGTTCCCTAGATAACTAGATAACAAATTACAGAGGAGGTACTCACCTGCATTGATAGATGGAGTTTACCCATATGGGAGTCACCTATTCCAATGAGATTCATATGTATAGGATCTCATTGGTCCTATACAATGAGATATAGATCCATTTCTAGTCCCTACCCAAAAAAAAGCTGTAGAGCATTCAGAAGAGAGAAAGAAGGGTGATGAAGAGCTGAGATTATGTCAAATAAGGATTAGTTTAAGGCAATGGTATGTTTATCCTGGAGAGATGTTTCTCCTGGAAAGAAAGAAGAAAGAAGAATGTGGAAAGAGAGGTTAGACAGATTCTGCTTGGCCCCAGAGTGCAGGGCTAGAAGCAGAGAGGCAGATTTGGGCTTGATACAAGGTCAAAATTTCTTAAAATTAGAACTATCTAAGAAGAAAATGGGGAAGTAGTGGGTTTTTTACTGCACTAGAAGTTTTCAGACAAAGGTTGCATGATGATTGGTCAGGTTGTTCAGAGGATTTCTTTATGAAAAAGTCAGACTAAATCTCCTTTGAGGATTCTTTCAACTCTCAGATTCTGTGATTCTATTCGTTTGGATATGAGATGCACATGTTGTGAGGAGGAGTTTTCTGCCCTTTTAGGGATGACTTTGGACCACACTGTCTTGGAGATATTCTTTGCTATTTCCCTTTGTCTCAGGAATGGCCCAGAATTTTTTACATACCTCAGTGGATAGTGTTGGATTATCTTCCTCCACCTAGAATAGACTGGGTCTGATATGCCTTCCTCTTTCCTTATCACCAACAGGGAGTGCTTAGGACCCATACCTTCCCTGATGATGGCCCTGCAAAGGCAATCAGATGAGATTAAGACACCTGAAGGGCATCTTCTGCATGCATCCAAGTACAGAGATTGGCAAACAGTGCAGAAACAATTTGCCAAGTCACCTAGGCTTGGAAATTCAGTAACTGTTTAGGCTCCTACCCTTCCCCCCCACTCCTATTCTGACAGCCACTCAACAACTCTTTAAAGTGGACACTTCCGATGGCTCATCTCTCTGCTTTTGAAGCCACCTCGTTCTCATGGAAACCTGCCAGGGGAACAATGAAGGCATTCGTATTTCGTTATTTATTTATTTTTCTATAAAGAAACTTCGTGAATAGATGGATATTTATTCACCTAATTCACTTTTGCAAATACAGTGTCCTTCAAAAGATGATTTGTTTGCTGAGCGCGCTTAGGCAGGAGGTTAAAAATAACTCCAGGCAGTGCCGTATTTCTCAGTAAATCAGTGTTGATAATTTAATAATAAAATTAGTCTTACATCAGACACCAGACAACATTCTTTTGACATGTAACTCTAATTCAGCATCCCACCAAATTTAGACCAAATGGGAGGATGCAAATTCACCATACTCTGTTTTTACACATAATTTATAGCTTTCTATTTGGTTCAATAAAAATTATTCTGAAATGTCCATTATGTTAATGTGGTTATTCAGATTATTTAGTAGGACCCCAAACTAGCCCTTTTGGTATTACATATCTCTCTGATACAGTCTAAACATGTAAGGAATTAGAAGGCATTCTATGCTCATTCACCAGGTTTGGTGGAATCCCGAGGGTTCTAAGTCTGTGTGTGTTTCAGAATGGATAACACTAATTTTTGAGCTGGTACTTTAGTGTATAGGCACCACCCACTATAGATTTATGGAGTATTTCAGGTGTATTAGTGTAGTAAGACTCTGGCCTCAGTCTAGCAGAGACTAGAAGTATCTCCCTTCAAGGATCTAGGGATAATTTCAAGGGGCAGTGAATTTTTTCCCCCATCTTGATGTCTTCCCCACCATTGATTAGGGCCCTAGTTCCATTCAACCGATTAACATCAATTACCTTTCACAAAGGGATATATACTGGGAAGATAAGAACACTAGTTACAAACTTTCTCTTTCCTCAACCTCTGGGAGCATAGTCCACCTATAACTCTTCTGCCCCTGGACACACTATCTGAATATTTGCCTCTCCAAATTTATTTCCAAATGTGATGTGACTACTGGATAAATGAGCTTGTTACTGCTGGACTGGATCAAGTAGGTTACTCAGAACTTTACTCTGGGATCTTGAACCCTGGTCTTCCTGTCTCCAAGGCTGACTTTCTACCCACTACTCCAGGTTGCCTCTTTTCGATGTATTTGTCATGTTTTTATTTGCATTAGAGTTATATGTGTCTCTCTGTCTTTCCTTCCCCTACTAGATTGTAAGCATCTTGAGGGAAGGGGTTATGATTTATTAATATTTTTAATTTATTTATATTTTAGCAGAATTTTAGAGCTAGAAGGGACCTCAACACCACCTAGTCCAGTTTATAACTGAAAAAGAATCCCCATGACAAACATACCCCACAAGTGGTCATCTAGTCTTTGCTTGGAGTCCTCCAGTGAGAGGGAACCCACTATCTCCTCAAACAGCCCATTCTATTTTTGATAGGCATAATTCTTAGAAAGTTTTTCCTTGGGGTGGCTAGGTGGTGCAGTGAATAGAGAGCACCAGCTTTGGAATCAGGATGACCTGAGTTCAAATGTGACCTTAGACACTCAACACACTTACTACCTGTGTGACTTTGGGCAAGTCACTTAACCCCAATTGCCCTCCAAAAAGCAAAAAAAAAAAAAAAAAAAAAAAGAGAAAGTTTTTCCTCTCATCAACCCTAAATTTGCTTCTTTGTAACTCCTACTTCTCCCACTGATGACAAAAAGAACAAGTCAAATCCCCTTTCTACTCCACAGTTCTTCAAACACTTGAACACAGCTCTATGTGCCCTATTCCAGTCTTCTCTTCTCCAGTCTAACTATTCCCAATTCTTTTCATTGAGCCTCCATTGTCATAGGTTCAATACTTTTTGCCATCCTATTGCCCTTCCTTTGGTTGCTTGGCAGCTTAATCAAAGTCCTTTCTAAACTGTGGGATCCAGAACTACACCTAGTCAGTACTCCAGATGTGGTCTGATCGCTGGGCCAGGGTACACCAGGACAATCGCCTCCTTAGTCTGCCCAGCAGCCACTCCATAGATGTGTGTTGATGCATATATGTATGGATAAGTGATATAAAGTTTTACATGAACTGACTTGTGAGCCCGAGCAAGGCACATAAACTCAGAGCTCCAGGCAGACTTGAGGTCACAGAGAAGTCACTGGTTTGTATTGATCTAGGCAGGCCTTCGCCAGGGCTTCCTTATACACACGATACTATAGGCCTTGTCAAAAAAAAAAAATGAACAAATGTTGGCATGGACGTAGAGAAACTGCAGTTCTGGGCCATAATGATTTCCTTTTTATGTTCTGCTGTAGAAACTTTAGCTGAAAGGGAAGGATCAGGAGTGTAGGTGAAAGAAGGGGAAGGAACAAGAAGAGGAAGAGGAAAAAAGATTAACCCAAAATTCGGGTGAAGAATTAATAAGTGATTGACATCTACATCTCTATCTATCTGTCTATACATGCACATACACACATACATATACGTGTATGCATGTGTATATACATACATTGTGTATATATGTATATTATATATATAATAAAGGCAAGGTGATATACACATGCACTTGATGAAAATACTCTCTCTACACTACTACTATATTTTAAAGATATGTGTATATGTACAGAAAAAGAAAGAAATGTCTTCATGCATATGCACTCATATATCCATTACACACATGCACACCCATTTGTTGTTGTTCAGTTGTATCCGGCTCCTTGTGACCCTGTGGACCATAGCACTCTCCTGTACTCCACTAACTGTGCATGAAGTTTTCTTGGCAAAGACACTGGCGGGGTTTGCCGTTCCCTCCTCCAGCTCGTTTTGTCAGGACTCTCCACTATGACTTGTCGATCATGGATAACCGTTACACTCTGTGAATAAGGCCCTCCCTTGGGGAATATGTATATATGTATGTACATATATATGTGTATGTGTATGTATGTATGTATAATTAAGCAAGATGAGTTAACAAGATGGAATAGTACAGTGGATAGAACAATGATAATCATTCCCTGTTGATAAATGTGAAAAAAAAAGGATATGAATAGTCAGTTTTCAAAGAAGAAATTCATCTATCAATATTTCTGTGATCCAGGAAGTGATATCTATATCTATATCTATATCTATATGTATATATCTTATATCTATCTATCATCTCTCTCTGTCTCTCTCTCTCTGTCTCTCTCTCTCTCTGTCTCTCTCTCTGTGTCTCTCTCCATATCTCTCCTTAGAGAATATTCTTTAAGTATGCATCAATCTATCAAGAGAACAAGCATTTAAGGATTTACTAGCTCTTATTATTACTATAGGGATAACCACTAGCACCTAGACTAAAATTTGCTAAGAAGTCAAACCTACTCTGTATCTGTGAGAAAAATTCATCAGCAAATAGGTTTCTTTGGTAGAGTTGGAATTAAGAATCCAGGGAGAACCTGGTACAGTGGTTGTTCAGTCATTTCAGTGGTATCTGACTCCTCATGATGCCCATTTGGGGTTTTCTTGGCAAAGATACTGTAATGGTTTGACATTTACTTCCTCAGCTCATTTTACAGATAAGCAAAGTGAGGCAGAGGTAAGTGACTTGCCCAGAGTCACACATCTAATAAGTGTCTAATACAGCAGTTCTCAACCTGTGGGTTGTGACCCCTTTGGAGGTTGAACGACCCTTTCACAGGGATCACCTAAGACCATTGGAAAACACATATTTCCGATGGTCTTAGGAACCGAGACACCGCTCCTCTATCTGTTTCCTGGCAGGTCCACCCACATGCAGATACTCCCACATATGAGTATTAAAGGGTTGCGGCATTAGGAAGGTTGAGAACCACTGGTCTAATAAGTGGATTTGAGTTGTCTTCCTTATTCCGGGCCTGGCATTCCCTTCACTGCGCCCCCCAGTTGCCCTGGTACAATGGGAAGGGGTCTGACCTCTCAGGAAACTGAGATCCAGAGAGACTGTTACTTGCCAGGAGCTGAGGTTTGTACCTAGCTCCTCTGATTCCAAATCTCATGCACAGGGCTGTTGTGAAGATCAGATGAGACATTTGTAGACTCTCAGCGCAGGGCCTGGCATATAGTAAACAATTAAGACATGCTAATTCCCTTCCTTCACCTCTTTAGCACTTGGACTGGACCCATTCTTCACACAGGTCACATTCTCCATTGTGTCGCCTTTACTGGTGCACAGACCCTCCTCTTATTGTAAGCTCCCTGGGTATAGAGACTGTGGCATTTTTAAGCTTTCCGTCTGTAGTACCTAACACAATCTGCAGCTAGGAACAGTGGAAAGAGCGCTGCCCTTGAATCCAGATTCAAATTTTCCACTTACTACCAGCTTAATTTTGGGCAAGTCACTAAATTTCTCTGGTTCTTAGGTTCTTCATCTCAAAAATGAGAGGATTGGACTGGACGAATTCCCATATTCTTTCCAGTTCCAAATATCTGCTCCTATTGGTCTAGAATGCTTCATGAGTGTTTTTCAAATGCCCAAATGAAGAAACAAATATATTCAGGGCAAGTTAGTAGACCTCCCACTTCCCTTGTTTTAGTGCCTGACAATCTACCATTAGAGATTCATTTTTTTTTTGGTGGGGAGAAGGAAGTCATGAAGGTTTCTTGGTCTTCAAAGAGTCTTACACTATAATGTAAATATCTGTAGTAGGATTTATGGACAAGACCTACCCACAATGAAAATATTAGGCTGTGATCTGCAGTGTCGAAGGGAGAACCCACATGGGTGAGATCACAGATGTACCAAGGAATAAGCGCCCTTGAGGAAAGGAGGACAGACTTTTCATGGCTCTCAGCAAACACATTATTGGACAGTCAACTGTTGACTACTGTTACCATTTAGGGGGATCAAGGAGAGTGGTAGTGAGTGCAAAAGAAGAGTAAATAGACAGTTAATCTGGGCATTTAAGAAAGTATCTGTAAACCAAATATACTGTATCCCAGAATTCTCCATTTGGGTGGTTTAAAACAACAACTTAGCATTGAGACTTCAGGGAGGAGAAGGAAAAAGGGATCCCTTTTCTTCCTTTTCATTGGGAGTCTTAGGGAAAGCTTGGAGGGTCCTGACATATTCAACAGACTGAGAGCTGAGAGAGTTGAAGTTGTTTCACTTTTTAGGACTATTCCTGCTCAATTTATGCTCAATTTAGTGCAATTCCTGCTTTTTGGCAGGATGCCCCCTCCTGTATTCTAATAGCTAGCACTTTTATAACACATTAAGGTTTACAGAGAACTTTACAATATCTCATTTTATCCTCAAAACAACCTTAGGAGGTAGGTGCTATTATTACCTCCATTTTTAGGAAAACTGAGACAGCCAGAGGTTAAGTGACTTGCCCAGGGTCCCACAGCTAGTAAATGACTAATACAAGATTTGAACTCAGGTCTTCCAGACTCTGATCCTCACAAAAATCCCTCAAGGTAAATGCTAGTTATTCTCATCTTATAAGAACAAAGGATCAGAGGGATCCTTGCCCAGTGGTCACACAGCAGGATTCAAACGCAGGTCTAAGCTGTTTGGCTTCTTTCTCTTCTTAAATTATCCTACCTTTACTTATCTATATAAATGCTGTATCCCAGTAATAAGTGTGGTCCTTGAGGGCAGGGACTTTTTTGTTTTGTTTGTGCTTTGTCTGTGGTACCTATAGTAGGCTTTAAAATAAAACCAGTTGAATTGAATTGAATTGAACCTAATGACTCAGTGCTAACCTATCCTTGCTGCTGGAGAAATAACCCAAAAATGACAGTGGGTTGGAGGCAGCGTCTTTGTGTGTCATCATTGGGCTCATTTTATCTGACAAACATCTTTGTAGTTCCAGGTCCCTGCTGAATTATCCTCAGCCTCCTTAAGCACCTGACAGGATTCCGCTCTGTAAAGAGTGAGTGATGGAGACATAGTTCCTGCCCTCTGGGAGCCCGTAGTTTCAGACAGACACAGTAACAAGATACTCAGGATCTATTGGTAATTGAATCAGCATTGAACAAGGATGCAAGTTAAGTGTGTTAACACTTAAGCTGTGGATAATGCTTGTCTTTCTGTAATTTCAGAATAGTGTTATATTTTTAAGATGTTTTAAAAAAATTTTCTTGTCTTTGGTTGAGGGAGAAGATGGAAAACTAGTGATTATGTGAGAATATGTCTCCTTTCTCTCCTGGCCCATGCAATCATTTCTGACTGACTGAGAATGATTTTGAGATCATTTGATGGACAAATCAACTCTAAATAAGCATTTATGAGGTAGGTTGGAGGTAAGGTAAAAGCACAAAATCGTTGGATTCAGAGCTGAAAGGGATCTTAGGATCTTTGGACCTTATCTAGTGCAACTCCTGAATTTACAAATGGGGAAACTGAGATCCTGTTCATCTTCCTGCTGTGCTGTTCTATCCTTGGCATTCTAGCACCTATCCTAGGGTCCTCTGCTCCTGGTTGGTAAGAATTCACCGTATCTAACTACATTCATACCCATCACAATGCACTCAGGTTATCTTTATGCCATAGGCACATGTATTCTTTCTCCACCTTTTCCCTCCCTCTTTCCCACCTCTTGTTTCGAGAATGAAAATCACTACCATTCCTGGAATATGTGTCAATCATTTGTCTTATGGCTCCACTTACCCTTTCTATAACTTCTCAGACCAAAATGCCCTCCCCCCACCTCCTTCTTAACATGTATCGGCTTCCCCTATTAGAATATAATCTCCTTGAGGGCAGAGACTGTCTTGATTTTTGATTTGTATCTTTTTTTTTTCCAGTTTTTGGTGAATAACAAGCATTTAAGTGCTTTTCCCCCTCATCTCTGTTCAATTCAATTTAATACAACAATCATTTTTATGCATAGACACTGAGGATGCAGAGATAAAGAAACAAAGCAATTCTTGCCCTCAGGAAGCCCACACTTTACTGGGAAGAAGTAGTATGTACAGCCATGTTCCCAGGCAGAAGCAGCTCTTTGTTTTAAGGGCTTGCTAAGTAGCCTAATGTCATAGAGGGGGATCCCAATCTAGAGGGGATCACGAGGGCCAAGGTAGCCTGAAGAAAGCTAATTAAAGACTAGGTTAGAAAGCATAAATGTGCATTTCTAATTATTTGCCAAGATATGTATTTCTCTAAATACATATACTTCTTGTGAATAAACCATTAAAAAATCATTTTTATGTTTCAACATGTATGGTGGCAGTGAGTTAGAAGGATGAGAAGGAACAGGTGCCCGAACTGAGTATCCAATCATGGTGGCAGAGGTAGAAGAAGGAAGAAAACAAATTAAGGACTTGGGTGCAGTATGTCAAGTCAAGGGTCTAAAAAGGTAGATGACCTTGAGAAAGGACTAAGAAATCAGAGAATATTTGAAGTTAATAGAATAGAATAGTCCTGACAGGACTAAATTCCCTGGTTCTGAGAAGAAGCAGGTGTCCTAGGAGAATGATTAAGTTCATCAATCAATTAACAAGCATTATTGTTGTGTGAGGCACGTGACATAAAGATGGAGATTGGATCTTTCATACTAGGCCGCTTGGCTTTATCATTAACCAGGATGAATTTAGGGTTAATGGTTTCATTCTTGGCCAAAGACTAGGAACCCTTGATATAGCTTTGATCCTAATGAAGCATGTCACAATTTCTGCGCTTGTCTGTAAGGGATACCAGGGGACAGCAAGTATAAACGGCTCTCTGCCATAACCTCACTGTTGGACACATAGCTCAGAGTCTATTCTTTCTAGATCACGGGCAAGTAGTACCACCTTTGGGCATCGACAACTTTATATGTTTTTATGTCTATATTAAAACACTTAGATGGAGCTGGGATTTCATTAGCATGAGATGGCAGATGCCTTGGAATCCTGTGTGATTTTTGTCCACGTGTTTCCATACAGGATACACCCAAATCACTGGAGGTCTTTTTTTTTTTCTAGTTCATTTAATAGGTCAATGGAACCAATATATCACTCAGGCTGTTTATTTTAGTCTTCTGGTCTTACATTGCCAGTCTACCTCCTTTTCCCACCACTCAAATCTTTGTTGATTTTTTAAGACTTTTTTCCCCTTTTTTGGAGGGAGGCAGGCAGGGCAATTGGGGTTAAGTGACTTGCCCAAGGTCACATGGCTGGTAAGTGTTAAGTGTCTGGGGTCAGATTTGAACTCAGGTCCTCCTGACTCCAGGGCTGGTGCTCTATTCACTTCGCCAGTTAGCCTCCACCTTTGTTGATATTTTATATATCCCTTCTCTTACATATCATCATTGGTGATGTGCTGAAACCTACCTACTTCTACCATTGCCTTCTGTAATGCTTCTTCTGCGATTAGAGCTTTTTAATTTGTAGCCATGAAGCCTCATGGGGAGGGTGCTAGAGGTAAAGTAATAGGTGTTGAGTATTTTGGGATCATTGAAGGCATTGGGCAGTTTCCCAAACTGAATTCATCTCAGTCCTTTCCTCTTACTCAATTCTAGACCCAGGTCATGATTCTTCTTTAGTGCCTGTTCAAGATAGACATACTGAGAGCTAACTTGGTGGGCTCTCTATTTAACTATGTATCCAGTGTTAGAATCTGGACATGTGTTTTCGGTCACTTTGATTTTCCAGTGTTGAGACTGGACCAGTTTTTTTTCCCTCCTCTTTGATATGAATTTCACTTAAAAGAAGGCTTGTAGTGTTCTGGGCCCAATACAATTGGTTCAGTATTAGAATATACTCAAATGCATTTGTGATTTCATCTGTGTGAGTGTTGCTTCCAACAATGAAGATCAAAACCCATCTTTGCCTGCCTGTCCTCTTGCCCAGTTCTCCCCTAAGTGTGCCAAAGCAGGTCCACTTGGCATGCTGGGGGTTTCTCTTGAGTTTTCCTGACATTGCAAGGACACCAGTGCAGCTTAGGAGCTGTCTATTTCTTGCTATGGCCATCTTTTTTTGATCACAGACAATTCTTCATCCACTTATTTTTTCATGTGTGGATAGTTAGATCAAGCACTTTTCGTCTCCTTCACAGTGATGAATTCCTTTAGTGAGCATATCTCCCTATTTTATGAATGACTTGACATTACATGTCATCAACAAGATTCTCAGTTATATCTTTCCAGTAATCTTCTATAATTTTTACACTTGATTAAAAGAGACCTCATTGGGGGAGTGCTTCCTAGGTAACATTTTGCTCCACAGAATCAAAAGCTTTTTTTATACTCAACAAACACTAAGCATAGGGGGCTTTCAGTCAGTTGTGTAATAGTAAAGATGTGATCTACTGCAAAATATCATTTGTGAAAACTCGGTTTCCTTCTAATATTCTGATCAAGGATGTACTTGATGTGCGTATATTTTATTTTCAGAAAAAAATGTTATACTTGTAGGAAAGTAATTATATGGGTCAGTAGTTATGTATGGTCTCTCAATTCATGAAAGTCAACTGAGTCAAAATGTGTGTGTGTGTGCGTATATGCACGTATAAACATATACTTATCAGTATACACGCACATATGTATCCTTCAATGAAGGCCTACTCTAATGTCTCAGTGTAGCATGGCAGTAATACCAAGTTCTTGAGGATGATGCCCATGGATAATAAGTTCTGATAAGTCCTAGGAAGTTGAGGAAGCTTTGATTATGGGCTCAGGGAAGCACTCTACAACTATAAACTTTCCAATTTGGCATAAAACTCTATAGTTGTTTGAAGACCAGCCTAGTTAAATTCAGAGTAGCTCATCAGTAGAAACTGATTTTTTCTCCCCAAATCATCACATGATGGTGCAAGTATAATGTGAGTCGTTGGAAGGAATAGATTCACAAATAAACATATACAAGGAGAGAGGAATGTGCAAATTATAAGTGGGTAAGAATGAGATGAGTTTAAAAAAATCAAATTTGTAATTGAGGAGTGAGCAGGGTAAGTCTACTACCTCTCAGTGCATCTGGGAAGGTTTTTTTGGAGATAGTGGGTTCTCAGAAGCCACTCCTCCCAGGTATATACTGATCTACACAAGAAAAATTATAGGGATTTGGGGATGAAGTGAGTTAGAGAAGCATCTCTGTAGCTGTAGCTTTGTTTGATTTCATAGGGAGGTGGTAGGGAAGGGTCCTTGGGAATACAGGGACGTGGACCAAACTTCTGTACAAAGGCAGCAGATAATGTGAATAGATGTGCTGACAACTGACTTCTTTCAATCAGTAATTAAGAAGCATCTTCTGTGGGGCAGCTAGGTGGTGCAGTGAATAGAGCACCGGCCCTGGAGTCAGGAGGACCTGAGTTCCAATCCGACCTTAAACACTAAGCACTTATTAGTCATGTGACCTTGGGCAAATCACTTAATCCCAACTGCCCAGCCCTCCCCTCTCCAAAAAGCCAAAAAAAAAAAGCACTTTCTGCAAATCTGACAAGGTGCTTTGCATTGAGGACATAAATACAAAAAGCTGGTTCTTGCCTTTTAGGACCTTACATTGTTTTTTTTTTTTTTAATTTTGGAAGGGAGGGGATGAAGACAATATAACACATATAAGTACATATAGGGTAAGTACAAGTTAATTTTTTAGGGTGGGAAGACACTAGCAGCTGTTGAGTTCGGTGAAAGCTTCTTGGAGGAGACGGCGTGTGTGCTTTGAAGGAATCTATGGATATTCACAGATGGAGGTGAGGCCAGTGTCCATTTTGGGCACTGGTGATAGTCTGTGCCAAGGCTTAGAGATCCAAACTACCTGAAGTCAGGGGAGCTGGCAGAGTTAGAAAGGATCATTTTATTAGGTAGGAGAGGGAAGGGAGGAAAAGGGAAGTTGGAATGTAATTCTGATCAAGAGATGTGGGTCATTGAAAAGTGCCCATCCCACTCCCGAGGGTGTATCTTCATCTTTCTGTCAGAGTTTTTGGGTCACATAGTCTCCCCAGGGCGGAATTTTAAACTTTCAATCTTTTCTCATCATCTCACTGCAGAGTGACTGCTCTGACAGAGCTGAGCTTGTTAGAACCATCATTCAGGGCTGCCTAGCCAATAGAGGGCAAGTGGGTAACCCTCATCAATAATGTCCCTTATGCTACTGCTGAAGGGGTGAGGGTGGGGCCCTGTGTGGGCTATAAATAAAGTGGACTGATGCAGACCTCTGCTAGGTCTAAGAATATACCTTCTCTACCTCTGTTTCCCCTTTCCGTGAAACTGCCCACAATTCCTTCTCCAATTACATGCACATTTCAGGTTTTCTCCATTTTTATAATAAAACCACAGACATTTTCCTATGTCACCCCAAGGTGCCTGGAGCCAAGGTCAAATTGAAAGTAATCCATTGAACAATACTGTATCGAAGACGTCGGAGGGTAGGAAATGTTTCATCTTTGTATTGAACACAATGCCTGACACATAAGAGGTGTTTTGTAAATGATTCTTGATTGATTGGTTGGTTAATGTGTTCAGCACTCAAGATGTTAGAACTTCAGAATCCCAGGGCTGGAAGAGACCTGGGGGGGGTATTTATATAGTCTAAATCAAATCAATTTAATAATCATAAATAAAATGCCCACTATGTGCCAGACCCTGTGATGGGAATGTGCAGACAAAGACTAAGTTGCCCCTGACTTTGAGGAGATGACACTGTACTCAAAAAAAAAAAAGGAGGAAAAAAGGTTGTAGTGAATTCTAAAGGGAAGAGAATTTTTCTTATAACCTAGGTATAGACTTTGTACCTCTTATGCTTATTCTGCCTCCATTCCTCCTCTCTCTTTCAGTCACCTGAGGGGGAAGCTCCTGGAGTGTCTACATACACTTTTCTTACTAGTCAGTTTGACTATCCATCCATAAGCACATCTGTAAAACCATTCTACAAAAGGACCTTACAACCCATCCTCAGCTTTGGGGTTGGGAGCAGAAGTAAGAGAAAATTATGAAAATTTATCTCTGATGTTCAGTCTACTCTTCAATTCCCTTCAAACTCCCCTTGAATTACACACTCTTATGCAGATCCATCCTCATTACAGATCCTCTTTCTGGGTACCAAGTGTTTATGCTCTCTCTCATCTCTCCTCCATTTACCCTCTTGGCTCTGAGCCAGGAGACAATGAAAAGTAATGGCCAGATAAACTACTTTTTTGCTAAAAGACCACCCCTTCCATTTCACAGAATATATAAACTCATTAAAAATGTCATCTCCTTGGTAGGAATTTCAGACATTGAGCATAGGCTGCAGAGGGAGATCTTTTGGGGGCTCTCAATTCACATCCTGCAGGCAGCCTCATACTCTGTCTATATGTGAGGTTATCCAGTATATTGCAGCAGAAAGAATGCTGAACTTTCCTGTTTAACTTGAGAGTCATGGGGCATAAACTGAAATCTTGATTCTGCCACAGTTGTGTGACTGGGGCACTTAATATCTCTGTTTTTGGTTTTCTTATCTATAGGGTTAAGTAATGTCTCGAGTCACAAAGGTAGTAATGATCTCTGAAGTCCCTGTATCTAGAATCTTACCCTTTTGGCTAGGAGAAATGCTCAAAAACAATGAGAAAGGGCAACTGGAGGGCGGCTCACTCAAAAGGTCAAAGTGCTCCATGTCGGGAAAGGAAGGGGGGAGAAATGGGGGACTTTATCGACTCCTCTTTCACCACATATAGTCACTTTTCTGAACACAAAGGACAAGAAGAAATTTAACCTCCAAATTCTAATCCTATAAGACCAGGGAGTGAAGTTTTAATTGCTAAGCATTTGGAGGTTTTATTTTTCAATTAAAGTTACAAAGTAAACAATTAAAAAATTAGGATCCTCTAGCAATAAAAGCAGATTCCCTGGAAGACACCGTGATTGGCAGGGAGTAGGGGTGGTTGTGAACTCTAAATATGGTTTAAGCCGGACTTAATCTGAGACCTAATTATCTGTGATAATTTATATAATAGGCTGCACTTTGTGTATAAGTGTACAGTGTATAGAGTGCCAGCTCTGGAGTCAGGAAGACCTGAGTTCAAATCTGGTCTCAGATATATACTAGCTATGTGACCTTGGGCAAGTCACTTAACTCCATTTGCCTCAGTTTTCTTATCTGTAAAATGAGCTGGAAAGGAAATGGCAAATTGCCCCAAAGAAAAGGACCCGACTAATGGACTAAACAGAAAGTACTTTGTGATGACATAGCCTCCCCAACACCTTAGCTGGGTGTGAGCTTTTATTTGTGTTCCCAAAAGAGTGTGTGTACTGGAGCGGGCTTCCACTGAGCCATCCTTATCCTTATCCTGCCGCAGAGGCACCCAGAGTGATAAGCAGCATACAAGTAGCATCAGTTTCCAGATTAGACCACACTCCCATCTTCATTTATTCATCCTTCCCTCCCTTCTAGCCAAATTCATGCACTACCTCACCTGTGAAATCTTCTTATAAGATAATTAGATTTTAGGATTTAGAACTGGCAAGGATTTGAGAGATCATGTATTCCCGTTTCTGTCTTCCTCCTCCTCCCCCACCCCATCCTTCCTATCAAAATGGTCTTCTCCCTCCTTGAATTTCTCAGCTCTGTATTGGGACAAAATTCTAAAACTATTCAATTGGCCCTGGGTCACGGAAGATTAGACGCATCCTCCTGTAAGTCCAAGTTATTGCCCCTTTTTATGTACCCACATAATTACTTATAGAAACTGTTCAGGAAACTGCCTTTAGAAATCATATAGTTACTTATGTAAATATTTCAACCTACTGCATGATTTAAGACAATTTTATTGTATCTAGCATAGGTGTGTTAGAACCAACTTGAGCTGCCTTTCAAGAGCTGATTGTTAAATTTTCTGTGTAAACATTTACATTGGAAATTGGCAAATGCTACAAATCAGGGATCAATTTATTGCTCTCAAGTTGATTGTCTAGACTTAAGAAAGTAGTGGAGAAAATATTAATAATGCAGGTTAAACATAAAAGTATGTCTGCAGTTTCCAGAGAACTGACTGTTAAACATTTACCAGTTCCCCACTGGAATGCAACCACAATCCTTTTGGGAACATTCCCTCTCCTTTCCCTGAGGTAAGTGTCAGTGGAATGCTTCCTACAAAGCTTTTGTTTGATTGGCAATATTGCTGACATATTTCTCAAAGGATCTCTTAAGACTACTATAAGATAGGAAGTTTTTCTAAGTCCAGGCGGACTTAGTCTATATACCAAAAGACCATCCCCCAAGCAAAGTTATTACCAGTTTAAAGGTTGGAAGATCTCAAAAAGAAGACCCAGAAGTGGGTAACAGGAAAAGCATCTTGACTACCCACCAATTAAACTCCAGAAAATCTAAGATGGAGATCAAGAAAAGAGGGTCTGAGATAGTTCCCTAGAAGAAGATATAGAATAATAGAAATGAATGACTAGATCCACACTGTTTCTGTTGATTGTTGTGGTGCCAAAAATACCCAGGTCTGGGATATGTGCCCCTTGTTGAATGGAATTGTACTGGAAGGGAAGGGAAGAGGAGAGGGTCTGGCCAAGACAACCACCTCTCACCTTTATTAGAACACGCTTGGCTGTAGAACATGTATCTTTATGGGCAACCATGAATAAAACAATAAGACCAAGGACATGTGAATGTATGGTGTGTTCTATTGGGGTAGGAGGAGCAGAGGTAGTATTGTATGACTGAGCAGCTCTTAAAGGTGGGTGGGTGATATCAGCTGGCTGATCCTGGCAGAGTTTGATGTGATACTTGTTTGTCACATAGATGCTATGAACCAGACTCTGCTCACCCTGAAACAAACATTTTTCCTGGGCTTTTCCTTCATATTTTTCTCACTCTTCCTAGAGAGTGCCTAAAAATTGTTAGGTGGTTCAGTGAACAGAGCACTTAACTGAAGTCAAGAAGATTTGAGTTCAAATTCAACCTCAGACACTTAATACATGTGTGGCCCAGGGCAAATCACTTAGCTTCTTTAACTGTAAAATGGGGATCATAATAGCACCTACCTTGAAGGGTTGTTGTGATGATCAAAAGAGATATTTTAAAAAGTATAGTAGACACTGTATAAATGCTTCCCCCTTCCTCTTCCTTCCCTTTCTTTCCCTTTCCTTCCTTTCCTTTCTCTTCTTCTTCCTTCTCTTCCTTTCCCTTCCCTTCCTTTTCCTTCTCTTCCCTTTGCCTTCTCTTCCTTTGCCTTCCATTCCCTTCCTTTGCCTTCTCTTCTCTTCCCTTCCTTTCCCTTCCCTTCCTTTCCCTTTCCATTCCTTTCCTTCTCTTCCTTATTCTTCCTTTTTCTCCTGATCAAGAAAGGACCTTACAAATGATCTGGTCAAATCCTCTTATAGGTAAGGATACTGAGGTCCAAAGAGGTTTACTAAAGATCATAGAGGTAGTAGGTAGGCAAGACAAGAATTAATCATACCTGAGACTTTTGATTCATTCATCTGGCTACTGTGTGTGACCATTGATGCTTATGGGTAAAAAAAGCCAAAAACCTTATGAATCTTGACATCTTCCTTTTAAAGTTGTTGGCTGCCTTTTGAAAGAGATGTGGAGCTTCTTGAAGTCCCAATAAGGTATTTCCCCCACATTAAATTGCTAGGAATTCTTTATCATGGGACAATTATTCTGAATTTAATTTAGGCCCCCTAGTAAATGACAGCACAAGAGAGAATGAAGGTCTCTTTGGTTCCTTCCAGTTCTGGATCTATGACCTCCTGAAACCAAAACCTAACTTAGTTTAGCTTCCCTAAATTTTGCTTTTGTCCTCTGAGACTCACCCACACAAGAAATATTTTTCCCCATGTGATGACTTCTCAAGACTTCAAAATAGTGATCACCTCTCCCCCCGCCCACCTCTCCTTCTACCTGTTCTCTCTTCTTTAGATCACTCCCAGTTCCCTTCATTATGGCTCTATGATTACCACTACCTGGATGACCTTGGGCAGGTTGTTTTTACCTGATCCTCAATGTTTTCTCATTTCAAAGATGATGATATCTGCCCATTCCCCTTACAAGATTATTGTAACCATTAGGTCAGATAATACATCGTAATTACTCAATTGTTACATGGTACTTCAGTCTCTTTCACAAAAGGCAGCATGGCTTGATAGAAGAGGATGAGGAGTCTCTGAGTCGAGATGGACTGGGTGAAAGTCCTGCCCCTGACACCTCCTCCTGGTCTAAGCCACTGAAGAGTAGGAGCTTCAGAGAAGGGGGCAATCTGCATTGGTAGAGGGAGTTTCCTCCTGGGGGGGGTTCCTCATGTCAACAAATTCTCAGTGCAAATCTCATGGTATTGAATCTAAGTCAATATTCAGAATTATAAGATAGGGGTTAAGAAGTCCCTTATTTAGATGAACTTACAGGTATAGACATATGTATGGGGTGTCCTAAAAAGGCTTAGTGCAGTTTTAAGCTGCCAAAACTCAAAACTGCACTAAGATTTTGGGACACCTTGTGTGTGTATATGCAAACAATATATATACATACATGCATATGTATGTATGTATTTGTGAGTATATATGTGTGTGTATGTATATATATATGTGCATATGTATATGTGTATATATATATATACATATATATATATGTAAATGGCCTCAGACACTTATAGCTGTGTGACCCTGGGCAAGTCATTTAACTCTGTTTACCTTAGTTTCCTCTTTCATAAAATGAGCTAGAGAAGGAAATTGCAAACCACTCCAGCATTTTTACCAAGAAGATCCAAAATGGGATCATGAAGAGTTAGACAAGATTGAAATGACTTGACAATGACAACATATATGTGTATGTGTGTATGTATGTATGAATGTGTGTGTATACACACAAACACACAATTGAAATCTTTTCTGATTCTCTCAACCAGCATATCAGCTATTATTCTCATCTTTCAAATAACACCAAATGTCATATTATGATCTCCTCATTGTAAAGATGAAGGATCTAAAGGCTCAGAGATGTTATGTTACCTAACCAAGGTCGCACCCCTAGTTAAGTGACTGCTGGAAAGGACAGAGCTGGAACTCAATCCCAGATTTGGGGGCTCCAAACCCAGTGTTCTTTCCACTCCGTGGATGTCAGAAGAAAGCAAAGAGAAAGCCAGAAAGTCCAACTTAATATTCTTCAAGTTAAGCCTGTGAAACACACATTGTCCTGTGAGGCTGTACTCACCAGATTGCCCTAGCATTACAATGTCTGCATGCCACTCACACCTCCTCCTCCAATTTAGGTATGATAATATCCAGACGGCACAGGCGATTTGCTTGGTGCCAAGTAATAGTGTGGTTTGTGCTCTTGGGGAGGCGTGTTTGGTGGAGGACAAAGAGAACAGATTCCCAAACTGTTCTCTAATTCGTGCCCTAGGTATAAATAGTACAACTGCTGGATCATTTTTGCCAAAACGATTCTTTGAAAAAGTTTACATTAATTCAACATGTCATGTTTTCCGGGAGACATCTTTGAGATCAGAAGCCCCAGCTGGGCAGCCTATCAGTGCTCCGATGTTGATTAAGTGAAATGTCAAGATGGAAAATGAGGTTGTTAGGCGAACAAGGACTTCAGACAATCATTAATCAGGGGAAGGTCCATGTGCAAGAAAGACATATACTGGTTGGTTCTAAGTAACTCTGACCCTAGCATGGTGTGGCATGACAGAATCCTGGGCTTGAGGACAGGGGACCTGGATTCTAATCCAAGATCTGCCACCACTTAGCTGGGTGACCTTGGGTGAATATTTCAACCTATCTGAACCATTGTTTCTCATCTGAAAAATGGAGGCGTAGGGAGAACTCTAAGGTTCTATATAAAGCCTCTTCCTCCACAGCTGTATATTTCTCTGATCTGTTTTCACGGTATGGAATCACGGAATCTCAGGATTTGGGAGGGATCACAAAGGACTGGTGACAGAATCCTCTTCACAACATCCTTGAAAGTAATTATCTAGCCTCTATCTGAAGACCTTTGATAATAGGGAACTTTCTCCTGGCCTGAGGTAGCCCATTTTGGTTTGAGGTGACTAACTAGGAAGGTTTTCTTCATATAGTACTTAGGTGTTATTATAGATTATGGTGTCGATATTATTTTGACACGTTTTCCCTGGAGGAACATAGGGTAGAGTGCTGGGCCTAGAATCAGTAAGACCTGAGTTTATAGCCTGCCTCAGACACTTACCAGCTTTATGACCTTGGGCAAGTCATTCAACCTCTGTTTGACTCAGAGATAATAAGAGCACCTACCTCCCAGGGTTGTTGTGAGGATCATAGCTGGGTGCTAGGGTCGATCAGGGTGCTAAATTGGATCAATTTGCTTTTACTACCCTACTTGTAGTTACTTACCAATTCCAAGAAGAGATAGCTATTGAGATAATGTCCTTCTGGTTATGCTTAAAGACTGGACATGTTTCATGTCCCACCCAAATATTGACTTGGGATCTTCTTGAGATCTTTCCCGAAGCTGTTTTGCATCTCTCCACTAGTATACTACCACCACTGAGTGTACTAGTCAGTCCTGCTCCTTCCTCCCCCCAAAATTGCCCTTAGATTTTAGGGTAAAGCACTATCTTAACTGGTTAGTGAGCACGAACTCAACTAGCCCACTATATACCCAGGCCCAGACCCCAGACCAGACCATACTTCATCATCGTCATCATCACCGTCATTGTCATTGTTGTCCACAGCATTTATATAGCAATGTAAGGGTTGCGAAGTGCTATATATACATGATTTTACTTGATCCTCACAATAACATTGAAAGGTAGGTGTTATTATTATTCCAGTTTTACAGATGAGGATCATGAGGCAAACAGGGACTAAGTGATTTGCCCAGGATCACTCAAGTGAGTATTTGAGCCCAGATTCCAACTCAGGTCTTCCTGACTTCAAGTCCAATTCTTTATCCCCTTTGTCATTTGGCCCAATCCAACTGTCTACCAGGGCAACTTACTATGTGGGTTGTCACCTTGATTTGTCTTGATTCATACAAGAAAGAAAAAAGGAAGGTGGAAAGGAAGGAAGGGAAGGGAAAGGGAAAGAAAGGAAGGGAGGGAAAGAAGGAAGGAAGGAAAAAATAAAGGAAGGGAGGAAAGGAGGAGGTAAAGAAAAGAAGGAAGCAAGATTTCTGTTCTGCAGTATGGTCTCTGGAGATAGGGAGGTAAATTAGGGCCCATCCAGGGACCAGCAGAAAACTACAGTATTAGGGTTAGTATATAGTTGGTACTGGGGCATGAGGAAAAGCAATTAGAATACCTCGAATATCTCTACCAGGAAGTCTAGTAGGAGAAGGAAAAATGAAACTCTGGATCTACACGGAAGGTAGGAAATTGTCTAAGATGCCAGTCTGTGTACAAAAATTCTAGAAAGGAATGGATCAGACCAAAACAAAACCAAGTAGAGTGAACAAGGTCAGGAGTTATGTCAAAATTTTAAAAGTCATTGGAAAGCCAGGAAAGCAGGGTGGTTGGAATTTACCAGACAGCTGAGTGGCATCTTAAGCAGAATGCTGGACCTTGAGTAAGGAAGAGCTGAGTTCAAATCCTTATAAGTTGTATAAAGCTGAGCAAATCACTGGATCTTTCTGTGCTTTGGTTTCTTAATCTGTAAAATGCGGGAGTTAGAACTGATGGCCTTCAAGGTCCCTTTGAACTCCAAATTCACAATCCTATGAGCTACTGATGCAATCCTGTCTTCTGATAGTTTCTGTGTATTCCTGATTTTTTTGAGTTGTCCAGATGGTCTGACTGTCATTCCCAAGACCCCCTTTTATTCTTGGTGTCTCAAAGTGCTGATGCTTTGATCAATGATGGAGCAAAGACCAGATGACTGCTCCTCTTCTCCTCCATCAACATCCTGCCAATCCTACAAGGCCCAGGTTAAGTCTTAGCTCCTTCCAGAAGTTTTCCCTTGTCATTGTGGCCCACAGTTACCTTTTTCCTCTAAATTACAACAGTGACTCTGTCTGTAGCTACTTCTATCACATCTAACATTTGTCATCTTATTCTTGATCACCGTGTGTGTGTGTGTGTGTGTGTGTGTGTGTGCACACGCGCATGCGTGCGCGCGCTACATATATAACTTCTCCTGAAATATAATCTCCTGGAATTCATGTATTTCATTTTATGTCCTCTTCTCAGACTACATTCTTTCTCTTGGTGGCCTTATTATAACATGGATTCAGTGATTCTTTTCCAAATCTATCTATGCCATTCAAACCTTTCTTCCAATTTCCCATCTTGGATTGTTGTTGTGGTTTAGTCGTGTCTGACTCTTCATGACCCCATTTGGGGTTTTCTTGGCAAAGATACTGAAGTGGTTTGCTATTTCCTTCTCTAGCTCATTTTATAAATGAGGAAACAGAGGCCCACAGGGTTAAGTGACTTGTCCAGGGTCACATGGCTAGTAATTGTCTGAAGCCAGATTTGAACTTAGAAAGATGAGTCTTCTTGACTCTAGGCCAAGCACTCTATCCACTGAGACATCTAGCTGCTCTTTCAGTCCTAGATTATCAATTGCTCATTGGATATTTTACATTGGATGTCCTCTAGGTACTTTCAAATGCAATAATTCCAACCAAATCCAAATTCCAAAGCAAAATCCAAATCCACTTCTCTTCCAAACTAGCAAACTAATAGTAGTTGTTTCTCTTTTGGCCAAAAATTCTGAGTGTCTTTCCCTCCCAGTTTGATTTTTTTTTTTTAATTAAAGGGGCCATCCTTCAGCTCTCTTCTTAAACAGTCCTAATCACTGAATTGATATTGCCTCAAAGTGAGAACTCAGAAAGACCTTAGCTTTAAAAGGGCAAGGTCTCTTTATGCATCCTGGGCCATCTCTAGTCTTCCTGATCTTGCCACCAAACCCAGATAACTCTGGAGGAGAAAGTGAGGCTGGTGACTTTGCACAGCTCTCCTTCCCTTAAACCCAGTTCATTTGCAAGTCATGGCATCATGTTCCTGATGTCATGGTCCTCTTTGAGAGTGAAGGATAATTCACGCACAACTGCACACAGAAAACTAGCAGATTGCTGGATAAGGAGTCAGGAGGTCCTTGATTCAAATCCCATCTCAGACACATACTATAAGTATGACCCTGTGTGACCCTGTTAAAATGACTTAATCTTTCTGTGACTCAGTTTCTTCATCTAGAAAATGAGGGAGTCAGACTTGATGGACTCTAAGTTCTCTTTCTGTTCTACATTTCTTACCTTATAATTCAGTCCAATGCACCATTGTTCTTTCAGTGACCAAGGCCTATATCAGAGCCATTCTCAACTTTTCACTTTCCCTTTCCCCATACACTCAATTAATTGTCAAGTCTTATTGATTTTATAGGACAGCTAGGGGGTGTGCGGATGGAGTGCCGGACCTGGAGTCAGGAAGACTCATCTGCTTGAGTTCAAATCCGGCTCAGACATTTGCTAGCTGTGTGACCCTGAGCAAGTCACTTAACCTTGCTTGCCTCAATTTCCTCACCTGTAAAATGAGCTGGAGAAGAAAATAGCAAACCAATCTAGTATCTTTGCCAAGAAAACTCCAACTTCCCTCAGGAAGGGTCAGACAAGACTGAAAAAACAACGGAACAACAACAATAACAAATTGATTTCACTTCAACACTTCCCAAATCCTTTCCTTCCTCTCCCCTCACACAATCACCACCTTCAGGCACTCGTTGTTTCTTGCCTGACCTGTTGCAACACATCCTCAGGGGTCTCTCTGCATCCAGTCTCTGTTCTCTCCCAGCCAGCCTTCACACAGCTTTCAAAGCCATATTCCTAAAGCACAGTTCTGACTATATCACCACTGAAGAGGAAAGTTTTGAATTTGGAGTCAGAGGCCCTGGGTTCAAATCCTAGTGCTGCCACTTACTATGTACCTGACCTTGGGCAAGTTACTTAATTGCTCTGGGTCTCAGTTTTCTCAGTTGTAAAATGAGATGGTTGGACAGTGACCTGAAAAGTTCATTGGAATTCTAAATCAAGGCTCCTAGGATTCCCTGCTCAATTAACTCCAGGGGCTTTTTTTTTTTTTACCTCCAAGATCAAATACAAATTTCTGTGTCTGACATTTAAAGATCTTTAAAACCTAGTTTCAGCCTGTCTTTCCAGCCTTGTTATTAATCCTTGCCCTTCATGAACTTCTTGCTGTTCATCATGCTCGTCATTCCAGCTCTTGTCCTTTGCCCAGATTGTTGTCCCCTCCTGCCTCGGATACACACCTTTCCTTACCTCAACTTTTTAGAATCCTTGGTTTACTTCAGAACCCAGTACCAAGATCACTTCCTATGTAGGAAGCTTTTCCTCATCCTTCCAACTTTTAGGAACCTCCCCCTCACCCCACTTATCTCATTTATTTTGTATATAAAAAAATTTACATTTATATTCATAGTCTAAACTAGTAATACAAACAGCTTATGCATATACATATTTTATGTGTATATATAGATGTATACTTTTGGTATATACCTAT
>CM053582.1:242299072-242326197 GCA_028627135.1 Pseudochirops cupreus
ATGTGTGTCTAATGTATACTAGTATGCACTTATACTAGTATATTCTATACTATATATACTATACTAGTATATCCTTATAGTAGGTACCTACATACATACATACATACATACACATGTGTATACTGTAATATATATACCATATACTAAATGTAGTGGTGGTTGGGTGGTAGAGAGCTAGTTCTGGAGTCAGGAAGACCTGAGTTCAAATCTGATACTTACTGGCCCTGTGATCTTGGACAAGTCACTTAATGTCTCTTTGCCTCAATTTCTTCATTTGTAGAATAAGTATAATAATGGCACTCACCTCCCATGGTTGTTGTGAAGGTCAAATGAGATAATACTTGTAGGGAACTTAGCGCAGTGCCCGGCACGTAGGAAGCTCTATATAGAAGTTATATTATTATTATTAATTTATTTATTGATATGCCATCTCTTCAGAATGTAAGCCCCTCGAGGGCAGGGACTGTTTCATTCCATCCCTGCCATCTTCTTGAAGTACCTGGCATATATATAGTAGGCACTTACTAAATGATTGCTAAGTTTTTATACTATTCTTTAGCCCTTCTATTTGCCTAGCACCATACCTTCCACAAGCAGATAAAATTCCCCCAATTTCCTTTGTTTTGCAGCAGGGAACAGCATGAATAGATTCAGGAATTAATTAGAATTCTTTTACACTTGTATTGTCAAAGAAAATTATTTATTAGTTTTAAGTAAGATGTTCTGGCTGCCTTAGAGCCCTTTAGTGTTCATGGGTAAATTAAACTTTATTTCCACAAGTGCATTTAGATTTTATAAATCTTGCATTTCACATCAGGAACAAAAGTTTGCTCAACATATTCATGAGTTAATGGGTATAACTGAAAGGTCTTACTTTTAAAGTAACTGATCCTCATCTGAAAAAATGTTAGATTCAGAGCAAGAAGACCTAGTCACAAGTCACTTTGCACCCGTGGGACCCTTGGGCCGGTCACTTGAAACTTTCTAGACCTCAGTTCCCTCAAACAGAAAATAAAGGGTTTAGATCAAATAGACGCCAGGTCCCTTCTGGCTCTCAGTCTATTACCTACGATCCTATGAATCTGATTTTGAAATTTACTCATTTTCCCTTTGTCTGGAGGCTTGGGAAACGCGGGCCAGGGAGGTGGATGGCAACAATCAATGACCGAAATCCCATTATGTAGCTCTTACTCTGTGCCAGGCCCTGAAGCAAGGGCTTTGCAATGATAACCTCATTTGACTCTCACAGCAATCCTGAGGAGTAGGTGCTATTATTATGGCCATTTTGTAGCTGAAAAAACAGAGGCGAGCGGGGTTAGGTGATTTACTCTGAGACTGGATTTGAACTCAGGTCTCTCTGACTGTAGGCCCAGTGCTCTCTCCATGGTGTCACCTAACTGCACAGGTGCTGTTATCAGCATCTCAGGGAAGAGTTCTTTTTTGCACTCTGCCCGATGTGGGGTCTGCTGATTAGGGAGCTGTTGAAGACTCTTGCATTTATGTCAAGACCTGTAATTGTGTCTGTCTTAGCCGGTATAAGCTCTGGCTGGTTCAATCAGATTGTAAAGGCTTTGAGTATGGACCTGATGACAAATTGTGTACCTCTTACATACTGGATGCCTATACCTTCCTGGCTAAGCACAGAAAAGCTCGTCACCAGGTTGGCTACAGGGCAATTATTACTACTATTGTTTTTATTATTATTAATTATTGTTATATTTATTTTTTATAAATAAAATATTTTATAAATAAAATATTTTATAAAATAAAAATATATGAATTATTTTATTATTATCAATTATTATTACTACTGTTGTTTTTATTATTATCTTAGCACTAACGAGACCATCAATTTGTTAGGTGGCTAGGTGGTGCAGTGAATAGAGCATTGACCCTGGAGTCAGGAGGACCTGAGTTCAAATGTGGCCATGTGACCTTGGGCGAGTCACTTAACCCCAATTGCTCTGCTCTCCCCCCTCCAAAAAAAATAGCAAAAAAAAGAGATAACTGCAATTTATATCTATGATGAGAGTATCTCCACACCAATGGAATCATAAATCTTTGAAGTATTGAGGCATGCTTGGGTTGTTGGTAGTGGCTGGTGGCTCAGTGGATAGAGTACTGGGCCTGGAGTCAGGAAAACTTGAGTTAAAATCAAGACATTTACTACCTGTGTGACCTTGGGCAAGTCACTTAACCCTGTTTGCCTCAGTTTCCTTATCTGTAAAATGAGCTGGAGAAGGAAATAGCAAACCATTTAAGTATTTTGCCAAGAAAACCCCAAATGATGGTCACAAAGAACTGGACATGATTGAAATGATTGAAAAAACAACAGCAACAGGGTTCCTAGTGGATCACCTGTTATTTGGTGGTGTGGACTAGAAGAACTGGGGGTGCGTTATTTTATGGAGAGACGATGTTTGGCCAGAGTTGGGGGAGGGGAGGTTACATGAGGGGTAGAATTGGGGAGGCACAGAGCAGCTGCAGTTCTGTGCCCATGATGTCTGGTCTTTTGCCTCCTCCCCCTGTATTGTTCTTGTGCTGTATGTGTGGGTAGGGGTGTGGTGGGAGTATGTTTGTGGGCTTTTGGTGCTGGCTTGGGTTGTGTTTTATGTTGCTATTGAGCCCACACACAGCTTGTACCAGTGCGGGGGACCAAGTGGTAGAGAAATTGTGAAATCATACCCAGTCCTGCCCTGCCTAGTAAAACTGTACCAGCTGTGCTTGGTTCTGGGCCCTGACATTGGATTACCTACCTTTCTGGCTTATTGCTTTAAAATTTTAGGTACATATGTACAGAAAAGTACAAAAGAAAAACATCTTTTCAGTGGCTTGTATGGCAATGTTCAAATGCCCAAATGTTTGTTGGTATGCCTCAGACACTGCTAACTGTGTGACTCTGGGCAAGTCACTTGACCTTTTCGCCTCAGTTTCCTCATCTGTAAAATGAACTGGCAAAAACAATCACTCCAGTATCTCTGCCAAGAAAATCCCAAATGGGGTCTCAAAGAGTTGGCCATGACTGAAACAACTGAAACAATGTCCAAGAAGCATTCAGACAATTCACTTAATTTTTACAGTTCTTCATTGATCTGATTCTCCTTGAAAGCACTTGGATCTTCATTATTTAAATACAAGGTGTTGTTATCATTAAATCACAGAATCATACTTGATCATCATAGATCTTGTAGTTGGAAGGGACTTTGTCTTAATTTAGACCAATCTCCCATCCAATCCAAAAATCTCAACAGCAACATCCCTGATTTATTTTCTCCTTGAACACTTCTGGTGACAGGGAGCTCGGCATTTTGTGAGAAAGCACATTTCATTGTCAGATAGCTAACATCTGCCTTCCTGTTGTTCAGTTGTGTCCGACTCTTCGTGATCCCATTTGGGGTATTCTTGGCACAGAAACTGGAGTGATTTCCTTCTCCAGTTCATTTTGCAGATAAGGAAACAGAGGCAAAAAGGATTAAGTGCTTTGTCCAGGATCACACAGCCGAGGCTAAATTTGAACTCATAAAGATGAGTCTTCCAGTTTCTGGCCTGGCACTCTATCCCCTGTGCCACCTATTTCTGTAACTTCTTATTGGACTTCATTTTGTTTTCTGCAACCACACAGAGTGCGTCTAATTTCTCCTTCATATGATAAGCTTTCACAACTCTAGACCTATAATCTTGAGTCTTTGGATATTTCAAGGTAACCAACATGTTCTCTCCTTCCACCCCCAGGAGTCTTATTTCCCCCAGTTAAGCATGTACAGTTTCTTTGTCTATTCCTTGTACAACATTCCTCCCTCATAACCCTGCTTGTCCCCTTCTGAAAAAAAAATTGTCAGTGTTCCTCATCATTATCATCACCATTGTCATCTTCATCATCACTATCATTGTTAACATTTATATAGCGATTTAAGGTTTGCAAAGTGCTTTACAAATATGATCTCATTTTATCCTCACAAACAACCCTGAGAGGTAATGCTCATTTTCAAGATGAGGAAACTGAGGTATACAGAGATGATGTGAATTTGTTCAGGGTCACACTGCTAGTAAATATCTAAGGCTAGATTTGAACTCAGGTTTTCCTGACTACAAATCCATCTAATTGTACCAGTCTGCATCAATTGTATCAGTCTGCAACCATTCATCTTTTCCACTAATGTATCATAAAAGACTTGGCTGTGTTTATTCCAAGAACAGTTTTCTCTGGAATTTCTGCAAGTTTCTTGAGTACTGTGATTCATCGAGGTTTAGAGCTCTGAACTCCTTTAAAGCAGACATAGATGCTATCTTTATAATCTTGTGTCTTGGACTTCAATTCTATTTTCACAATGTTGTTCTAACCCTCTGCAGTTTGGAGATCCCTTTCCATGGAGAAGCCTAAGCTAATAGGAGCTGAGTAGTTCAGCTTTCTCTTTGTTGTCGTTACACCATTGTCACTAAGACACTGTGCTTTATTCCTCTTTTGTTCCTGGAAAAGCTTAAAAAAAATCACCATTTCCTTATTCTTAGCATCTTTTCCCCCTAGTAAGCCTCAGTTCAGGAAGTGTTAGAGCCTGCAGCTGCATGGCTTTCCCTGGAAAGAGAACGGGGTGTAAAGGACACTGCCTCAGGCTGATTCTTTACAAGAGACAAATCATCAATCGGTGATGCCCCAGGCTTCTTCCTCCAGGGTATTTTCCTGACCTTGCTTTGAATGGGAGAGAGCCTCCCTTGCCCCTGGACATTGCACCTGTTGCTTACAGACTCAGATCCTAGAGTCCTATGTCAATGTAAAAAGAGGAGTCAGGGTGCTGGGTGGTTTGGTGGTAAGAGAGCAGACAGCACAGCTTAACCTGAGCACACAAGACTCCCCTAGGATGTTCCCATCCTGTCAGCATTGTGGCCAACAGCTGAAACAAGCAGCAGTTGGTTTTGGTAGAAATTGTACTGGGATATATAAGGGACATAGCTAGAGACAAAGGGACTGGTCTATGTGGAATCAAACCAGCCCATTTTGGACCACATATGGTCTGATCCAATACATTGTTAAGCTCCTACTATGTGCCAGGCACTGTTCTAAGCACTGGGGATACAACTAATAAAAAGAAAGGTAGTCCCACACTGGCCCTGGAGTCAAGAGGACCTGAGTTCAAATGTGACCTCAGACCCTTGACACTTAACTAGTTGTGTGACTAGTTGGGCAAGTCACTTAACCCCAATTTCCCTACCTTCCCCACTTCCCCCCCCAAAAAAAAACCAAAATAAAAAACCACAAAAAAGATAGTCCCTGCCCTCAGGGAGCCTATAATTTATTTATTTATTTATTTTTTTTGGAGTGGGAAGGCAGAGCAATTGGGGTTAAGTAACTTGCCCAAGGTCACATGGCTAGTTTTTTTTGGTGTGTGTCAAGTTTCTGAGGCGGGATTTGAACTCAGATCCTCATGACTCCTGGGCTGATGCTCTATTCACTGTGCCACTTAGCTGCTTCAAGGAGCCTTTAATTTAAATGGTGAGAAATACAGAACAGGAGGCAGGAAGGTGGGGAAGGGGGGGCAGCAACAGGAGGTGGGGTGGGGAATGGGACAGCAGTGTGTATCTTGTTCCATGGAGTTGAAACCAGGTAGGGCAACAGATACAAAGTGGAATGAGTGGAGTCCAGTTTCTGCCCTCTATAAAGAAAGGCATTGGGAGGAATTTGGTACTCCACCCTCCAGTCCTCCAACTGGAAGGGAGAGGAGGCTGAGGGAGGTAGTGTTGAACAAGGCTTGAGCTAGCAGTGTGGTGGTGAGTTTAGAAGTGCTGAACTTATCCTGGGAAGAGTATCTTGTTCTGTGAAGTTAAAACTAGGCAGGGCTGGGGTGGCTAGGTGGCTCAGTGAATAGAGCATCAGCCCTGGAGTTATGAGGACCTGAGTTCAAATTTGACCTCAGACACTTAACACTTACTAGCCGTGTGACCTTGAGCAAGTCACTTAACCCCAATTACCCTGCCTTCTCCCTCCAAAAAACAAAACAAAACAAAAATTAGGCAAGGCAGTGGATGAAAAGTGTTCACAGGGAAGAGTATGGGCAGAGCAAGAGAAAAGTAGCACAATATGGAGTTTTGAGAAGCAAAGCTTGACTCCTATGAAACCTATGGTGTTTTTTACCCTACCTTTCTTGCTTCATGTCATTATGGGAGGTTGACAGACACTGAGTTCAGCCTCCCTCCATCATATGGGCACCAACAGATAGTGTCAGACCTATGGACAGTTTGAACATTGTTCAGCTAGTTTCTGCTCTCTAATATTAATCTGCTTTGTTTCCTGGGGAGGGGAACTCCAATCTAATCTGTTCCAGTGAGCATTTATTAAGTATCTCCCATATGCAGAATACTGAATTAGGTGAGATCTGTTGGGGAGGAGGTGCATAAGTCCAGAGGGTCAGGAGTGAAGTGAGCATGAAAGGCCTCTCCGTGAAATGGTAGTCTGACAGGAAGCAAGGACTTGTCAATCAGAGGAGAGATTTCAAGGACTGAACCATTTCTAGGATAAGAAGGCTGCTGGCAAGGAGGTGGAAAATCAAATAAACAGACATGAGGAGGAAGGGAGAGAGAGAGCACTAATGGAATGAGGAAAGGAGGTCATACATTAGGTAAGTCTTGAAGGAAGAGAGTGATTCCAAGAAGAAGAATCTAGGAAAGAGTGCATTCCAGGCAGAGAGAGTAGTTCTAGTAAATATATGGAAGTAGGAGAGGGAGTGTCAAGTTTGGGGAACAGCTAATAATTCAATTTGACTGAAACATGGAGTATATAGGGAATAGCATGAAATAAGGCTGGAAAGGCAGGTGAGAACTTGTATGGAAAGAGCTTTAATTTGCACCCTGAGGAGTTTGTATTTTATCCTGTAGGAATGAGAAGTCGCCAAAGGTTTTTAAAGGATGGGAATAGCATGGTCAAAACTTTGTCATCTTTGTGGAGGATGGATCCCCTCAACAGAGGGACTAGAAGCAGGAACACTGATTTGAAGCTTAATATAGTAGTTCCGTGCAGTATCAGGATACCAAAGGAGGTGTTGATTTTAAGGTATAGTGAACCATGTTGGATGCAGGGGGGAGAGAGAGAAAGACAGAGAAAGAGAGAGAGAGAGAGAGAGACAGAGACAGAGACAGAGAGACAGAGAGAGACAGAGAGAGAGAGAGAGACAGAGACAGAGAGACAGAGACAGAGACAGAGAGACAGACAGAGAGAGAGAGAGAAAGAGAGACAGAGAGAGACAAAGAGAGACAAAGAGATAGAGACAGAGAGACAGAGGCAGAGACAGACAGAGACAGAGAGACAGAGAGAGACAGAGACAGAGACAGAGAGAGAGACAGAGACACAGAGAGAGAGAGAGACAGACAGAGAGAGATCAAGGAGGATAAAGATTAAAGAACAATTTTTTTTTTAAAGTTCAATGACTGGAAGTTCATTGGTAACCTAAGAGGAAGCAATTTGAACTGGAGAATGGGGCAAAAGTGGCTTCAAGTGGTTGAAGAGTAAATAGATGATTTAAAAAGTGGAGGCATAATATAAACTACTCTTTCCAGAAGTTTACTAGTGAGGAGAGATGTAAAAGGATCTAGGGAGAGGGTGTGTGTGTGTATGTGTGTGTATTTATATGAATTTGTGATGGCTTAGGCCAATAGAAGAATTCAGTGGAGAAGAAAGGCCTGAAGATGCAAGAGAGACAAGGTTATTATTGGAGGAAGGCACTGAAGGAGACAAGGGGCCTAGGATCAAGGTCCTCTCATGGGACAGTTAAAAAGACATATACATCTTCCTCTGAGTCAAGAACGAAGAGGGAATGGGTATAGAGACAGATTTTTAGAGGTGTTGAGGAGAATATGTGTCCAATTGAGTCTTTGAGTGCGAAGGAGAAAGTCAATAGAAATGGCTAAAAAATTTTTTTCCCCAATTACTTGTAAAGATAATTTTTAATATTCATTTAAAATTTTTTTTGAGTTTAAAATTTTTTCCCTCCCTCCCTCACCACTCAAGACAGTGATATGGGTTCTGTATGTGCAATCACATAAAACATATTTCCATATTAGTCATGTTGTGAAGTTAATAGAAATGTAACACTTTTCCAAAGGAACCCGGGACTTTTGTTTTTTGCATAATCTCTCAAGCAATCAGAAATGTATCAACCATTTCTCAAGTGTCCACTCAGTACATACATCCAAGAACCAAGAGGACTTTTCAACTTCATTATCTTCATCTTGCGGGATGGGCACACACGTGATGGTGAGGCTAGAGTCCCAAGGGTAGGGAATCTATATCCTCAAGGCTACATGTGACTCTCTAGGTCCTCAAATGCAGCCATTTGACTGAATTCAGACTTCACAGAACACATTTCCTTAGAAGGTTTTGTTGTGTAAAACTTGGACTCAGTCAAAAGGCTGCACCCGAGTTCCTAGACAGTCACACGTGGCCTCTAGGTCACAGATTTCCCATGTCTGTAGACAGTCTATATGACACAAAGAGGATTGTTAATTGTTATACAGTTGTTTTGATCCATGTAAACAGCTTAATATGTAGGCAACCATGGTGTGGCAGAAAAAGGGAGTCAGAGGATATGGGTTTGAATCCTGCCTCAATTGCTTTATTACTTTGGGGGTAATAATTATTACCCCCCCAAAATAAATATTACCTTGGGAGTGACTTGGGGGAAGTCACATCATTCCTCAAAGCCTCAATTTCCTTAGCTTTAAAACAAGGCACCTAGATTAGACAATCTCAAAGGTTTCTTCCAACTCCAACATTCTATGATTCACGACCCATCAGATTCTTTTTTTTTCTTTTAACTTTGTATATCCATTAAACCAGATAATGAGGACCCATCACTATTTCTTGCCAGGCTTCCCTTAATTAATAAGAATCATTTGCATTGAGTATGTTAGCTGTCTCTGATTATTGCTAAAGTGACTTTAAATGTGAAAAACGTTGAGTAGCAGAAATATACCCACTGCCATCTCATTGACCTCATTAACAAGCCACACAAATATTATTTTAAAAGAATGAAAAGACATTGTATCTTAAACCCAAATTTTCCTAAGATCTGAATTTATAATACAACTAAGGACATAAGTGATGATGAGGGGCTGAGCAGATGAGTAAACAGCCAGGTAGGGGGTAGTTATGGGAAGCTTTCCAAAAGCAGTGAGTTTTATGGGGTTTCAAGCATGGACCTGGATTGGCAGGAAAAGAGGGAAGGAGGGTATGCAGCAAAAGAGGAAGGAAATGTATAAAGCCACAGCACGGGAGACTGAGCAAAGTATGTGGGAGGGGGGCAGGGAGGAAGGGAGAAAATAAGAGGGATATAAAAAGGATGAGTCTGGCAGGACTGGAGAGGAAACAGGGATGTAGGCAGAGTAAGCATCTGCCTATGAGATGTGATTCTATTCCTCCAGCACATAAATATCTCTGGATTAGGGGTTATTGTTTTGAATTAAGGCCTTCATTTGTTAAAATGTTAAAATGCAGATTTCTTTGGGAATTTTGCTAATTGTTAACCAATACCAACTTAGAGTGTATTAACTTAGCTTGTAATTGACTGGCACCTTAGAAAGTATCTCAGAAATCCTTCTAGTCCCCATTCAAGTGACACGAACTCTTTCCTAAACTCTCTAGTTGAAAGTGACCTTACCCTCATATTTCTCACAGTACTTTGTTGAAATCTCACCTTTGCTTTTGATCATCACCATCTGATTCCGTTCATCCTGATTTGTATACTCATCTCATGCCCCCTGGTTAAATAAGGGCCTTGAGAGCAAAGATTGTGTTGTCACTCATCTCTGGGTCTCTAGAGCCTTAGCACAGTGCCATATAAAACAATGGACAATTAAGAATTATTTGTAGAATTGAACTAAACGGAAATCAGAGCCATGAGGAAATGGGACCTAGAAGAGATTTCTTAGGGTGGGGAAGGAAAGGCCAAAAAGTTTGGACCCTGATGAGTTATGAGGCATCATGGCAGACATTTCTGGGGACTGCTTGGAGAAATGGCTACTTGAAGGTGGGGGGAAGGAGGACACACTTTGCCTACTTCACAATTTTTCTAAAGTTTTGGAAACAAGGTGAGGGTGGGGGCAAAGGAGTTGAAGGATCTTGAATTAGGTGATGAATAAGGCAAGGGGGAATGAGTCTTGCCTCTCTAGAACAGAGAATATCATGACCATTTCTGTGTTGACTGAAGAATTGGGTCTTTGGGTCCTCTTTTGCTAGCTCCAAAGAGAAGGTCTCTCCACTATTCAGGTTACTGAGAGTGAGGTATAGTAGAAAGAGTAATGCACTTTGCTGGATCTTTAGCTGTCCAGGTCGTGCCTATTAACCATTGTTTTCCGCAAAGGCTCTGTCCTGGCTTCTCCCCTTCTCTCTTCTCTCTCCCCTCCTCTCCCCTCCTCTCCCCTCCTCTCCCCTCCTCTCCTCTTCTCTCCTTTTCTCTCCTCCCTCACCACTCAAGACAGTGATATAGGTTTTATATGTGCAATCACATAAAACATATTTCCATATTAATCATGTTGTGAAGCCAATAGTAGGCTGGTTGATCTCCTTAACCTCAAGTCTCTTCCTCACTCTAGTTCATTCTCCACTCAGAATTGAAATTGAAAGTCAGGAAATGCAGTGGATAGAGTCCTGGACTTTTAGAGTCAAGAAGAACTGAATTCAAATCCGACCTGAGACACTTACTAGCTTGAAAAAAAAAGCTTACACCCTTGAAAAGTCAGTTAACCTCTCTGTATGCCTCAGTTTCCTCATCTGTAAAATGGGAATAATAATAGCACCTACCTCCCAGGGTTTTTGTAAGGCTCAAATGAGATATTTTTGAAGTGCTTTGGCACAGTGCTTGATACATAGTAGGCACTTAATGAATGCTTGTTAAATTAAAAAAAATTTTTCCTAAAGCACAGTTCTGACTTTGTCAAATACCCATTCTTCTGGTCCAGTGACTATTGTCTGTAGGATTAAATGTGAAACTCTCTATTGGGACTTTAAAGACCTCCATAGTCTTCCCCATTCCTACCTTTTTATGCTTTATTCCCGTGCCTGGAATGCTTTCCCTCTTCACCTCTGCCATCTAGAATCCCTAGCTTCCTTCGAAGAATAGCTCAGGTGTCACCCTCCAGGAGGTCTTTCCAGGTCCTGCCTTCCTCATTGTTAGTGCTCTCCTCTCCTAATCTCCAAAATACATGCACTTACCACGTGTATACTTTTATATACTTATTTTTGTATCTATTGTTGTCTTGAGTAGAATGGTCATTCCCAGATTGGGTCTAAGTCCTTTTCATCCCTTACTTAGGTGTCCTAAATGTCCTTAGACATAAATAGTCATGACTTTAGCATAGTGGGCGGGAGGTGGGGGGGGAGCCTAGGGTACCCCAGCTTACAGAACCTTTAATTTAACCCTTGGGGCAGCTAGGTGACCCAAAGGCTCTGTCCTAAGGATAAAGTGCCTGACCTATATATAGAGAGAAGACTTATCTTCCCGAGTTCAAATCTGACCTTGATGGAATCCTAATAAAGCTGCCCCCAGCCCCAATATTCTAACTTTATTATAGGCCCCAGTGAACAACTAGTCCACTGTACCTACCTACCCCTCCCCTCCCATCTTCCCCTGCCCCGTCAATATCCCAGCTTCTTCATTTATGCCTCCCTTCTCACTAGAACAACAGGTGTGTCCCTGAACTCATAGTTCTCACGGAACATCAGGCGTGTCCATGTGATGGGATCTCAGCTACTGCCTCTACCTAACAACTGCTACCAGACCCATTCCACATATTTGAACAGGTGTGTTCTTGTACTCAATCACAATCACATCATCCATCTAGCCCAAGATGGGACCACAATACCTAACTGTCCATCTTGACTGGACAGGACCACAATGGCTAGCCAATTGGAGGGCAGCATGAGCAGAATGTTTAACCACAGAACCACAGATTCGACCCCTCCTCCATTACCTAATCCCTTAACAAACTCCTCCTGCCTTTTTAATATGAATCATATTCCTATATTCTATGTACATTTTGATTGTGTAATCAGCATCTTTATCCTATAAAAATCCATCTTGCTCTCTCTGAAGTTGCTGGTTCCTCTTGGAATTTAGCCCACTTCATGAGAGGCAGCAATCTCAATAAATGCCTATACTTGAATTAGAGGTGGTCTGACTCAGAATTCTTTGAGACGGTTTCACCACAACACAACATGAAACCACAACAGGTTTTGTGTGGGCAGAGCCCCCAGTGCAACAGTTTTTGGCATCCATGGGTTTAAACCACAACAGCCTTAGAATCATACTAGCTGTGTTACCCTGGGCAAGTCACTTCACTCTGCCTCAGTTTCCTCATCTGTCAAATGAGCTGGAGGAGGCAATGACAAACCACTCCAGTATCTTGGCCAAGAAAACCCCAAATGGGGTCATGAAGAGTTGGACACAACTGAAAATGACTGAACAACAATCTCTCCTGAATGAGAGAGCTTGAGGAAGGATGGCTGAGCGTGGGAGTGGGGAGGCTGAGGGGCAGGGAGGGAGGGGGAGCTTCCATTAATCTGAATATGAAATCCAAGTGGTGAAGAATAGGTTTGGACAGGGAGATTAATGGAGTCTTTTTTCTTACGGAATGGAAAAGCCTGGCATTGGAATCTATGTGTCTTTCCCTCATTTCCCTTGCTTCTTGCCTCTGGCCCTCCTTCCTTTGGGAATCCTCATAGCTCATAGAGGGAGTAGCAGGCAGTCTGGCTGGGGTCAACTTTCCAATAAAAACTGATCATGTTATTTCAGCCAGCCGAACAGCTAAAGCTTCCGAGTGAGTCCTCCAGCTCCAGGGACCCAAACCCATTAGACTGACAACTCCTTCTGGCAAAGGGAGCTCTTAAATATTGAATCCTTCCCGATCGAGATTGTCACTCTTCCTTGATTAGCTCAAGGGCTGGGTGCTCAGTTTGCTTAATAACCTCCTGACATTAAACAAACAACCTTGAAAAAGGAGTAATTTGCAAAACAGAAAGAAAACAAATAGTCCACAAGGACAACCTCAGTGGGGGTTGGGGGTGGTGGTGGAAAGGGAAACTGATTACATTAAAAGGGCCACATCATTCCCAACATTAACCAAAAGCATATAGATCTTGGCTCCTCTCCACTCCGGGAAGATTTCAAAAACACGAGAAAGGGAAACTTTTCATTAGGCATACAGTGATCGCATGTAATTAGAATTCCTGGGGCATATTAAATGGCATTTAGTTTCTAACTCAATGCATCATTTTCTGCTAAATAATTGATCATGGTGCAGAGATTGTGTTTGTGGAGTTTTAAAAAAAGTGATTAGACCAGGGAACATTTGGGGGAGGAAAGTTGCATCAATAACACAGGCCTGGTTTGCCCTGCACGGCTCCGGGGGCCAAGCTGGGGCTGGGGATTGGGGATTCTTAGCATGTGCCTGAACTCAGGTTCATTGGCGGGGGTACTGACAGTGTGAGGATGGAGTGGGCGTGGGGATGAGGGAGGGAGGGAGGACCAGACAGAGGTGTCTGGCTGATGCGCAGCGGCTGTTCTGAAGGCAAGTGAAGGAGGGCTTGGTAGATGCTGTGGACCTAGTGTTGGAGACCGGAGCTAGGATTAAGCTGGCCAGGGGCCAGAAGAGCTGTACTCTGGGTAGACATTGCAGGAGAGATGACAGCAGCCTGCCAAAGCAAGAGAATGGCACCCTTCATGGGCCCTTTTCCTCCCACACCTTCATGCCCACACTTCGTGTCCCTGTGCCCATGTAACTTGTGCCAGGTTCAGGAGCCAACAATATCTCCAGTGTCTTCTCTGTGCCACTCTCTCATCCAGCACTTAGGACCCTCTTCTACAATTTCCTCTCCCAACCTGTTCCCTGGAAAGAGATATAAATGGAAGACACTGTTGACTGGTGCCCAGCACAGTAGTAAGTGCTTAATTAATGAGTGATTGTCCCTCTCCTAAGGGGAGAGAGAAGCTGCATCCCAAGTCTGATCTCTCACTCTAGCTTTATTCCTTCATAAAAGGATACCAGGGAACCTATCTCAGAGGGTTTTTTTGGTGGGGGGGGGGGGAGGAAAGAGAAGAATGTTATTTCCAGGCCCCCTGAAATTGTAATACACAGGCAACTGCCTACTCCATCAACATTCAAGGCCAGCTCTTCCCAGGCCTCAGGTGTAAAGGAGAACTGAACGACATACACAACAAAGACAGACATCCTTGCCCACCGCCGTAGTCTTTTCTTGCTTTAGTCTCTGTTCTGCACCAAACATCTGGGTTAAAGTAAACATTACTATCCACTGCTGAAATGCTTCCAAACATCCAAGATGTTTGGGAACAGTGCCAGCCCAATGTGCAAATGGTTGGTTGTTAAGTCTGGATTCTTTAGGTGGGTAGCTTAACATGACTCTTCTCTATTCAACCAACCAATTCTAGTGGCTTCTGGTTACTTCTGGAATAAAAAATATAACACCCCTGTTGATCTTTTAAAGTCCTATGCAATCTGTTAAGACCTGTCTTTCCAGCTTCACTCAATATCATTCCCCTTCCCTACGTGGTACACCCCAACAGAACTGGCCTTTCTTTCTCTGCTCCCCACTCAAAACATTCCACTTCCAGACACTGGACCTTTGCACTGGCCATCCCCCAGGCCTGGAATGCACTCCCTCATTTACCTCCAACTTACAGTCTCTCTGCTCCTTCAAAATGCAGCTGAGGCACCATCTTCTGCATGAAGCCTTCCTTTCCAAATCCCTGGCAAATGCTAGTGTCCTTCCTCTTACAGTATCTTGTATTTAATTACTCTCTGTGTGTGTGCACATATATAGTGTGCATATTTATTATTAACTTTATTTTTTGCAGAATAGATTTTTGCATGTATTCACAAGCTCACTGCCAGTAGGGATAATTTCATTCTTTGTGCTTATGTGCACATAGTAGGCATTTATTACCTGCTTGATTGGCAGTTTCTTTTTCTGAATTGGTCTAGGGCTACAAAGAATCACAGAAAGTTGCAGAAAGTAACAGATTGAGAGGAATATATGGTGATATATTGTGGGAGCCTCTTCCACCTTTCCTCATCTTTCCCTCCAGTACTGGAAAAAAAATTCATCCCTGGGCCCCCCTCCCCCTTTTTGGCTCCTCTTCTGAATGCTCTCAAGTCTTTGTTGAGAAAGGCCTATCTATTCTACACTTTTTTCAAAGTCTTTGTCTACATTCTCTCCAGTTCCTCCCATTCTTCCCTCTTCACCTTTTCCACCTATCTGCCTAATTCTCTCCTTGCAATGAAAGGATGGAAACACAAACATGAGCTTTTTCCTAGAGGAAATTCAACTTTCTGTTGTTATTTGTGTTTTGATATAAAGAACACAGGACTTGGATCTGAGTCGTGATAGATAGGAGAGCAAATTCTGGCTGTTTTTCCTACTTTCAGCGTGACCTTGGCTAAGTCATTTCTATTCTCTGGTCTTAGTTTCCTCATTTGCAAAATGATGGGATTGGACTGGATAAAGTTTCTTGCATGTTTAAACTTAAATATAAGCGACTTTTCCCAAAGTCAAACAGGATGTCAAGGAATCAGGCATAGTCTAGAGCCCCAGTCTTAATAGTCCTGTGTGTTTCTTGGGCTGTCCCCTCAAGGACACCTAGGATCCAGATAAAAAATGAACAATTCAGTCACTCAGAATGTTTCCAAATATCTAGAGGTCCTTTTATTATCTTTTCGGAGAGCTGGGGCAAAGGAAGGACAAGGAGGAAAGGGGAGATGCAAAATAACCAGAACGAGTTATTCTGAAGTCAGTCTTTGTGGGTTTTTTCTCTCCAAACTAGTTTGTTGTGTCATCCGAATATGGCAGTGTCATGCAGATGCCACCCTTGTCTGCAGAGTAACTCTCCTCTTCCCTTTCCCCCACCCCAAAGGACCTTATGGGAAAAGGTCCAAATTCATATTAGCACCTGTTTACTCAGTCATGCAGACGCACTTGTCATAAGAGAGCACCCCAGGGACGGAGCCAAAGTTGGTCTTCTGATCGATATTGGTTTTTAACTAAAGGTCACAGCAAATTGCCCAGGGATCCCCAGCGGAGGCTGGAGAGTGGTCACTTCAGCCTGCAGAAGACAGCTGCTTAGAGTTCCCCAGCCCTGGGCAATTCTCTACTCTTGATTCTCAAGTAGGGTATTGGACCTGGGGCAGGCGCCGGGGAGCGCTAGCCTTCTGGGTTACCTAGTGAGCCTACTGGCGGAGCTTTCAAGCCCCAGCCCCAGCTTGGTGGGATTTTCGACAAACATCAATCGTTAGCCCCAAAAGGAATGACATTGATAAAATTGTCCTCTGAGTAGATTTAGCACGAGCCGTTGGCTTGTCGTTTCAAAGGAACGGCTGGTGGGAGGGGGAAGTCCGGGAGGAGCTGGGGAAGGGAGTGTGAACTCCTTTTGCTCTCCTGGGATTTATCTCACCCACAGTCAGGGTAGGGGTGGATAGGGAAGAGAGAGAGAGACAGAGAGACAGATAGACACACACACACACACACACACACACACACACACACAGAGAAAGAGAAAGAGAGAGAGAAAGAGAGAGAGAGGGAAAGAGAGAGAGAGAGAGAGAGAGAGAGAGAGAGAGAGAGAGAGAGAGAGAGAGAGAGAGAGAGAGAGAATGTTTGTACCCACTTGTGCGTGTAGTGGAAAGAGGGGGAGAGGAAGAAGGATAATAGAAAACACTGAGAAAAGTGATTCTCACCTCACCGACTAAAGGGGGTACAACTTGGACTTTTGTCCGGGTGGTTAGACCGGGATATCCGTAGGACTAGGAAAAGGGATATCCGTAGGACTAGGAAAATAAGGATAGCGAAAGGAATAAAGATAAAGGAATGGTGAAGGCAGTGGATGAGCCAGTAAGGGGAATAGGAGTTTCAGGAAGGTGGGATGAAGTGAATAAAGGTAAGGTGGCTGGAGAAGTGTAACGCATCCCCCGTTGGAGATTCGAACCTCGACTTCCCTCCTATTTTTCACATCAGGGACAAAAAGAGTGTGTGTGTGTGTGTGTGTGTGTGTGTGTGTGTGTGCGCGCGCGCGCGTGTTGGGGGGCCAGGCGAGGAATAAAGAGTCTGGGGGCTGAGAGAATGAGAGGAATGGGAATGAGGATATAATGGGAATGAAGGAGAAATGTGGCATTCTCTCCTTTCTGCTGGTCTCATTTCCTGACCCCAGATCAGGCAGCAAAGTGGGAAGGGGAAAGAAGGTGAGAGAGATGGGAAAGAAGGTGAGAGAGATGGGAAAGGAAGGAGGTGAAGGGAATGGAAGGGAGGACAGAAGACTGAAGAACAGGATGGGGGAGGGGAATAATAGTGTGAGTCCGGGGGAATAGGGGAGCAGTTCAACCTTAGTCTCCCTTCGTTCCCTCAAGACCAGGGGTTGAGAGGGGAAGGGAAGGACACTAGGAAGAGAAAAAAGGAAATGAGGGAGTCAGGCAATGAGGGCGTAGAGGAGCGTGAAGGGGTGGGGAAATGAGGGCCGTAATGAGGGAGGGAGGGAAACGTTGGGGGGCGATGGCGATGGTGCGAATAAAAGACAGGGATTGAGTGGGAGGAGCATCAACCACTTTCGCTCAGCTGGAGCGGTCCGGCCTTTCCTTCTGTCCATCATCCCTGGGCAGGCTGGGGCCAGGAGGGAGTGCGCCAGGGTTTTCGGGGGGGGGGGAGGCAGAAAAGGAAATGTTTCCTCTTAAGCTCATTAGCCGAGGCAGCGCCCAGGTACAAAGGCACAGTGCGGAACACATAATCACACTCCATTTACTAATCCCACAAGCCTGAGCTTGGGCCGCGTAAATAGCAGTGAATATCCAGGATGCCTCCTCCCCACTCCGTGTCCCCTTCTTCCCTCCGCCCTGGACCCCCGCGGCCCTAAGGTCCGCCAGTCAATCACTCCAGAATGCTGCTGAATCATCACCTAGCTCGGGTGGCTGGAGGACTACTCCTTCTTCCTTGCTTCTTCTCAGCTCCCCAGATTCTCTTTGGCCCCACGAGGGTGGGGTTGGGTTTTGGGGGATCAAGTCGTGAGTGAGGCAGTTCCCAGTTGTGGAATAGACAGATCACAGCCCGAGCCGAGTGGTTTGCAGAGGCGAGGGCACGAATCAAGCAAATGGGGAGGGAAGGGGCGGTGTTAGTGCTGTTAACCCTCTGTCTCATAAAGGCATCCAGAAAAAATCGCCACAGACAAGATAAGCAAGCGAGTGTCATCTACTTTGGTGACCTTGATTTAGCTTTACCCCTTCTACACCCCCCGCCCCCCAATTTAGCTGTGCAAATCTTTCCTTGGGTCTTGCTTGATTCCATTGTCTCATCTGGAAAGTGGGGCTGACAATATCGCACTGGCAAGAAACAGAAGGGCCGTGATTTTTTTTTTTTTTTGTGGTGGTTCCAGTTACAAAATCCGTTATCTAAACTGTTTGCTGTTTGGGCAGAGGCACCTCATTCATGTCCTCTCGCAGGACGGAGTGCTCATCTTGCTTAGTCTCATACATTTTGGACGTCGACAATATTGGGTTTTCATCCTTTTCATCCATTCATCTTCTTAGGCCCACTTCCTTCCTATTACTAAGCCCCTAGCTGCTCAGTACCTTTCCTCCATGGACACTTCCCGTATTATAGACTCTCTGTCTCTGCCTCTGCCTCTCTCTCTCTGTCCCCCTCTCTCTATGTCTCTGTCTCTGTCTCTCTCTCTGTGTCTCTCTTTGTCTTTGTCTCTGGCTCTCTGTCTCTCCGTCTCTATCTCTGTCTCTGTCTCTCTGTTTCTGTGTCTCCCTGGATGTTCAGTGATTCAGGGAGGCTCCTGCCAATGAAGCGGCAGTTAGCTTGTACCTAAAAAGTCCTGGATTCAGAATCATACAATCAGCTAGTTGGAGCGGATCTCCGGTCACATCTCCATTCAATTTCCCCACCCTAAATTATCCTTTTGAGATCCCGCCCCCTCCCCCACCTTGCCTTTCCTGGCTGCCCAGCTGTCAGCCGTACAACAGTATGCTTGGGATGGTGGAGGATGAGGAGGGAGGGGAAGTCAATCGGAATGATTTGCTTTGCCCCTTTACTACCTAGCAACCACCTGCCGCAGATAACACATTTGCATTTTAATAGGGCCCTTCAATGCCTTAAGCCAAAAGGAGATTCTAATAGTGGCAAAGTCTGAAGCCAGGGTGAGCCAGCAGGAGCCTTGTCATACCCTCATTTTCTACCACTTAGGCAGCCTCTTTCTCTACCTAATCCAGTTTGACTGTATCATGGCGTGAACAGAAGGGAACAATATCAGAGAAGGCTGGAAAGGAGATTAACAAATTTTGGAGTTGGAAGTTAGATCATGTATTGGAAGTTGGAAGGGACCTCAAAGGCCAACCAGTTCTCATTGTAAAGATGAGGAAACTCAGGACCAGGGAAATAAGTGACTTGTCCAAGGCCTCTCATGTAACAAGCATGAGAGGTGAAGATGGGGACTCAGAGTCTTTGAAGTCAGAGCTGGCACTCCTTTGTCCTTGAATGCCAGATTGAAAAAATAAAAACTTTGCTTGTTAGAAGATAGGGAATCATTAAAGATTTTTGAGCAAGGGGTTAGCATTGTTCAAAAGATTCTTCTAGTAGCAGTATGAAAGATGGATTGGAAAGGAGAGGAGGTGGAGGTTGGGAAATCTGTAAGGAGGCAATAGTCTTGGTGGCTGATAATGAGGGCCTGTACTAGGATCATAGGGCAGCTAGGTGGTCTGGAAGACTCATCTTCCTGAGTTCAAATCTGGCCTCAGACATGTCTAATTGTGTGACCTTGGGCAAGTCACTTAATCCTCATCTGCCTCAGTTCCTCATCTGAAATAAAATGAGTTAGAGAAGGAAATGGCAAAGCATTCCAGTATCTTTGCCAAGAAAACTCCATGGTGAAGAGTCTGAAACAACTGAACAATAACAATTAGGATCATAGGAGCATAAAACAGGAAGGAAACCTGCATATTATTTAGTCCAATCACCTCATTTTACAGACAAAAGAAATTATAGACCAAAGAAATTAGACAATCTGCCTAAGGGCACACAGGTCTTCTAACTCCAAAGTCAGTGTTTTTCCTACTACACCAAGCTGCTCAACTCTGACTCTCCACAGGACGTCATACTTCGTCCCCTTCCTCTCCTCCCTCCCCTTCCTCCGCCTCTCTCCCCTGTCCCAGAGTACAGCAGTAGGAATAGAAAATGGGGAGTTGATTCGAGAGATGTTGCAGAGGTGGAATGGACAGGGCCAAGGATATGCTGGTAAATGTTTAATTACTGGCTCTCTGGAAAAATGTTTGTGCAAGGCACTTTAAAGTTTAATATGCATTATCATGATTTTCTCCATCTCTTTCTTAAGTCTAGACAATCGACAATGACAAAAAAATAAAATAAAACAAACCTTGGTTTGTAGGTTTGCTGTTTCCAAAGTATAAATGCTCAGAAGACCCTTGGGGAGGACTTACATTAAAGGATCAGGAAGAAGATGAAAAAGACAGAGAAGTGGTTTTAGAGGCAGAAAAAGAACCAGAAAAATGTGGTGTCTCAGACTCCAGGGGAGAATAGAGGCTCCAGCAGGAGGAGGAGGAAGAGGAAGACAATAGTAGCTAAAGTTGCATAAAAGTAAAAGGATGAATATTAAAGAAAAAAAGTCATTGGATTTGGCAAATAGCAGGTCATGGGTGACACTGAAAATAGTAGCCAACATTGTGCTTTAAAGATTGCAAGCAACTAGATGGCTCAGTGGATGGATGCTGGACCTTCTGCTAAGAAGACCATTCACTAGCTGTATGACCCTGGGCAAGTCATTTAGCTTCTGTTTGCTTATTCCCCTGGACAAAAAAAATGGTAAACTGCTCCAGTATCTTTGCCAAGAAAACCTACTTAGGATCATGAAGAATTGGGCATGACTGAACAATAACAGGGATTGCAAAACACTTTGTATATATTTTCTCCCCTGATTCTCACAATAAGGTAAGTGCTATTATTATCCTTATTTTTACCAATGAGGAAAGGGTAGTTTTAGTAGAGTAAGACTGGAATCCAAGGTTGAAGCCAGATGTCAAGAAGTAGGATTCTAAGAGTAGGTAAAGGTGTAGTTGAGGCCTCTGGTGTTTTCAGCTTTTTCCAAAGTGAAGGCGTGTAGAGACATGGGACAGAAGTTGGATGAAGCTGAAGGGCCAAGGGAAAGGCTTTGTTTTTTAATGAAGTTATACTTTATGTGACCTTTGTAGAGTTGCTGCAACCAATGTGGGTATTGGGAGGCATCATAGTAAATTTAGATAACACCTTAGTGGCTAAGGGCCTTGGTGAATGGGTGATTAGCCTTAAGGAGGAAACTTCCATATATTTAAGGTAGGCTTTATATATAGGTAGAGTAAGTGGCCCACTTATACTGGGTGATAGGAGTGACACTAAAAGGTATGTTGATCCAGAAATAGTCACCTATTTTTTGGGTGGGATCCCTCCCCCCCTTCCCGCCCATTCCTTCCTGGCCAGAAGTGCCTTACTATCTAACAGTACTCAGATCTCCTTAGGTTAGACAAACAAAAGGACTGTCACTGTCTCTAGAAGGCATCTTTGCAAAATAGACATGGTACCTCAAAGAGTAAGGTGGTCTGGGAGTAGAGTGCATGCCTGGGGTTCTAACGCTAATTCTTTAGCAATTAGCAAAGGACATGGGCTGCTCCTCAATCTGTAGACTGTATCCCTAAAATGAGTTCCCTCTGAAATAAAGAAACTATATAGGCATAAAGTGAACTATAATTTCAAGTATAGGTCATACCTTTCTTTTCCCCCTCAATCTGGGTTCCTAGGAAAAGAATAGCCTTTAAATGGGACCAACAGGGCAAGTACTCAGAATAGGTAGCAGTGACTTCTGAAAACAGAGAGTTTTGCTCCACATGGATAGGATGAAGGTCAGGTAGGTTTTGATTTGGGAGGGAAAGAGAGGGTATAGAGAGGGAAGAGAATAAACATATATTAAATGCCTAAAATGTGTTAGGCACGGTGTTAAGTGCTTTACAAATCTTTCATTTGATCCTCACAATAACCCTGTGAAGTAGATGCTATGATCCCTATTCTACAATTGAAATTGAGGTAGATAAAGTGACTCACCCAGGGTCACACAAAGAATAAGTGTCTGAGGCTGGATTTGAACTCAGGTCTCCCTGACTAGGTCCAGACTTCTACCTTCCAGTACCATCTGGTTGCTTAGGAAAGAAGATCTGGAGTCTCAGTTGCTTCCAGGAAAGAGGGAGAGTTCAGGTTAGATTAACAAGAGGGTCCTGAGAAGCTGAAGAAAGTTGGGCGCCTGTTGGAAGAGAGCCAAGAGGGATTAGAAATGACCACTTGCTCTCTTTGCCTTTATCTACTGAATAGCAAAGTTTCAAGTTAAGATCAGTATTGTTGGTAGCAAGATATGAACATAAAGACGAACAAAAAGCTAACGGGCTGAAGTTTGCTCATTGCATTGGAACCTCCCTTGCAATGATTCCTTTAAGTCAGACTTGCAGCAAAGTGCTAGGTTAAATGCATCAGCATTTCTGTCCAGGACTGTTTGTTAATCAGGGGATTTAAGCAAAGCAATGGCTGCTGATGTACTTTGGAAAGACAGGCTGTAGAATTTGAGTGAGACTAGAGTGAGAGATGAGCTTGTAGAGGGGGTGGTCATGGCTGGGCTCCCACAGCTTGGGAGCCCTCGGGCTTAATCTTTACAAATAGCATAAATGCCACATGAGTTTCCTTAACTGTCCTCCCTTTGAGGGAGGAGCATTATCTGGCAGTTGTGTGGTCATTGTCCCGGATGTTGCTGCCCAAAGCCTGGTGCCCCAGCAGGATGGGTGCTGGTTTGCTTTGGAGGAAGCAGTCTTTTCCCTGGGATTTCCCCTCCAAATGCCAATGAGACCATTCTTTGCCCTATTTCTTACCTAGCCTTAATCACTGAACAGGTCAAACTGAGACCTGTTAAAGACCTTAGCTTAAAAAGGCCACTGCATTGAGGGCCATCTCCAGTCATCCTATTCTATAGCTGGCCACTGGACCCAGATGGCTCTAGAGGAGAAAGTGAGGTTGGTGACCTTGCACAACCCTCCCTCACTTAAATCCAATTCACTTGCAAGTCATGGCATCAATTCCCTGATGTCATGGTCCTCTTCTAGAAAGGACAAACAACAACAAAAACACATCCCGTTAAAATAAAAAGAATCATGGTGTGTGTGTGTGTGTGTGTGTGTGTGTGTGTGTGTGTGTGTGTGTGTGTGTGTGTGTGTGTGGCCCTGGTTGTCAGAGGCTGGAGATTTGGAGCTCTGATATGAATTAGGAGGGCTATACGTGCACCTTAAAAAAACAACCTGGAACATATCTCCATGTAATTGCATAATTAAGGGAGGAATTTGGAAAATCTTCTGGGGATTAGGGTATGAAGAAAAGGAGAGGAAGAGCAGTGTTTCCAAAATTCTGCTTTATTGTCTCCAGATTTAAAGGGCTAGAATCCTTTGATTGGTCATTGAATGGTGGGATTATGGTGGCATGATGATGTTATTGGGAAAATGGTCAAAGTATCAAAGATCTGGTAGGAAGGGGCCTCAGAGGTCATATAGTACAAACTCCTTATTTTAAAAGTGAGAAAAATGAGGCCTAGGGAGGTTAATTGACTCGCCCAAAGTCAGCCAGAAAATAAGCAGCAGAGCCAAGGATTTGAACCCAGGTTCTCAACTCCATATTCAGTACTTCTTTCTTGGTATGTTGTAGTTTCTTCAAAGTTAGAGATGAGATTCAAAAAAATGAAGAATCTTTTTTTTTTTTGGTAAACCTTTACACTGAATTAGAGATAGAAAGAATGTAAAGATGACAAACAGTAATACCTGATAGTAATGACAATACACATTTACCCAAAGGGGAAAGAACAATCTATTGGTAAACAGTCCTCAGGCTAGAAAGACAATGATTGCTAATGATGTTGTTAAGCTCTTATAATAATTTCCCGAGCAATCAACAAATGTGGTATATGCTGGAAGTCTGTTAGGGGTATAGAAAGAGAAGACTGAGGAGTGAAGACCAGGATAGAATGGGGCAGGTGTAAGGGAGATTGTGTGTGTGTGTGTGTGTGTTTTTGTGTATAATATATATATTCACACATACATAATATGCATATACATATATAGGAAAATACATATAAAATGAGGTTCTTTAATAATTCAATTGAATGATTATTAATCACCTACTGTGTGTGTGTAGGGGTAGTGTTTGAGAGGAGGAAATTTAGAGAAAACTCATCTGTTTTGCTTATAAAAGTTACAGTTAGCTATGAACATGAAGGTGGCACAAATAAATGATACAAAAGAATACACGGTGAATCAGTCAGTCAAACATTTATTAAGCACCTACTGTGTGCTGGGCATTATGCTAAGTCTGGGAGATACAAAGAAAGGCAAAAGACAATCCCTGATCTCAAGGTAATCACAGTCTAATGGGGAGGACCATGAAAATGACTATGTAAGAACAAGAGAAATGCAGATTTGGAGATAATCAATAGAGTAAGCATGTAAGAATGTTTATAGCAAAGTGCTATGTAAGAGAGAAACTCCACTGGAGTGGTTTGCCATTTCCTTCTCAGGTATTTGGTGCAACAGATAGAGTGCTGAGCCTGGAGTCAGGAAGATCTGAGTTCAAATCCAGCCTCAGACACTTATTAGTTGTGTGACCCTGGGTAAGTCAGTTAACCCTGTTTGCCTCAATTTCCTCATTTAAAAAATGAGCTGGAGAAGGAAATGGCAAACCACTCCAATATCTTTGCTAAGAAAATCCCAAATGGGGGCACAAGGAGTCTAATATGACTGAAAACACAAACTTCCTGACTCCAGGCCCAGTACCCTCTCTACTCTGACACTTAACTGCCCTACGAGTACACTACAGACATAGAAAAGAGCATAGCAGTGGGGATGTGTAAAACATATGCTTGGGAAGACTGTAGAAGAGTGTGACTGGAATATAGTTTTATAGTTTGTAGGTAGAAATAATATTATGGAAGACTGGAAATGTACTGTGGTGTCAGACTGAAAGGCCTTGAATGATACACTAAGAAATTTTAATTTTAGTCTGCCTCATAGTTGAGCTGTGTTTATGTGCAAATAATGAGGTACTGATAATGATTATGTGAGAAGGACCTGCTGTTACCAGGTCAGATGTATTTATTGTAGGGGACACAGGATCAGGTGGAAATCAACAGCCCCATAGCCTGACCCTGACAACTATGAAGTGGCAGCCTTGTTCAGCATGGTCTCAACTCCATGCATTTTGAGGTAAGTTGCTGACACCATTGATATCAAATGTGTGTGGCATTATTTACAACACCATCCCATTACCGAAGTGGCTCAATGCTCTCTTCAAAGGCAAGTGTTTATATTTCAAAGGAGGATTGGATGGAAAAATATGGATTGGGACCTTGTGATATCTCCTAGCACAGACTTATGCAAGGCATCCCAAGGGGGAGGTTGGGGTCTAGGAGGAACTTGTGACTTGGGAGACACTGACTTCTCTAGGAGGGGTCTTCAGGAATTAAAAGAGACTAATTTCAAGTAAACCAAAAGTTAGCAGAAAAAACAAAATTCAAAGCATAAATACATGTTTCTCCTATGAATAGTTAATGGAGTCAGCCAATAATACAACTCCTGTCTTCCAGGGTAGTCAATGGGAGGCTATACACAGGTCTCTAGAGCAGAGAGGTGATCTGATCTGATCTGTGAATGGGGAAGATAAATCTTGCAGTTATAGATCCAGAGCTGTGAAATGACTTCAAAGGTCTAATCAAATAAAATTTAGCCATTTTCTAGATTAGGAAACTGAGGTGTAGGGAGATTAAGTGACTTCCTCAAGGTAGGAAGAAGGGTTTGAATGCTAGAACCTCATGCTAGAACCCACCATACTATGTTTCTTCTTGTAGTGGCATGAGGATGAATTGGAGGGAGACAAGGTAGAATCTGGGGCACCTCTTGGCTCTTTATTGGAATATTCCAGGCAGGTGCTAATGAGGATTTGTGTTAACATTATGACAGTGAGGATGGAAAGGAAAGGATAGCTGCAAAGAGATATTGTAGAGACAGATTTTCTAAGGCATGGTTGGATATGATAAGTGAGCTAGAGGGAAGAGGTAAGATACCACTGAAGTTTTAAATACAGGAGCCTACGTGAATGGTGGGGTCATTAGAAAAATTGATGAAGTCAAAAAGGTTTTGGGAAACAATAATAAGCTTGGTTTGTGTCATGTCGAGATTGAAGTACTAATGGGACAGGGGAACAGATGGTCTGGAACTTGGAGAAGGTAGGAACATAATCTGAGACAGGGGCCAGATTGAGTTGTGACAAGATTCTAAGGACCATATACATAGTAGTCAAATGTTAGATCAAATAAGTGAAGGGAGAAGCAAGAAGAGAATTCAAGAGATCAGGAACCAGGAAGCAATTTGATTTATGAAGGACTTGGTGGGACACAATAAGACATACCAGTAGAAACCAGAGTGGTCTAGTCTTGGGCTAATGTTGAGCTAGTAGTCAGGAGAGGGTCAGGGTAAAGGAGATATTCTCTACTCAATAACTATGCCCCTAATGCTCTTTCAGGTGCTTTGTGAAAGATGAAAGAAAGAAAGAAAGAGAAGGAAGGAAGGAGAGAAAAGGAGGAAGAAAAAAATACAGAAAGGAAGGAAAGAAGAAAAAATAAAAGAAAGAAGGCAAGAAAGAAAAAATGATGAAAGACTTCCTGGCCTCAAGCAGCTGAGAGACTAGTCAGGTAGATTGAACTAATATCCATTCGACAACTAGGAAATAACTCAGAATTGTGGGAAATGAAAGGGAGCATAGTAGATAGCACATTCAATTTGGAATCAATTAGTCCATCAACAAGTATTTTAGGTGCTAGGCACTGTGCTAGATGCTAGTTGTATAAAGCCAGATTAACCTTGTCCTCAAAAATGTGTATGCATATATCTATATATCTTCATGTACCTATGTGTGTATATTCATATACATACAATACATATGTGTATTATAATATAATATAGTATAATATAGTATAGTATAATATAATACAATACAATATAATATATAATACAATATA
>CM053582.1:242326697-242344440 GCA_028627135.1 Pseudochirops cupreus
TTTAATTTTTAAGTGTTCAATTTAATGTTCAATTGGGGATTTTTAGTTTGTTCTTTTTCTAGTTTTTTTTAATTGCACATCCAATTTATTGGTCTGTTCTTTCTCTATTTTATCATATCTTAAATATATGAAGACCTTTGTAAAATCTGTAAGAATACAATTGATAAATAGTCAAAGGATATGAAAATACAGTTTTTAGATAAAGAAATTAAAACAATTTATGGTCATATAAAAATGCTCTAAATTATTATTGATTAGAGAAATGCAAATTAAAACAATCAAGATATTATTTTACACCTATCAGATTAACTAAAGTGATTGAAGTGGAACATGACAAATGTTGGAGGGAATGTGGAAAAATTGGGACACTAATTCACTGTTAGTCAATTGTGAACTGATCTAATTTTTGGAAAGCAATCTGAAATTATGCCCAAAGTTATTAAACTGCCTATACCCTTTGACCCAACAGTACCACTACTAGGTCTATTTCCAAAGATGATTAGGGGAAAAAGGAAAAAGCCTGTATGTTCCAAAATATTTATAGCAGTTCTCTTTGTGGTGGCAAAGAACTGGAAATTTCTGGGATGTCTGTCAATTGGGGAATGGCTGAACAAGTTGTGGTATGTGATTTTGATGGAATACTTCTCTGTTTTAGAAATGATTAACTCAATGATCTTAGAAAAGCATAAAATAATGAAGAGTGAAATGAGCAGAACCTAGAGAGCATTGTATACAGTGACAGAAATATTGTTTTAGGAACAACTTGGAGCAAATAAATCATTTTGACTTACTGTAAATAGCAAAATTAACTACAAAGGACATAGGAAAAAAGATGCTACCTGCATCTGGAGAAAGAACTGATAAATAGAAATATGCATAGAATAATTTACATATATACAAATTTGCATCTAATGGTAACCATCTTGGGGGGAGAAGAAAAGAAATTTACATGATAACTTTATTATAAGGAATAGCGAGTTGTACATAATAGATTTGCAGTTTAATGTGTAATCATCTTTTTTATTATGCTATGTTATGGAAATGCTTATTTAGTCCATCAGTTAAAAATTAAATAAACAAATGAAACAAGATGTAAGAGAAGTTATGGGGGGAGGGGAATCCTCACAGTAAATATTCCTGACAAAATTGATACAAAAGTAAAGAATGTATTTCCTAATATATAAATAGTCAAAGGATATAGAGCAGTTTTAGATAGGAAACTCAAGGTCTCAACTATATGAAAGAACGATCCAAATCATTGATGAGACACAATTTTTTTAAAAACTCTTAATTTTTGCCTCATACTCATCAGAGGGGCAAAAATACAAAAGATGAAATTGGTAACGTTGGAATGGCTCTGGGAAGAAAGGCACACTAATACACTATTGGTGAAACTATGACTTGGTTGAACAAATGCTTCTGGAAAACAATTTGGAATTGTACTATAAAAAAATCACTAAATTGTATGTACCTTTAGAATCATACATACTATGATCAGGTACCTTAGCCAGGGGTCAAAGAAAAAAGAAAACATCCCATGAAAATAATTATAATGGATTTTTTTGGTAGTAGGAAAGAACTGAAAGGAAAATGCATACTCATCACATGGAATGGTTTTACAAATTGTGGTATATGAATACAATTGAATAGCCTAGTGCTTTGAGAAATGATGAACATGAAAAATTCAGAGGAACTTAGGAAGACTTATATGAACTGATGCATATTAAAGTAGATAGAACCAAAACAATCTGCACAATGACCACAATAAAGAAAAGCAATTTCTTAGTCAGTTAACAAGCATTTTTTGAGTGTCCACAATGTACCAGACACTGTGCTAAGCATAAGGTATAGAAGGAAAGGCAAAGGAGCCCATAATCTCATGATGAAGTGTGAATCTCACCTTTCAACAAAGAGGTGATAAGATACAGCATACTGCTTTTTAGACATAAGCAATATATTTATTTATTTTGGCTAATTGCTTCTTTGTTGCAAGGAAAGGTTCTATTGTGGATAGAGGGGAGAGTTATTGGGAAGTATGAAAAAGAACATCAATAAAACATGGGAAAGTAAATATTTAAAAGTAGATAAATACTTAGAATAGTGTCTAAGTGACCTTAGAGATTATACCTAATTCCCTCACATTACAGATAAGGCTCTGCAACGCTAGATAGCAATAACAACTTACTTTAAGGTTTTCAAAGCACTTTACATACGTTATTTCATTTCAACATTCACAGGGGTTGGGGTGCCAGACCCTCACAAACATGAAAAACTGCAGAAAACTCTAGGCCCCACTCCAAACCTTTATTTTGAATAATTCTGATCATATTTGTTTAACACAAAAAAACAAGTAAAACATCACATTGCACCCATAAAAGGGTTGCAGTTTCTGTGGGAGTTAGATTAGTATCTGGCACACCATGCAGAGTCTTCACAGCTGCCTGTGTAGCTGCAACAACTGCTTCACATCCTGAAAAGATCACAAGGTGCAACCGTCACTGTGGGAGAAAATGACGAGACTGAGTCTGGATGGTAGAGAGACAAAGAGAAGGCATTCTCAGACAGAGTAGGTAGCCCATAGTTCTTTAGCACACTGACACTTTTAACAAAATTTAACTGTTTATAATAGACTTATGTATGCATACTTATGGTAGCAAATTACAAAATAGATGAATAATATATGGGATTTATATATAATAATATGCAGCATTTATGCATCTATGACTTGCTAATATTTTTTCTTTACCTACAAGCATCATCTGCAATTTTCCACAGCACCCCAAAAATTTCCCAAAATTCCCATTTCATTGCCAATGGCCAGTCCACAAATAACCCAAATCACAAATGTGAAGCCCATGAATGCCAGAGAGGACGGTACTTGCCTGCCACGTTCTGTGACCTTCAATTGATTGATTGCCCAAGGTCACACAGGCATTAAAGGGTAAATCAAGCAAACAGGCAACAAGTATTTATTGATGACATATTTCACTATGGGCTTACCTCTTCTAGGTACTGTGGAAAAATAGACATATACTATATAAAATATCTGCCCAAGCAGCATACAGTCAAACTGAGAAAATGAGACTGGATAGCATATAATTATTTATATGATATCGTACTCAGTAACAATAACTCATATTTTGATGGTGCTTTAAGATTGGGAGAGCTCAATGTTGTGGGTAGAGAGCTGACTTTGGAGCCAATGATATCTGGGTTCAAATCCCACCACTATTGCATGCTGGCTGTGTGACCCTGGACAAGTCATTTAAACTCTTGGTGCTCTAAGCAATTTTCTAAGACTATTAGTTGCAGAGAAGGTAGTAAAGGGAGTTTCTTCATTCAAGAATCCCCTATACTGATGAAATCAGAGGTCTAGTCCTTCTCCCTTTGAGATTTACAATGCACTTTCCTCATAACAGTCCTGTGAGATTGCGATGTAAGTATGATCATTGCCATTTTTCAGATTAAAAAAATGGAGGCACAACAGGTGAAATAACTTGCCCAGGATCACACAGCTAGTAAATGACAGGAATTGGAGCCAGGTCCTTGGACTCCAATGAATGAACAAGTGAGTGAGTGAATGAATGAATGGGGGAAAAAAAAACATTTATCAAGCATTTATATGTGCAAAGTGTTCTTCACAGTGCATCATACTATTTGCTCTTCAAAATCCACCTCAAATTTTACCTCCTCAATGAGACATTCTCTCTTCCTCCTCTGAACTCCTATGATATTCGCTTCTTGCTCATACCACTCATTTGGCCCACAATCCATATTACTTTATATTTATATCCATCATTCATTCTTATTTCCTGTTTTCCCAACTGGATTACAAGCTCCCTGAGGCCAGGCTCCTCTTCTACCCCGACACCTAATACAATGCTCTATATAAAACAGGAACTCTCACGAATGTTCATTGATACTGAAGATAACATAGTTAACTCCTAAATTATGTGGTATGGATTCCAAGTCTTGTAGGAACAACGGAAAGTCATATGGGGTGATGGAAAGCACCTGACTTGGAGACAGAAGAAACTTGAATTGAAACCTTTGACACTTACTAGTGGTGTGACCTAGGACAAATCACCTAACCCTTTTGTTTCTGTTTCCTCATCATAAAGTGAGCATAAAGAATACTTGTGTTGCCTGCCTCATCAGACTGTTAAAGTGTTTTGTAAATTTTAAGGTGCTATATAGGTGTAAATTGATGTTGATAGGAGGTAAACAGAAGGCTCTCTCTTGAATTCCTGGTGGGATTCAGACAGGAAAGAAGGGCTTGGATGGGGATGAGAGGGCATCCAGGAGACTAGAAGCAATGCAAGAGATGGTACAAAGTTGGGAATAAATATAGTCTATTTGGGGGATAGTGAGGAGACCAGCTTCTAGAGAAGAGTGTCCGTATTGGGGACTTTTTATTGCTCAAGGGCGTTCTAGATCTGTGATTTTGTCATTGTGGGGAGCTTTCAGTGTAAAAATTCTCTTCAAAGGTAGAATCTACATGGCAGGTAGGTAGCACAATGGATAGAGCACCAGGTCTGGAGTCAGGAAGACCCACCTTCCTGAGTTAAAATCCAACCTCAGACACTAGCTGTGTGATCCTGGGCAAGTCACTTAACCCTGTAAAATGAGTTGAAAAAAGAAATGGCAAACCATTCCAGTATCTTTGCCAAGAAAACCCCAAAAGGAGTCACAAAGAGTTGAACATGACAAATACTTACAGGGAAAAAAAGGTGGAAAATGTGGAAAGCTTTGAAAAAGAAAGAGTTAAAGTCTCAGGAAATAGGAAGGTTTTTAAGTAGGTATATAACATGATGAAAGTGATGTATTGTGATTTATTTGGAGGTAAATGGGATCAAGGGTTGGGAGAGGAGAGCTGAGACTGAAAGCATTGAAGTTACTGAAATAAGCTAGAAAATACAAAACAAAGGAAAACTCAGTTGGACTGAGTGACTCGGTTCTGCACCTGCCCAGAACAATACCACAGGGACTCATTGTTCAGTTGTATCCAACTCTTCATGACTCTGTGGACCATAGTGTCAAATACTGACCATAGGGTTTTCTGGGCAAAAATATGGTGGTTGTTTGCCATTTCCTTCTCTAGATCATTTTCCAGATGAAGAAACTAAGGCAAACAGGGTTAAGTGGCTTGCCTAGGGTCACACATCTAGTGAGTGTCTGAGGTAGGATTTGAACTCAGGTCTTCCTGACTCCAGGCCTGGTACTCTATTCACTGCACCACCTAGCTGCCTCAGGTAGGCAGGTAATGTTGTTGTTATTCATTCTTTGTTCTCAAGGAGGACTGTACTAATGTTAGCACAAAAAGAGGAAAAGAAAATCATTACTGAAAACATTTAGAAAAAAAGTGTATTTCATTCATTCAACAATTATATGATTATATTCCTATGAATTATAAAAAGCATTTAGTACACATCTACTATTCAGGCACTGCGCATACTGCCTTACATTACAAATATTATCTCATTTGATCCTCACAACAAGCTGTCAGTTCGATGATGTTATGATCCTCATTATGCAGTTGAGGAAACAGAAGCAGACAGAGGTAAACTGATTTGCCCAGAGTCACACAGCAATTAAGTGTCTGAGGCTGGATTTGAATTCAGGTCTTCCCCAATTTAGGTCCAGTACTGTAATCATTGCATCACCTTCATGAAGATAAATATGTGACATCTACCCTTATGAAGTTTACTTTCCAGTAGAGGAAAATGGTATTCACAAATGTATCATGTACCTAGTGCAAAGCAGAAAAAAATAAATGAAGTGTCTTCTTCATGGTTGGAAATATATATATTAAATAAATTAAATATATTAAATATATAAATTAATTATATATATGTATGTATGTATGTGTACATATATATATGTGTGTGTGTATATATATATATATAATTTCTCACTAGAGAGAGAGTAGAGGTAGCTTTTGCCCTAGACCTGGAAAGAAGCATAAAGATCTCAAATGGTAGAGATGGGTGAGGAGATTCAAGGAATGGGACCATGCACAAGGGCAGGAAAGCACGACATATATTTATAAGGCATGATCAGTTCCATTTTAGGTAGAGAGTAGTACAAAACAAGGGAGCACTATGAGAAAAGATTTTTTGGGTGGGAACAAGGTGACAAATGAAGAGTTTATCTCTCTGGAACTTGGTTTGACAGCCAGAAATAGCATTTTGTCACTATGATCTCTTTCTTTCTCAGTAGCCTTGCTGTTCTCTAGAGGAGAAAATGTCGGCATTTCATCAGAGTAGAGCTTTGTAATGTCCCTGGAATCCTTTCAAAATTTTTACCTGCAGCCCATGAACTTATTTTGTTAATATTTTGATAAGTATTTCAATATAATTTGTTTCTTTTGTATATTCCTCCTTTATATACCTTCTTTGTTCATCATTGTTTGCATATTATACCCTGCATTAGACTCTGAGCTCCTAGTGAGCAAAGACTGGTTTTCCACCTTTCCTGCTATCCCTAGCATTTAGCCCAATGCCTGGCATGTGATAGGCAATTAATAAACACCTCTTGACCTGACCATTTTATTTTAAGAATTTAAAAACATTTTTCTGAGAAGGGGTCCATAGACTTCACCAGACTGCCAAAGGGATCCATGCCACACACAAAAAAACTGCTGATGAGCCAGTTTTAAAGTTGTCTCTCTCGAGTTCCCTCAGTGCACTGGAAAGCATGTGACTTTATTATTAACTGTTAGGCTGGAAAAAATTGTTGACCAAGTAAAGTTCCATGACTAATTCAAGAGTGCTACCTCTCATGGGCAAAAATGATGATAAAAAAATATGTAAGGATACTATCCAGGACCCATACACATAGAACAACAATAATAAAAACCACATCAGACTCCCATGGCACCTGAAATTACAATGTTAAAGATTAATTAAGACAATTCAAGCATTATACTCATTAAGCGTTTCCTATTACAATATAAGGGCAGCTAGGTGGTGCAGTGGATAGAGCACTGAGCTTGGAATCAGGAAAGTTAATCTTCATGAGTTCAAATCCAGCCTGCCTCAGACACTTACTACTGATGTGACCCTGGGCAAGTCACTTAACCCTGTTTGCTGCAGTTTCCTCATCTATAAAATGAGCTGGAGAAGGAAATGGCAAGCCACTCCAGTAACTTTGCTGAGAAAACTCCAAAAGGAATTACAGAGTTGGACGTGACTGAAATTACTGAACAACAACAAATTTCAACATAAGTTCCCCTGAGGTTAACACATTGAGCCATTATCAATCATTGGCATGCTAGTATGTATGAATTTGTCAGATTAGCGCTAGCACAGAGCAGTGTCCTAGAGGGAAAGAATGATGGACAGGTAAGCTTTGTTGGGAGAAGAGGGGAAGTAGGCTGAGACCATAGATTTAGAATTGGAAGAGACCCCAAAGGTCATCTTAGCATCATAGTTCTTAAGCTAGAAGAAGGTCATTTGATACAATCCTCTCATTCTTCATATAAGGAAACTGAGGCCTTTGGAGGTTAAGTGATTTTGCTCTAGGTCATGCAAGCCTAATAACTCTCATAGGTAGAATTTGAACCCAGGTTCCTATGTCTACAAAGCCTAGTTCTCTTTTGTCTATGCCATGTTCTCCTATCTTGTTCAGTTAAAAGAAAAACTGAGGAAATTAAGGCCCAGAGAGGTCAAGTGACTTCCCAAGTCCAAGAAGGTAGCAAGTAGCAAAGCTTGGATACCAACCCAGGTCCTCTGACTCCATTTCTAATGTTATTTCAAACACCCTGTCTGAAATCTTAAGAACGCAGAGTTGCCTGGGCAGGTTCCTGGGAGGTTCAGTGACTTGCAGGGGATACAGTAGTGATAGACCAGGGCTACTGGAAGAAGCAACAGGAGGGCCTTAAGAGCTGGGGGATGGGCAAACAAAAGGAGGAAAAGGTAACAAAATGGGATGAGAGAGATAGTAAAATAGGAAGCTAAAGTAAACTTCCCAGTTATCCCAAGGGTGGACCTAAGATGTCTAGTGTATGAGAGGTTCATATTAAAGCTAGAAAGGACCTTCAATTACAATATTTAGTTAATCAATCAACAAGACTTCATTAAATACCTACTTTGTACTAGGCAGTGGAGATCCAAAAACAAAAATGAAAGAGTCCCTGCCTTCAAGGAGCTTATATTCTGTCTGGATAAACAACTTGTACAATCCTCTAGTGTAATAGATTAGGAAACTGACAATTAGGAAACAACAACCCCCAATTTCAGTAGTAATTCTCAAACAATTGTATTTTTCTCCCCCAAGCACTTTCTTAGTTGGTAGAAAATGGCTAAAAGGCTGGTGAAAACAAAGGACTCTATTTGACTTTCATCTAGAATGTAGGTAAGAGACACCATTTATACAAGGAGGGAAAAGGTGAGACAATTTAGAATGTTGAGCCATCACTCTAGACTTCACCTCTACATTAGCAGGAAAGCTGGCTCACTACAGGCACTACATCAATTATTCACTAAAGCAAGTTATTGTTGTTCTAGAGAAACTAACTTCATGACATCTCTGACTTTTTTTTAAAAAGAGCATCTCAGTGACATTGACAATATTCTCTGCAGAGAAATATTTAGCCCAAGAAAAACATAGCTCCCCACCACCACCAAAAAAAAAATCCCCAAGAGAAACACATCGGGGAAGCTTAAATTAGAGTAGACAATTTATTCACAATCTAATTGTTTCTGGTATGAAACACTTTAGTGTAAGAAAAAATATTTGTGTTTTGGTGTGTGGTTTATCTTTCAAGACTACATTGGAGATCTGTGATGGAGTTTAAAAACTGAATTGGGAATGGTGCTTCATTGCAGGGGAGAGTGTCAGGGGAGAGCAGACAGTAAGAAAAAGAGCAAAATTGAAGGAGAGGTTTAAAAAACACATAATGATTTCATGTCAAAACACAATTTCCCAGTGTCACTGCATCTTTCTGCAAGCATGAAGGGAAAGGAGAAGTGATTGAAAACTCTTGAAATGAAAACGAAGGCATAGTTTCAGGGACATTGATTGATATTCTCAAAAGGAGAGACTGATAGATTATGATTTTCTGGGAAACAATAGTTACATGCCAAGCCCATGAATAGAGAAGGTAGGCATTGGGATGCCTCCACAAGAGAAAACCATCTGGATGATACTGATTCGTAAGGCTGCTGTGGAGTCAATTCACTTCTTTTTTAATGATGCCCTCAAAATAAGATTTATGATCCTAGCCCAATAGAAGGCAATCAGTTGGTGCTCAATAAGTACTCTTTGGATTATTACAACTGCACCCTCAAAAGATGTTCTTGGGGTGATAGGTGGAGTCTCAGAATCAATGTCATACCAAAAATATAAAGAAAGCTGTCCCTGATAAACTAGAAGTCATTATTGGAACACTGACCCCTTAACAATTAGGGACTTCACCAAACATGAGGTGAGAGACACCAGGAAAAGGGACACGTGAACGCTTTATTCTCTGACTGGCCTCTTTCCTGATGGTTAGTGCACTGGAGAGGAAACACAGCAACATACTCACATTGGGGAAAATGAAGCATCACCCTTCCCACCCCTATAAGACTCACCTGACTCACTTTCAATCGGTGTTCCATCATGCCTAAATACACTAAGTTCTGTCAGTAATAGGAATAGCCTTTTCTCCTGCTTAAATATCCTGGTGACAGAAGCCCTACACCTTAGCATCCTTTGTACATGGCAGTGCAATGGAGCCCAGCTCTCAGGCCTTATTATCCTTAGAAGTGGTGTTGACCACTTCCGTGACAGTGTTAACAATATCCCCCTTCAAAGATCCCTTGTCTCTTCTTTGGTCTGTTCCTGCATATGTGGAGGGCAGATGCTTCAATCAGAAAGAGCACTAAAACCTTCCTCTGTATTTTTTTTTGACATACATACCAAGTAGTTATCAACATTACTACAACTGCCTGGTATTTATTATTGGAAACCTATTTACATATTATTTATTTATATTTCCTTATTACTATGTATTTATGTTTACTATAGGAAGGCTACATCATTAATAAATCGACAAATATTTATTAAGCACCTATTGTGCCAGAAACTGTGCTAGGCTCTAGAGATACAATACAAAGAAAGAGAAAGAGCTACCCTCAATGAGCTTACATTCTAAAGGGAAGGGGGGAAGGGAGACAACAAGCACATACAAAAATATATACAGTATAAATATAAAATTAATCAATACAAATCTATACAAAGTAGTTAAATTCAACGTAGTTTGGGAAGGAGGGCACTAGCTGTTGAGAGGATCAGGAAATAATTGATGCAGAAGATGATGCCCTAAGCTGCATCTTAAAGAAAGAGAGGAAATCTGTGAAGCAAACGTAAGGAGAAAATGCATTCCAGGCATGAGGGATTCCCAGTGTAAAGACACAGAAATGGAAAATAAAATATTGTGTATGAGGAACAGAGAGATAGCCAGTTTGACTGGATTGAAAAGTACAGGAAGGGGAGTAATGTCCACTGACATTATAAAGATAGACTGAGACCAAGTTGGGGAGGGCTCTAAAAGTTAGAGAGGAGTGTGTATTTTATTCTATGGGGTAGTGGGAAGCCACGGATGTTGGTTGAGTAAAAAAGCCACATAGTCAAATATGTGCTTTCTGGGGCTAATTTCAGGCATAGAGCACTAATAACTAGGGGGATCAAGAAAGACTTCACTTAAAAGAGATGGCATCTCAGTTGTCCCTTGAAGAAAGCTAGGGATTTGTGAAGTGATGAGAAGGGGCCCCTTTCTAGACATGGAGGCAGGAGATGAGAGGTTATTTACATAGCAAGTCAGTCAATTTGCCTCAAATATAGAGTACACAAGAGGAAGGGATGTAAAATAAGTTTAGAAAGGTAGGCCAAGTGATATGAATGGAATGGAATAAATAATCCTGGGATTTCAGCAGTGTGGCACAGTAGAAAGAGGAATGGATTTGGAATCAGAAGACCTGGGTTAAATCCTGACTTTGCTACTTATTACTTATGTGACTTTGGACAAGTCACCTAACCTTTCTGAGCCCCAGTTTCCACATCTATAAAATGAGTGCGTTGGACTATATGAACTCTAAGGTTCCTCCCCCCTAATTCTAATGCTCTAATTAAGCCAAGGGTCATTTTTCCCCGGGTCATTGCAACCCAAACATTTCTCCCATGGAGGCCACATTGGCCATCTCCCAAAATAATCTAACCTGAATTATCTCCTGAGTTCCCTGTCAGTGCAATGGTTTCCTTCCAGATTTAGTGGAATCTCAGAACCAGAACCTACCCTTAGGAGAACATTGATACTTTACCAACCAAGGACAGCATCAAGCACTACAAGAAAATATGAGGTACTCAGAAAAGGGATACATAGATACACACTCTTCCCTAGCTGTTTTCTAACTGGTCAGAGTGCCAGGGAAAAGATATAGATAAAATTATATCAGAGAAGTTCATCCTTAGAAAATAGATGGTGTAGACATGCCTTTCCCATATCTGGGAGCTCATTCGAAATCTTACTCTCATTCTATGAACAGTCCAAAACATCTAACAATATAAATGTGTTTCAGTCTAATAAAATCCAGTGGCACTGTTAATACACCTTCCTCCTCCTTAAAAATCCCTGATTATGTTACCCCCATACATTTGTGTAATGGTGGCAAATTGTAGTACAGCTCCCCTGCTTTCCCCAGCTTTAAACTAACTTCAATAGGTGCTATCCATTACTGTAGTGCTGACTTCTACAACAGTGCTAATGAAAAAAGTCAAGTATCTCTGGTTTTAAATGATTTGCAAATATCAGAAACACATGCTGTTACTCTACCAATGTAACACAGTGCATGCTGCAACAGAAAGCATATTGGAGTCAGAAACAGACAACCCCAAGCTCTGCCATTTACTAGCTGTGTGACATCAGGCAGGTCACCTCACTGATCTGGGCTTCAGATTTCTCAGCTGTAAAATGAGGAGGTTCAGTTAGATTATCTCTAAAGTCCCTTTCAACTCTAACATTCTCTGATTCTGTCAAATAGACAGGAGTCCTGATTTCATGAGACTTCCCACATCACAACCTGCCTGTATCTCTTAGAAACCAACAGTCAGAACCTCGAGCCCTGTTTATACCGCATTGTCTGTTGTGTTGGTTTTTTTAAGTACAATGCATACACAAGGTGGAATTTGGAACAGAGGAAATCACTAGGAGAAAAGAACTCTTTTAGAGTTCTGCTAGTTCAATACTGGATTTCGTAGTACAGAGAGAAAGCTTCACACTCAGTAGATCTGTGGGCTTTATTGATAGTAATAATAATAGCAGAAATTTATGGAATGCTTTAAGGTAAAGTGCTAATATATAGTCTCTAATTTGAGTCTTACAACAGCCATGAAGGTGGTATATAAACCAATTTAGTGCAAAAAGGATGCTGAGGATACATGTTTCCAGATGTCTTCACTGCAACCCAGTATCTCAATTTTGGTTCTGACAGATGAATCAACGGGAAAGGAGATTTGATAATTTGGAATTTTTAATGAGGTAAATATAAAGGGAGCCAGAGCCTTTTAAAATTCACCAATCTAAGGCATCTAGATGGTGCAGGGAATAGAGCACCAGCCCTGGAGTCAGGAGGACCTGAGTTCAAATATGGACTCAGACACTTGACATTTGACAGCTGTGTGACCTTGGGCAAGTCACTTAACCCTAATTGCCTTGCATCTCCCCTCCAAAAAAAAATCACCAATCTGGAATAAACCCTTCCCAAGCACTTTTTAATCCACCAATCATGAGTAGATAAGATAAAGGTAAACATCAGAGTTGGTAAAATTCCTTTGGTGTTGTGGGTTGCATTCAATCTCCTCATTAGTCATTCTAACTATTTTTGTCTATGTGCACCTTGTCCTCCCTCTGAGGAAAGAGACCAAGTATAACCAGCCTAATCTAGTTTTCCCAAAGCATATTTATACCTCTTCCTCATTAGCTACTCCTATTTGTTGAAGACCAATAGCATGTCCAGCCCTGTGAACTCACATGGGCCCCTACCCACCCTCTCTGGCAGCATTCCATGTGACAGACTTCACTAAAACCATCCCTACCATCAAAACTTACACCTACTATTATCTTAAAGCCTTGCTTTCTAGCTAGCAAAGTTCATGATTTAATTCATACTAAAGTGCTAATGGATGATGGAAACTCAATGTGTTAACTTTCCCTGGGAACAAAAGCATTTTAGAGGGCTTTAAAGTTTACTAAGATCATTCTTGATGCCCCACCTCCTGATAGAGAGGTAGGTGATGGGCTCAATATGTAGAATGGGATCTTTTGGGACATAACCAATGTGAGAATTTCTTCTGCCTTACTATACACATTTATTCCAAGGGCTTTGTCTTTTTTTCTTTCTTATTTTTTTCTTTTCTTTCTCTCTTTTCCTTGTCAATAGGGATAGAGGAGAGGTAGAAGAGAAGGAAAATACATGTTTGTTAACAGAAAGGGGGAAAAAAGAGCATCCTTTGTTCACCTCTCCCACTGAGATAGTAATACAAATATTATTACCCCCACATTATAGATGAGGAAATTGAGGGTCAGAGAGCTTAAATGATTTGCCCATGGCCACACAAATAGTAAGTGTCAAAGGTAGAATATGGATCCAGATTTCTTGCCTCCAGCCTCAAAATTCCTATTTTACAACAAGGTCTTGCAGTTCCTGAATCTAAATGACTGACTAATGATGGAGATCAAAAGACTGCTTAGACTTGGAAGATAAATAATTAGGTAGATAGATAGATAGATAGATAGATAGATAGATAGATGGATAGATGGATAGACAGACAGATACATACATACATACATATACATATGATTATGTGTATATGTGTGCATGTATATATATACATATATACATATATATATATATATATATATATATCATATGTATATAGGTACTTAGGCACAAAATACATAGACCACCAAATCTGGAGTCTGATAGAGCTGGATTTCACTCTATTTCTTCCACTTCCTAGCTGTTTTATCAAGAACAAATTGTTTCACCTATATGATCAATTTCTTCATCTGTTATAATACAGGCTTAGACCATATATATGATCACTAAGATCCCTTTTAGCTCTAGAACCTATGAAGCAATTGTTTTAGGCACTTCTCAGATCACACCTTGTAGGTCTACCTGTTCTTCCTGCTCAAGGAGCCAACTTTCCTGTTAAGTGATGTGTAGGCTTGTAAGGATTATGGAGAGTCCAATAGAAAATAGAATCCCTGCCCCCTGGGTAGCTTCCAACCCAATTGATGAAATAAAAAAGCTAATGGATGCACCAATGGAAGCAACTGTGCAACAGCAAAGATGAACACAAGGACGATACACATTTTAAATATCACTTTTAATATTTGCAATGTCTTAAATGTTTCAATCAATTCCTTTGAAAGCCAAGTATATGCAAAGCACTACACTAGGCAGTAGGGATATAAAGACTCAAGATTTGGTTCAGGGGTTTGAGATCTATTTGGGGAAATAAAATATATGAAAAAATACCCAACTATACTAAGAAGTACACACTACATCGAGAATAGAGACAATAAAGAAACAATAGTACCACTATATTCTGCCCCAAACAGAACACATCTTAATTTTGATTCAATAAATATTTATTAAGCCCTTATTGTAGGCCTTGTTGTAGGAACATGCAGCTTAAAATAGTACAGTTTTTGCCTTCAAAGGCCTTATATTCAACTCGGGGATATGGAACAGATAAATGTGAATCTTTTTTGATAAGAAGGCAATAAGAATTTGTATAGAGCCTACCACATGCCAGGCACTATGCTTAGCACTTTTTAAAAATATTATCTCATTTGGTTCTCACAACAAATGATCCCGATTTTGCAGATGAGGAAACTGAGGCAAACAGAAGCTAAGTCAGGGTCACATAGCTAATAAGTGTCTAAGACCAAATTTGAACTCAGATCTTCTTAACTGTGAGTCTAGTGCTTTACCCACTAAGCCACCAGTTGCCTCTTTATCATCGAGATAAAAGAGAGATACAGACAATATTTATTTCTCTAGAAATATCAAGAAGGGAAGGAATCATTTCACTCAGAGTGATTAGGGAAGGCTTTGGAGAGAAAGTGATAGGCTAAGCTAAGCTATTAGCTCAATAGACATTTATTAAACACCTATTATGTCTAAGAAGAGAGGACCCAAGATGTAATGAATAGAGAGCTGACCTCAAAATCAAGATGATTGTTTCAAGTGCTGCCTCTGACATTTACAGGTTTTGTGACCCAGAACAAATGACAACCTCTGTGTCCCAAGCAACTCTCTATGGCAATAGGTTGTAGGACAATTGCCAATCTGCTTTGGTAGAAGGAGTTTCCTCACAGGTAACTCCCTAAAGAAATAAAATCACAAATATAAACTTTTAAAAATGGGCAAAAAACTGTGATGGATATTGGAGGTGCAAAAACAAAACAAAACAAAGAAAAAAATCTGTTTAAAGAGCTTGCAAATTCTCAAAGAGGAAAATTAAGAGTGAACACACAAAGAGACATAGTCATGTCATGGAGGGAGGGAGAGAGAGAAACTGAAAGAGACAGAGACAGAGAAAGGGGGAGTGAGAGATGAGAGAAGGGGAAGAGGAAAGACAGAGAGAGAGACAGACAGAGAGACGGAGATATAGACAGAGAGACAGAGACATAGACAGAGACGGAGAGAAACGGACATGGAATTTATGGTGGCAAAAATAAACTTTTCCGTTAAAAAAAATTCTCATACACTATTTCATTTGATCCTCCCAGTGCTACAGTACAGGTAATAAAATATCCTTGGTCCCATTTTATGGATAAGAAAACTCAGGTTGAATTTCCCCATCTAGGCTGATTGTTGGAGTATAGATAGAATACAGACTGGATAAGGAAGGTCACTCCAGTCAGAAAAAGCAGCGTGAGACGGGATGATAAGCATTCGCTTTTTAGTTTAGAGAATAGTTGAATCTTGCTGGAACAAAGGTTTTGAATATGCTGGATGACAAATGTGGCAATTTTTGAAAAGACAAGAATTTTCCATTTGCCCCTCCAAACTGGAGGAGTCTCAAGTGAAGGGCAAATGTTCTTTTCCAACTTTGCGTGCCTACGTTTCCTTGGCTACTTTCTGCACTTTCTGATAGCAGAAAGTAGGAGAGAAGCCTGCAGCTTTGACAACAAAGGGGATTGGAGCTGAAACAAACTGTGTTAATGCTTCTGAGAGCCCCCAAGTCACTGACAGCCTGTGAGGGGGCCCTGAAATCTGTGGAGTGTCTAGGGGGAAAATCAGCTTTGAAAGTCTTGACGCTTTGTTTTATCATTACGGACATCAAAGGGTTCCTTTGAGTTAGCAACTGGAGGGTCTTTGGAGGATTCAGGCATGATTGGAGGAGCCCAGCATGCGTAGAATAGAGATGGCAGTAAATGTCAAATGCAGTCCCAGGCAAGACACAGGACATGGTATCATCACTTTCCATCAAAGGAAATGATTAATACATATGCATAGGGTCCTTTTAAAAGAAACCATAATTTAGGGGAGAGGGACCACAATAGCTCAGGTCTGTGCATATCTATCTTCAAAAATTGGCATTTATTGTGCTGCATTTTGAAATGGTATGATGGATAGAGACCTGTGCTTAAAGCCAGTTTGGCCTGGGTTTGAATCCTGCTCTAGACACTGTATGCCCCTGAACCTCTCTGGGACACCATTTTTTTTTTCATCTGTAAAATGGGTGCAATAGCAGCTCCTGGCTTACAAAGTTGTGAAGCTCAAATATATACTAAACCTTTGTAAAGCTAAAAGCACTACATAAATGTCAGCTCTTTTTATTATTATTTGATACTTTGAGACTCATTTTAGAAGTGATTCTTTCCTTCTCTGAACTTCTCAAAAACTCTGTAATCTGCAACACAACTAGCATTTATAATGACTCAATCATATAGCACCTTAGAGTTACAAGGCACTCTGTCTACATTGTACCACTTATTTCTCACCACAGCCTCATTAGGAACGTAGTGCAGATATCATCCCCACTTTACAGATGAGAAAACAAAAGCTCAGATACAGAAGGAGATTTGCCCAACATCCTGCAACAGGCGTGACCAGGTCACACCTCAGGAGCTTGAAGCCATTTCTTGTATTAGTTTCCTGCCCTCCCCTCTCCAGTCCCTCCTCCACAAGCTACTTATACGATTTCCTAACACACAAGTCCCGACCATGCACATCATCCATCTGCTCAATAAATTACATCTCTCCTATAACCTTTAGGATCAAGGATAAACTCCCTTGGGGCAGCTAGGTGGTGCAGTGAGTAGAGCACCAGCCCTGGAGTGAGGAGGACCTGAGTTCAAATCCAGCCTCAGACACTTGAAACGTACCAGCTGTGTGACCTCAAGCAAGTCACTTAACCCCAATTGCCCTGCCTTCCCCCCTCCAAAAAAAGACGAAAAAAAAAAAAGAAAGAAAGAGAAAGAGAAACTCTCTTGTTTGGCATTTGAATCTCTTCACACCCTGGCCTCAACTTACTAGCCTTACTGACTTTCTAACTTTAGTGCTGATTACCTCCCTTTACCATCGAGCCCCACCTCCAACTTCTATTGCTATCTCCCCAAAGAAGATTACTTTTCATCTATATGGTACGTGTTTTGTATATATTAATGCAAGTAAATGCTTCTCTCTCCTGATAGAATATTATGTAATATATAATATAGGTGATATATAATATAACACAACGC
>CM053582.1:242344940-242403566 GCA_028627135.1 Pseudochirops cupreus
CATAGTTCTAGATTGCTCTCCAGAATGGTTGTATCAATTCACAACTCCACCAACAATGCATTAGTGTTCCAATTTTTCCACATCCTCTCCAGTATTTGTCATTTTCCTGTTTTATCATCTTAGCCAATCTGACTGGTGAGATGTGGTCCTCAAAGTTGTTTTGATTTCCAAGAAATCAGCTTTTTCAATCCCCTTTCTCCTACCCCCACCTTATTGTAGAATGTTTTTCCTGTGATTCATGTGTTATTGTGAAATCTTTAACTTTTTTGTAATTCTTAGTAAGAACTCAAAATCTCTAGGCAACATCTTTTGGATACTACTGTATTTACTAACTGGGATCCCTGACAACCGATGGGTCCAGTGTACCTGTGCCATATGCCCACAGATTTGCCTAAAGTAGCTGACTTTGTATGCAGCATGGTATAGGAGAAAGAACCCTGGAAATAGATTAGAAGCCAGGTATTAGAATACTAGATCAGTTGCTCACTGCCCTAGTGATCTTAGCCTAGTCAAAGAAATTTTCTCTCTTGGAGCTATCCAAGGTTCTGGAGAGCCAAAGACTAAATGAAATAAAACAACAACAACAAAACTAACGCAGGATTTCAGAAGAGGAAAAAAACCAAAGTCAGATGAAGCATTCAGGAAAGACTTCATGGAGATAGGCTTTGGAGATGGGCCTTGAAAGATGGCTAGACACTTCTGGGGTTGTACCCCAAAGAGATCATAGAAGTGGGAGGAAGACTCATATGCAGAAAAATATTTATTGCAGCTCTCTTTGTGGTGGCAAAAAAACTGGAAATTAAGGGGATGCCCATCAATTGGGGAATGGCTAAACAAGTTGTGGCATGTGAATGTAATGGAATACTATTGTGCTATAAGAAATGAGGAGCAGATGGATTTCATAATAACCTGGAGAGACTTTTATAAACTGATGTTGAGTGAGAAGAGCAGAACCAGGAGAAATTTGTACACAATCACAGATACATCATATGTGTGATGACCAACTTTGATAAAATGGACTCTTCTCAGCAACGCACAGTTATAAGACAAGTCTACAAGTCTCAGGATGGAAGGAGATGTCTACATTCAGAGAAAGATCTAGAAAGAACAGAGTTTAAATAGAGACTGAAGCAATCTACATGGTATCGTTCTTTTTCATGTTTCGTTCTCTTTCTTTTTTCCCATTGTTCACTCTTTTGGTTACAATCCTTCTATATAACCAGACTAATGTCCAATTTGAAAATATTTGCAGATCCAATACTTGATTGCATGCCGCCATGGGGGGGGGGGGAGAGGGGAGAAAATTTGAAAGATTATGGAACTTAATCTTGTAAACTAAAAGTAAATAAACAAATCAAATAAAAAAATAAAAAATAAAAATTTAAAAAGGAAATAGAAAGAAAAAAATGAGAGAATAAATATATCCTAATAAATATATCCTAATAAATATATCCTAAAAAAAAAGAAAGATGGGTAGGATATAGGTAAGTGGAAAAGAAAGACACAGTCTTTTAAGTTGTATAAAGAATGTATACAAAGACAGAGACAGGAATGAACACAGAAGTGATCCTCACTTTCATAAAATGGGGGGACTGAATCAGATGGTGTCAAAGATCTCTTCCAATTTGAAACCTATGGTTTTAGGTAAAGAGGATAGGTAACTGTCTATATATTATGATTTAAGGGCACTCAGAAGACCCCTCTACTTCTAAATACCTCCTCGACTCATGCCCGGATTTTCACTATTAACAATTATTTCCTTGCTTTGAGACTTTCCCCCTTTCCTTTTAAAATTAAACACTCTTGGGTAGAGTGGGGGTGGGAGGACTTATTAAATTGAGAATACCTTGATGTCAATTAGTTTAATCATTCCCTTATTTCACAATATGAAGTTCTAAGCCACATCAGTATTTTAGTGAATACTGTTTAAAAGTGAGGAAAGGAGTCAAGAAAGGAAAGAAGGAAATACCTGATTTCTTCCTCTCTAAAGACATTTCCCCAGGATTTTCTGGTGTTCTCAGTGAATCAGGTTTCTTTTGGCTGAATAGGAACAGAGTCAAACAAGGATATTTGCAATAAGGCTTAAGAAAGCATTTAGTAAGAAACTACTTAAGAAAGATGAACTGGGAACAAACACATGAAGAGTATTTTCCAAGTGGTAAAGGGTATGAGAAAGTACCAGATTATATATGGTATAATGGGAAGGGCAGTGGATTTGTACTCATGTCTGGGGTCCAATATTGGCTTTGTCCCTTATTATCTGGGCGAGCTAAGGCATACCATTTTACTTCTCTGGGCCTCAGGTTCATCAACTATAAAATGAATGGATTTAACTAAATGATGTCTAAGACCCCTTTTACATCATATAAGACATAGTTAGTTATTTTTATATTCTTTGTCAGCTCATGATGTGCCTATTGCTTTGTACATTGTGGGTCTCTTTTCCTGCTCCCTCCATTTTCCCAGTGGTCATCAGGCTAGTCAGAGAATGTTAGAAATATAAATGACCTTAAAAGATGTTTTAGTACTATTTTAAAATTTTAAGATGAGGAAGTTGACAGGAAGATGGGCCAAGTGATTTGGCCAAGGCACATAACTAGTAAGTAGTAAAGTTGGGACTTCAACTCAGGTGTCTAGTTAGTACTCTTTCTACTATATCATGCAATTCGCATCCTTTCGCATCCTGATTGCAACAGCTGCTGCTTTTCTCCACTTCAGTCTCTTCCTGTTACAATCCATTTTACAGGGTGCCACCAGATCATTTATCCTGAAACAACTGTCATATCACTTCCCAACTCAATCACCACCAATGCCTCCCTATTGCTTAGTATAGAAATTTTGAAGTCCTTTGCCAAGTTTTCAAAACTCACTATAATATGTCTTCTCCAACCTCATCTTTCACTGCTCCCCAAGATATTTATAGGCTGTTTTCCCCAATAGAATGTATGTTCCCTAAGTGCAGTGAATGTTTCATCTCTATCTTTGCTATCTCCAGTGTCTCTCAAGCAGTAGGTGCTTAATAAATGCTTACTGGCTCGTTGGACTAAAGAGTCTTTAAGGTTTCTTTTATATGATATAGAATATCTCTAGCTACTTTCATGTTCTTACTCTGCCAAAGGGTGTTATTCCCACTGCTATTCAATACAATGGATCTCCTGCCACTTCCCTTTCTGCCTTTCCAACTGTCACTAGTGTAGTCAATGATTTTCTTTCTAGTCAGGCCAACCTTCCACCATTTTCTTCTACACTGTGTTCATTCCTATCTCTGCATATGTTCTTTACACAGCTTAGAAAAGCCTCTCTTTTCCACTTATCTATATCCCATCCATCTTTCAAGGTCCATTTCTAAAGCCTAACTGCTTCATCTCACTTTGATCTTTTCTTTCCCTGAAATCCTGTTTTAGTTTTTTTGGTTAGTTTTTGGCAGTTCAGGACCTTGCATAGCTCCAAAGAAATATTTCATTTGAGGGCTTTCTGAGAGTTTTTATTCTCAGACCCCCAAGGACATTTATGGGATCACAGATCTAGAACTAAAAGGGACCCCTGAGGACTTCTAGTCCAGCTTCCTCATTTTACAGAAGAGGAAGCTGAGGCCCAGACTTGTGACTTGTTAAGTGACTTTTCTACAGACACACAGATAATGTATCAAAAAGGTGCCCTCTAAGTGCTTTTTATTCTGTATCAGTTCTTTCTTTTCTCTGTAATTCTGTGTTAAAGGGACATTGCTCTTTTTCACCAGACTAACTCTCATGGAACTGGCTTGTCACTATCATATTACTGAGAACTTTTGGTCTCTGTGCTGGAAGATAATATTGCATCCTATGACCTAACAAGAGTCTCAAATGCTATTTATAGAGAGATTCATTCTCTAAATCTTCAGTTGGCTCTCACCAACACCAATTATGATTATTTTCTTATACATCCAAGGGAAGAGAAAAGAGAAGAAAAGAGTCACAGATGCAAAATAATGCTAGAATTAGAAAGAACTTTAGAGATCAGTGAATATTACCTCTTTTCCTTATTTTATAGATAAGAAAACTGAAGTACAAAAATTAGGTTGTCATGGGTCACATAGAAAAGCTAGAGTTTTCAAAAGTAACTTTTCCTAAGAAACAAAAGGAAAACAAATGTAGACAAAGCAAAAAAAATTCACAAAAGCATAGAAATGGATGAATTGTGTAGGCAGATTTTTATGAAAATTATGCAATCATAAATCATAATATTCTCCTTTACATATAAAAATCATACAGTCTAATCCCTCATTTTTACTGATGAAGACACTGTCCCAGAGAGGTTACATGATTTGCCCTTTGTTACACAGGTAATAAGTGCAGAGCAGGGATTTAAGGCCAGTTTCTTTGAATTTAAATCCAGCACTCTTCCTATGCTCAGCTGATGGGCATCCAAGATCCAATTTCTTTTGACTTGCCTCCACCATGTTTGTTTTCTTTGACCTCTTTGGTTGGTCTGAAGCATATTCATGAATTGCTTGTTATAACTGGTCCTATGTTTTGGTAAAGCTTAATTTCTTCATCTCTTGATTTAGCTAGTATTTTTGTTGGGCTAGAAGTACTACATGTGACAATCTGATCTCTATAGACTCTGTGCTTTTTCTTATCTTTTCTGCTCCATGCTTTCATTCCCTTTAGCAGCTAGAGGCTGACTTCCTTTATTTATACCAACCCCAATGGGTGATTATGAAGAAAGCACTTTTAAAGTCTATTACTCTGTAAGTTCTATAAAAAATGCACTTCTCCAATGAATCTGTGGGTACTTTACCAAATGGTAGAGACTATAAGTCATCTACAACTTTTTTTTTCTGTGATAGGTGGTATTGTGGATATGTGGTATATCACTGGGTTTGATTCAGGAAAACTTGAGTTTGATTCCTTCCTCAGACACTTCCTAGCTTTGTGTCCCTTAGGCAAGTAATTTATCCTTTTTCTGCCTCAGTTTCCTCATTTGAAAAGTGGGGACAATAATATCTACATCGTAGAGCTGTTGAGAAGATCAAATGAGATAACATGTAGCTATGGGATAATGCAACAATTCCTTAATAGTCCCCATGACTGGAGGAGATGCATCAAAGATGATTGGTGTTGAGTAAGGAAGAACTCCCCACTCAGTAAGCTATAAAAGGAAAGGAAATTCTTTTCTTTTCCTTTTTTGAACATGCCATTGGAGCTCATTTACCACATGTCCTGCACTGTCCTTTATGTCATCTGAAATTTTGATATATTGTTATTATAAAGAAACCAGGACCTCAGGAACCCTGTTGGCTACTTGTGGGTCCATGGTACTCTAGGAATATTCATCAATATCAATCTACAGCTCATGAGCTACCCTGTCCACTGAATACTCTCTGACTGAGCCAGAATAAATCACATAAAATCATAGCAAAATGAAGAATATTTACTTAACATAGATTTAAAGGCATATGATAAAAATTAAAATAAGTTGGAGAGAAGAGAATTCTTCCCATCCATTTCCCAAAACTGTCACCTCCCCATATATATGTCCTGGAGCACACCAGTCTTGGGTCCTGATAAGCCACTCTATGCTTCTCCTGCCACCTCCAAAACACAATGGCAACAGCATGCATCATGTCACTCACCATAGAGTATTAGGTTAGTAGATATAGGAACAGAATTGGATCACCTGGGTTTCTAGATGTGGCTCTGCAGGCTGAGGTAACTCACAGCAGGGTGTTGGCATGGGAACCACAGAGCACTCTAGACAGTAGAGTTGCTGCATCCCAGTAGAACAACTTAGGTAAAGGAAAAAAAAGATGTCTGGGCTGAGTTTCAGTTGCCATTTCTTCCTCATCTTCCTTTCCATTTATGGAGAAAAGATTCAAGCTAACTTGTCCTCCTCACTGCGAAATTCCTATTCTTTCAATGTAGACATGCCTAAAGCTGGACTTCAGGAATATAGTTTCCCCAAATAAAATGCAATTGGATGTGTTTCCCTTCGTGTGCTAATATTATTATTTTATTTTATTTCTCTGTCCCCTTCTCTCTACCCCAGCCCTTACTCCCTTTGTTTTGGCCTTTCTTTTTCTTCCCCTTCCATCAGCAGTATCTGATTTTCAGTTTATTTGCAGAATTGAAATGACTTATGTGCCCTGAGCTCAGTTTATCAATTATATCACTTTCCAAGATTTCCTTTTATGCCTCACGTATATCCTAGCAGAATGGTCTTCCAATATCCCACCATTATAGTTTTGCAATAGCGAAATGCTTTAAGAATATAATACATTAAAAGTAAAGAACATTAGCATAATTTCCACCAAGAGTAAGAGGAGTGTGTCCTTCAGGCCTTTGTGTTGTACTCTGTAACTATCTCTTCACCCTCCCACCCTCCCATTACTCACCATAAAACCTTATTCACCCTGCCTTTCTTTGATTATCATTAGCAAATATATTATAATTAAATACATGAAGATCTCATACACTCTTTTGTACACATGGCAGTTTAATTTGTTACTCTTTCTAGGGATTTAAAAAAAAGATGTTTTTACTCAAAAAGATAAGTCTTTAATGGTGGAAATTCAGACAGCACAGTAGGTTGGTAGGGAAAAGAATTTTTTGGTGGTAGAAGGATAATGCTTCTTGATATCCTTCAAATCACACTATGAAGGCTGTTACCTACTCTTTCCATGTACAGGTTACCTCTAGCTGGGAAGCATTTGTGTTATAAAAGTTGAATGGGGGGGAAGAAATTTGACAGAAGTTCAAAAACTTTTCCTTCTAACTTTCTAAGCTTCTTTTTATCCCCACATTACCCTATTGTGATTTGGGAGCCATGAACTAATGCTTTGCACAAAGCGGAAGTGCTGTTATATTTCTCTACTCCTGCAGGGGACACATAGCTGCTCCTGTGACCCATTCCCCTCCATGACCTGTTCCCTTCACCTATCTTGGGACATTTTTCCTGAGCCCAAATGGGTGGCAGGAAAGGACAGGAGAGGGAGGAGAGTGAAGAAAACAATCTTGAATAATTAATGTAAGAACAGTTGTTCTCAGACACTTTCATCCTGCAATCAAACAATCAACAATATATATTGAGCTCCAATCGTGTCCCTAGCCCTGTGTTGTGGTGTCCAATGTGGAGGATACAAGAGAGAATATAACATGGTCTATAACCTCAGAGATCTTTCAGTTTTAGTGGAAAGAAAAAATTCTCATGCATGAGACAATAAGAAAACAATACTAGATAAGGATTTTTATCTAGGTTCCCTGACACTGCTCTCTACCCTCTCCATCTCTTTGCTGGATTTTCTTCCAGGTTGCACCTGCTAATCATGGATGTTCCTTAAGGTGCTGAACTAGGTTTTTTCTTCTTCTCTTCCCTCTATACTATTTATCTTGGCGATCTCATCAACTCTCATGATTCAATGATCACATCTGTATTGATGAATCTAGTAGCTATTTGTCTATCTCTGTCCTCCTTCTTAGCCTCCAATCTTGCATCTCCAATTGCCTGTTGGGCATGTCAAACTTTTATTGTCTTTTAGACACTTTAAACTCAACGTTCACTTCTCTCCTCTAACGCTGTCACTATCTTGGTGCAGGCCCTTATCACTTCATTCCTGGATTATTGTAATAGCCTTCCGGTCGTTTTTCCTGCCTCAGAGCTCTTCCCATTCCAGTCTGTCCTTCACTCAAATTGTCAAATTAATCTTCCTAAAGTGCAAGTCTTACCATGTCACCCCCCTATGCAATCAACTCCCCTGACTCCCTAGTACCTCCATGACAAAATATAAAATCCTCTGTTTGGCTTTTAACATGGATCCTTACTACCTTTCAAATATTCTTACATCTTACTTCCCTCCAGGTACCTGCAACCCAATGACATGGATCTTCTTGTTGTTTTTCTTTTTCTTTTTTTTTGGCAAAGTAGTCTGGGTTAAATGACTTGTCCAGAGTCATACAGCTAGTAAGTGTCAAGTGTCTGATGTCAGATTTGACCTCAGGTCCTCCTGACTGTAGTGCTGGTACTATATACACTGCACTACCTAGCTGCGCCCTTCTTGTTGTTTTTCAAACACAGAAGAGACTTCATTCTTTGACAAGTATTTTCTCTAGGTCTGTCCCCTAAGCCTGGAACTCTAACTCTCCCTCCCTCTCTCTCTCTCTTTTTCTCTCTTTCTCTCTCTCTGTCTCTCTCTGTCTCTTGCTCTCTGTCTCTGTCTCTTTCTGTCTCTTTCTCTCCTCTCCCCCTCTCTCCTCTCTCTTCTCCCCCTTTCCTCCTCCCCCTTCCCTTCCTCTTCTCCCTCTCCCTCCTCCACATAAGTGTTTGCATGTGATCTCCTTCATTAGACTGTGAATTCCTTGTGAGAGGGGCTGTCTTTTGCCTCTGTATTCCTAGCACTTAGCACAATATCTAGTGCATAGTAAGTCCTTAATCAATGCTTTCCATTGTTGTTGCTATACTTATGATATAGACTATATGCTGTAGCTCAAAGGAGAGAACAATAAGTATGGACTATGTCCAGTCAAGGAAGGCTTCAGGGATGAGATAGAGGGCCTTCATGGAGGACATTGAGGAGAGACTAGGATTTAGATAGCATTATAGAAAAGGAAGGACAGTTCATAAAACAATGAAGGGACCAACCTACATTGGGAGAGGAAGTGTCCTTACCAGAGAGTTCCCTATACCAGTGAGATCACAGGACTCTTCTCTTTAAGGGCAACTACATGGCACAGTGGATAGAGTGCAGAGCCTCAAGGAAGACTCATCTTTGTGTATTCAAGTCCAGCCTCAGGCACTTACTAGCTGTGTGACTCTGGGCAAGTCACTGAACTGTTGGCCTCACTTTCCTCATCTGTAAAATGAGCTGGAGAAGGAAATGGCAAATCATTCCATCATCTTTGACAAGAAATCATTAAATGGGGTCATTAAGTGTCAGACACAACTAAAAAATGACTGAATAACAAAGCTGTTTGTGTCTTTTCAGACCGACACACTCATACCTTGTAGTTTCATTCTCATGTAGGTGCCATGACCATCATCAAGCATCACTCTGGTCTGCACAGATTCCCTTGGAGCCCTCTCATTGACCTACCTGAGAGCAATATACATGTCACATTCAGTTTCTTAGGCCCAATCTCATTGTTTCAGATCAGGAACTAAATTGGACTGGCTGGGTGGCTTATATTTGATTTAAAAAAGAGACAAACAGGACAGAGTAGTTCAGGTTTATGGCAGGATCATCTACTATTCATCTAGCAACAGCTTCCTTCAGACAATAGTTTTGAGAGACAAATGAAGGTGAAACACCCCATCCCCTCCCCAAATGAATCAACAAACAAATAGTTCACAAGTTCCCACTGCGTTTCTAGCACTTCCAATGATGGATAATTTCATCAGTGTGGGTAATCGTCCTCAGCTTGTGAGTATTCTGACAATTATTATATTCAGTTAAATTCAATTAGAAAATCATTTATTAACCTATTAGGTGTCTTATTGGGTTGTTAAGGTCCTACCAGGCAGCAGATGGTCCAACAGGAGCAGGCACTACCAGGAGACTTTCTCCTCAAACTTCTTGCTAATTCGTCCTTCCACTTTCTCTCTTCAACCTAAAAGCTACCCCTCCCATCCTTGACCCTTTGGGAGGAAACCCAGAGGCCCTGCTCTACTCTGACCCTTGCCCCTACTCCCATTTTCCCAGAGGTTATGGTCCAGGATGCTCCAGCCCTCTCTTCCTCTCCTCTCGCTGAGGATCAGAGGTGGCCCTCCTCATTACTTAGATAAGTAGAGAGTTGGCAACTCCAATCCTTTGGTAAGATGAAGGCCCACCAGACTTTGATATTTGCTCTGCCACACTGCTCAGGCGTCACAGACCCTTCCATCTCTCCTATAGCTTAACTCTCCTCTATATGTTTTCTCTCCCAATATGAATGTGAGGTCCTTGAGAGTGAGGACAGTCCATCTCCTTTATTTGTTTTCCGCAGGCACATAGCAATCATTTGACAAATACTTTCTATTCATTAGTACTCGATGCCAGGCACTGCACCAGCACTTGAGATACTGGGACAAAACAATCTCTACCTTCAAGGAGCTTACATTCTGTGGGGGAAGAGACTTGAAGTGAGGGAGGATAATCTATGCCAAAACAATCCCCCCAAATCCAAAAGATGAACAAAGTCATTTCCAAGGAAGAAACTAATAATTGGTGGGGCCAGGAGAGGCTTCCTTTGAGAAGTGACATTTGAGCTGAGTTTTGAAAGAACTTAGGGATTCCATGAGACAGAGGCAATGAGAACATGCATAAGGGACAGTCACCCTGTAAAGGCAGGGAGCTGCAGAATAAGTCATGGATAGGAAAAAGCAAATGGGACCCTTTGGCTGGAACATAGAACGTATAAGGCAATAAATCTGCAAAGGTTAGCTAGAGCCAGTTTATTAAAGGCTTCCAATGATACACGGGGGACTTTGTGTTTTGTTTTGTTTTTTCCTAAAAGGAAGAGGGAACCATTGAAGCTTCTTGAGCAGGAGAGTGATATAGTCATTCTACGCTTTAGGAATATCACTTTGGCAACTATGTGGATATACATTTTGAGGGGAAGGAAAACGATAAATTAGGGAGGTCAAATTGTAGGTTATTGTAATAGTCTAGGCTAGAGCTGATGATGGCTTGAGCTAGTGGATGGCCTTGTGAGTGGAGAAAAGGAGAGAGATATAGATATATCGTGCAGGTTGACTTGATAAGACATTCCAACCTATTAGATATGAGGGGTTGGAGAGAGAGAACAATTGAAGATGGCTCCTATGGTGGTTGTGAACCTGGATGAGTAGTGGGGTGGTTGTGCCCTCAACAGAAACAGAGAAGTTATGAAAAAGGGAGGAATTAGGGGAAAGATAAGAAGATCTGTTTTGGACATGCCAAGTTGAGTTGCCTACAGTATATCCAATTAAAAATGTCTAATAGGCAGTTGATGATGGGGGACTTGTTGTTGGTTGTTGTGTTTGCCCTTCATTCCTGAAAAGGATCATGACATCAAGGAAATGATGACATGACTTGCAGTTTGTAGTAGACCAGACTTTCACGGGTCCCCTGACCCCATTAAGGAAATGCTCCCCTCTTCTATGAGGTCACTAGGCAGATATGCAGGAAGAGTATAATCTTGTTGGATGGATGCTTTCATTGGTTTTATGAATAACTAAAGAAGTTTCAGGGTAGTTAATTAGCAAGTCTTGTTTGTGACTCCCTGTTTGTTTGTGCCTCTGGACATGGTCCTAGGATGAAGTCTAATGAATAATTAGCCTTGGGCTGGGGTAGGAAGTGGTTGATTCCAAAGGAGGGTCTTTGCATTCTGGTTATCTAAGAATTTCTGCTATAGGGAATATAAGCCTTATGATTGTCTTGTATCTTGGCTCTGTGTGAAATGGTTCTGTAATAAACAGACTGTTGAATACATCCCCATCTCTCTTTTATTCAGCTGGTTGCTGGGCCATACAACTGTGCTGGTCACAGTAGCAGTTGACTTTGATTTGAGTGAGGGAGGGCTGTGCAAGGTCACCAGCCTCACTTTCTCCACCAGAGCCATCTGGATCCAGTGACCAGATACTCATCAGGATGACTGGAGATGGCTCAGCTGATGGGAGGCTGGTGCTGTGGAGAGAGAAGGGCTGGATATATCTATAGCTACATCTCTCTCTCTCTCTCTCTCTCTCTCTCTCTCTCTTTCTTTCTCTCTCCCTATCTCTGTCTATCTATCTATCTATCTATCTATCTATCTATCTATCTGAAAGTCATCTTTGAAGAAGTGAGAACTGAAATCATGGGAGCTGATGAGGTCACAAATAGACAGTATAGAAAGAAGAAAAGAGGGCCCAGGATAGAGTCCTGAGAAGTACCCACACAAGAAAAAGAACAAAAATGATAATACTGCAAAAGAGATGGAGAAGAAATGGTCAGATATGTTGGAGAATTAGGAGAAAAGGTGGTTAATAGTGTCAGATGCTACAGAGATGGCAAGAAGGTTTAAGAACTAAAAAAAAGTCATCAGATTTACCACAGATATTTGTAACCTTGAAGATAATACTTTAATTTTAAGGTTGGAAATCAGATTGCAAAAGTGAGCATGAAGTGAAGAAATGGAAACAATGAGTGTAGAAAAATTTTTTAAAAGGAGAGGAAATATATAAAATGATACCTTGATGGGAGATGATACATACATTTTATGTATTTTTACAGCCGAAAAATTCATCACTTGATGGTCAAACTTTGGGTAATGACTCTTTTTGCCTTTAAGTTGACTGATCTTCAGATAGGAGGCAAAAGAGGTCATTTCTAGGTCTTTATTTGAAGCTTTTCCAGCTTGAGATAGTCTCCCAAAGTTAGCAGTTTCTCCCAGGAATCTGGTCACATAACCTTCAAAGGCTTTTAGTGGATTGAAAGCTCAATATGAATCAATGGTGTGACACTGCAACTACAAAAACTAGCACAATCTTAAATTGTTTTGACAAACATATCCAAAGCCAGTAACAGATTGTATTTCCCTAAAATTATGGGCTTAAAGGGTTATTGTTCACTTTAAAATATTCCTAGAACTTTATTTCCCATGAACTTAGGTCACAATATGAGGAAGTTGCATTATGATAATCAAACTCTGATGCAAAGAGACTTCTTCCAGCAGAACTTGAGGGGTAAAGGGTAAGGCTAAAGCACTCTTCAAACATCGATGGACCAGAATACCCTATGCACTGAAGACTTGGGAAACCCTTATTCTTGCTGCTTAAAATGGAGGGAGAAGTAGAGTGACATGATACCTACTGGTGCGGTTTTGAACTGCAACACGACTGTCTGTACTTAAACTTCTCTTCAAAATTGGTTATTGAATTTGGAAAAGATGATTTTCCAAATACTCTGGGCAAAGAAAAAGGAAGGGAGCATATTATTCCTTTAGGGATGGGAAGAAAGAAATGTTTTCTATTCCTCGGCTTTTTTATTTTATCCTGATAAAATACACAGCATGTATATTATGACATGTGGTTTCTGCCTCATCTGTCAGGTTGGAAGCTACTGAATATCTAGGATTGAATTGACTTTAAAAGTTTCCGGTGTCAAACTGGAATAGGGACTTCAGCCAGATGAGATAATTATTATAATTCAGAAGATCCTCCTACTTATTCTAAGTCCATGTGAAATCCATAGTTGAATTTTCCAATAGCATTTGGTTCATTACATTAATTAAAAAAAAACAACACCACAAACCTTGTATCCAAAAAGAAGGAAGTGATTGTTCATTAGACTCTTCCCTGTTCAAACCACATTTAATTTGTTGCAGGTGATTTTATGTGTCATATTGAAAGAAGGATATTGACAAACTGTAATGTGGCCAGAATGGCAAAGGAACTGGAGGTCATGCCATATAGGGATTGGTTGATGGAGCTGGCGATGGTTAGCCTGGAGAAGAGAAGATGGTGGAGGCATGCTAGCTGTCTTCAAATACATGGGGGGCAGATATACGGGAGAGTGTTTAGACCTGTATAGACTCTGCTTGCTGTGTATGCTGAAATCTAGTGACATTGTCCTCTACTGTTTCTCAAAAACACACAATATGCTCAAGGTCCTCACTCTGGGAATTTTCACTGACTGTCCCCCAAGTTGGGTGCTTTCTTCTCATTTCTGCCTCCTGGCTCCCCTGGATTTTTTCAAGTATCAGCTCAAGTCCCACTTTGTGCAAAACACTTTCCCTAGTCCTCAATCACACAAGGACATCTAAAATGAAGAAACTCTACAGATCTTAGAGAGTTACCTAGAGCACTAAGAGGTTGTGACTTGCCCAGGGTCAATCGATCAACTAATCAGCCAGTAAATATTTATTAAGCACCTACAGTGAGCCAGGCACTATGCTAAGTGCTTGGAATACAAAAAGAGGCAAAAACCAATCCCTGCCCTCAAGGAGTTTATAATCTAAAGGGGGAGGGGAAACAACATGCAAACAAATACGCAAAAAACAAGCTATAGACAGGATAAATGGGAAGCAATTAAAAGAAGAAAGACCACAGAATAAGAGGATTAAGGAAAGGCTTCCAGATCTTAATTTTAAAGGAAGCTAGGGAAGGCAGCATGCAGAAAGGAGAAAGGAGAATGTTTCAGGCACGTGGGACAGCCGGAGAAAATGCTCGAGCTGAAAGAGGGAGTGTTATTGTTCATGAACATCTAGGAAGCCAATGTCATGGAACTGAAGAGTATGTGGTGGAGAGTAAGGTGTGAGACTGGAAAGTTAGGAGGGGGCTAGGCTATGAAGAGCTATGCATGTTAAACACAGCAATTTGTATTTGATCCTGGAGGTAATAGGGAGTCACGGGAGTTTATGGAATAGGGGAGTGATATGATTGGACCTCTGCTTTAGTAAAATCACTTTGGTGACTGAATAAAGGACAGATTGGAGTGGAGAGAGATTAGAGGCAGGAAAATCCACCAGCAGGTTATTGCCGTAGTCTAGGGGTGAGATGATAAGGACTTGCTCTAGAATGGTGGCAGCGTCTGAGGGGAGAAGGGGGCATATTCAAGAGTTGTTGCAAAGGTGAATTTACAGGACTTGGTAAAATATTGGATATGGAGGGGGGTGAGAAAGAATGAGGGAGAACAGAATGACTCCTGGTTGCAAGTCTAAGGGACTGAGGGGATGGTGTTGCCCTCTACAGTCAGAGGGAAGCTTGGATGGGGGTTGGGAGAAAGATAATGAGTTCTGTTTTGGACATATTAAGTTTAATAAGTCTACTGGACACCCATTTTGAGATGTCTGAAAGGCAGTTGAAGATGTGAGATTTGAGGTCAGCAGAGATTGAGGCAGTGTAAGTAGATCTCAGAATCATCAGCATAAAGATGGTAATTAAATCAATGGGAGCTGATGAGATCACCAAATGAAGCAGTATATAAGGCAGAAGAGAGGAGGGTCCTGAACAGAACTCTTGTGAGATACCTATGCTTAGAGGGCATGATCTAGAGCAGGGGTGGGGAACCTGCAGCCTCAAGGCCACATGTGGCCCTCTAGGACCTCAATTTAGCTCTTTGACTGAATCCAAACTTCATAGAACAAATCCCTTTAATAAAAGGATTTGTACTGTAAAACTTGGACTCACTCAAAAAAACTGCACTCAAGGACCTAGAAGGTCACACGTGGCCTTGAGGCCTCCCGTTCCCCATCTGAGAGGAAAATCCTTAAAGGAAGCAGAGAAAAAGTGGTCAGATGGGTAGGAGGAAAATAAGAAGACAATAGTGTTCTGAAAACCTAGAGAGAAAAGAGTATCAAAGAAAAGAGTGATCAAAGTGTCAAGGGCTGCAGACAGGTCAAAAAGCATGAGGATAGAGAGAAGGCCATTGGATTTGGAAACTAATAAATCATTAGTAACTTGGGAGAAAACAGTTTTGGTAGCATGATGAGGTCAGAAGCCAGATGGTAAGATATTAAGATAACAGAGTAGAAGAGAAAGTGGAGGCATCTATCATGTAGATGGGCTTTTGAAGGAGTTTAAACTACAAAGGGCAGAGGAGATATAGGATGATAATTAGTGGGGTTGGAAGGATCAAGTAAGAGGTTTTTTTTTTTTCAGTATGGGGGAGACATGTGCATGTCTGTCAATAGAAGGGAATGAACTAGTAGATAGGGAGAGATTTAAAATAAGTGAAAGAGTGGGGATGATAGAGGGGACAATGTGTTAGAAGGGATGGGATGGAATGAGATCATTTGAACAATGGTCAGGAGTAAGGCCACTTAATCATATGAAACAGGAGTGAAGGAGGGGACAGTGGCAGAAGGCATCTGAGTAATAGGAGATGGGGAAGAGGGGAAAGGAGGAAGCTCACAGAGAATGGCTTCAATTTCTCTATAAAATATGAGGCAAGATTCTTAGGTGAAAGAGTGAAAGGAGAGGGAATTATGGGAGACTTGAAGAGGGATGAAGAGGTTTTGAAGAGCTGCTGTGGAGAGGGGAATAGTCAGTTGATAAGGAAGGATTACCTGGTGGCAATGAGGGCCCCATTGAAGTTGTGTAACAAATTTATAGTGGACCCAGTCAGAGTGGTTACATGATTTTCTCCATCTTCATTCAGTAGCAAATATGTAGGAGTAAAGGCAGCAAATGGTAGGAGTGATCCAAGGCTAAGGCTTGTCTGGGTGTAATTGGTGATATGATAAGGGGCTAGGGGTTCAAGAGAGTCAAATAGCATAGAGCTGAATTGAGTTACTAAGGGCTCAAGGTTTGCAAAAGAGGAGAGTGGTTAGTGAGAAGCAGATGGCCTGGGAGAAAATTGAAGTGTCAAGAATTGGAGGTGACACACAACTAGTATGTGTTAGGAGTAGGATTTGAACATCTTGGCTCCAAGACCAGCTCTGCCTCTCTGAATTATTGTGGCAGCATTATTTACCTCATCTTTATATACTGATTAGGCTACAATGGTCAGATTTACAAGGCCAGCAATTAGAGGGTAGAGCAGGCCACAATAAAGTACCAAATTGTGTTGTAGCAAAAAATGTGGAGAAAGAAGAGGCCAGAATCAGTAGGTCTGATCAATGAAGGCATTAAAAGAAAAGGTCCAGACTGAAGCAAATTGTTTTCTTGCACACAGAGGAGTGTTATTTGCTCTCCTTTCTCCCCATCTCCATTAAATTTCTGGCAAGGAAGCCTTTGGCTCAAAACATAACCTCAAGGTTTTTATTTAATTTTCCCCCTCTCTTGTGATAATCCCAGAGCGGAGACAATGGATACTTTTGGAAAAGTCCAAGGGAAAATAATCCACATAATCAGGATTTCCCTCCTTCCCAGGGCAGTGCTGGATTCCCAATGGGAAGACAGACTCAGGGAGGGCCTTTTCATGCCAAACATTTTTCTGTCTCACGATGATGTCCTAAGGTAGTCCAAAACTATCTCCTCCCTACTCCCCCAACTGAGCCCTGGTCCCTCCCGCTTCCCAGGGGGATCTAGCGGAAGCACCTGCTGCCTTTTTCCTCTATCACTTGTCAGTTTGGGAGCAATCAGTCAACTACTTAACACTTAACAGTCAAAACACTCTAGACCTTGTCTCCGATTTTTCTTTGTTAGTGATAACAGGAGATGGGCACCAGAGTTTCATTGTACTGAGTGTCCCCCTGTGGATGCTGCACCTGCGACCTGCAATTCAATCACTGGGGCCCTCAGCAATTACCCAGCAAAACACTTCACAGATTTTTGAATGGCAATTAGGAGTCCCACACAGCACAGGTGAGGTCGGGCCGCTATCTAGCAGTCTTCATACTGATTCAAATACTGTGACAGGATAGGGTGTCTCCACTACTCAAACTCTAGGGTATGAGAATCTTTGTGCACTTAGGAATTTTACCCATCTATTTTTTCATTTATCTGCCTCTTATTATCTTATAAATCTATTGCCATTTCATCGATTAATTATTCATTTAACCTCTTTGGGCCTCAGTTTCTTTATCTGCCAATTTTGGGCTTTGAACTAGTCGACCTCTAAAGCCATTTTGGTTTTTTTGAGGAGGGGAAGGCAGGACAGTTGGGAATAAGTGATTTGCCCAAGGTCACATGACTAGCAAGTGTTAAGTGTCTGAGGCTGAATTTGAACTCAGGTCTTCCTGACTCTGGGGCCAGTGCTCTATTCACTGCACCACCTAGCCACCTTGCCATTTTCACCTCTATGCCATAATCCCTGTCTCTGCCAAGCATTCAATCAATAATCCTTTATTATCTGCCTACTATGGGCCAGGCACTGAGCTAGGTATGAGGGATGTAGTAAGCATTCTCTGTCTCCTGTTTCTAACTGTGACTCGAGCTCCATCTCCCTCTCTCCTGTTTCAAAAAATCCTTTTTAATCCTACCAAGCCCAAGAGAGGGAGCTGCCTATATGGTGTTATTTGGAGGGCCATAGGGGAACTACTCTCCTCTTTAACTCCACCGAATATGATCAGATCACTCCTACTCAATACACCCTAGTGACTCTCGATTACCTCTAGGATCAAACATAAATGCCTTTGTCATTTAAAGCCCTTAACAACTTGGCTCCAACCTATCTTTCCAGACTTGTTGCACATCAATCCCTCCTATATACACTTTTATTTTTTGCTTTTTGGAGGGGGAAGATAGGGCAATTGGGGTTAAGTGACTTGCCCAAGGTCACACAGCTAGTAAGTGTGTCAAGTGTTTGAGGTTGGATTTGTACTCAGGTCCTCCTGACTCCAGGGCCAGTGCTCTATTCACAGCGCCACCTAGCTGCCCCTCCCATATACATTTTGATCCAGTCAAAGTGAAATTCTGGATGTACTTTCTATATGACCCTCATCTCCTCCTATCTGTCTGTCTTTGCACTGGCTTTCCTCCATGCCTGCAATGAACTCCTTCATCACCTCCATCTTTCATAATCCTTGGTTTTCTTCAAGGTTTCTTTCAAGTGCCACATGAGTCACATCTAACACCTTGTGTCTATTTGGCATATGTCTGTATAGGCACATCTTGTCTCCCCTGTCTATCTTATAAGAGTCTCAAAGATAGGAATGCGTTTAAATTTAGTCTTTATTAATCCTGTGCCTAACATGGTATCTGAGACAATAAATTCTTGTTGATTGATTGAACTGACTTAGTCTCCTAGGAATTTATTTGGCTGTATCATACCACTTGGCAACGTAGTTAGGAGATACCTTGGTACTACTGAGAGGAGTATACCAGGGACTTTGCGAAGACTCCTGTTGAGCTCTCAAGGGCATAAGAGTAGCATTCAAAAAGGGAAGGAGACTTGGCAAGGAAATCTTTGCCTCAGATTTAGAGTTAGAAAAGACTTCAGAAGCCATGAAATCCAATCCTTTAATTTTTATGATTGGGAAAGTGAGGTCAAGTTATCTGCCCAAGGCCATGGAAATAGTTAAGTGGCATGTAAGCATTTGAATCCAGGTCCTCTAATTGCATAGCTAGTGGCCCCACCATACACACCCATAGTCCTTTTGTAGGGCTATCCCTTCACTACTGACACTGTTAATACAGGTGGTTGCTAATCATGTGAAATAGAGTCTCCATGTGGCATGGAGACAAAGAAGCCATTTGGTGCAAATGCATGTCTATGAATTTTGTCCAGACAGTAAGTCAGCTTTCTCCTCTCCAGCTACTGCACTAACCTGACAAGGTTTTCTCCTCCCCTATCAGAGTCAGACTGGGAATAATCTATATCCTCCTCTTAGCCTATTAACATCTTATATATCCTTCAGGGACCAGTGATAGCTACCTATGAAATCTCTAATCACACTGAGCCACATTAATCTTATTCTCCTCTGAAGGAAAGATCTGCTGTGATTCTTTGGCTACTTATCCTTTATAACACACACTTGACACTTAGAATGCACTGCTTGGCCCTGATATTTTTCCGTGTGATCCTATTCTGTAGAAGGTTTGGCCAGAGATAAAGATATGAAGAAATGTACTACATGGTCACCACAAGTTAAAGTGAGGTCTTTCATCAAGAGGACCTGACCCTGAACAACAGCAACTACAACAAATAAATCTATCTATCTATCTATCTATCTATCTATCTATCTATCTATCTATCTCTACCCCAGTGTAATCATTATAATTATATAATAATATATCATATTTATTATAATTATATAATAATAAATTATATTTGTAGTTGTTCAGTCATACAGTTGTGTCCAAATTCTCATGACCCTGTGGACCATAGCATGCCAGTACTGTCTATGGAGTTTTCTTGGCAAAGATACTGGAGTTTTGCCATTTCCTTCTCCAAGAGATTAAGGCAAATAGAGGTTATGTGACTTGCCCAAGATCACACAGTTAGTAAGTGTCTGAGACCAGATTTGAACTTAGGTCTTCCTGACTCCAGGCCTAGTGGTCTATCCACTGAACTACCTAGCTGCCTAATAAATTATATCCCCAGTATAATTATTAAAATTATATAATAATATGTTATGCATTCTAGTATAATTATTTTAATTCTATAACAATATATTTGATATTCCAGTGTTATTATTATAATTATATAATATATTTCAGTATAATTATATGACTATATCATACATTCCAGTGTAATTATAATTATATCATATCATATCATATTGTTGCTGTTGTCATTGTTGAGATGTAGTTTTGTCTGACTTCTCATGACCCCATTTGGAGTTTTCTTGGCAAAAAAATGCTGGAGTGGTCTGCCATTTCCTTCTCCAGCTCATTTTGCAGATGAAGAAACTAAGGCAAAAGGGTTAAGTGACTTGTCCAGGGTCACACAGCTAGTAAGTGTCTGAGGCCAGATTTGAACTCACAAAGAGGAATCTTCCTAACTTCAGGCCCAGCACTCTGTCTACTGAGCTAAGTAGCTGCCCTGATATATCATACACTCCAGTATAATAGCAATTACTATTATTGTCATCAGTATTTATGCAGTAGACTTTACAAAGTGCTTTACATATGCTAACTCATTCATCCTCACAGTGACCCCATGAACTAGGTACTATCAGTATCCCTTTCACGGGGAGGGAATATCCAAGGCAGGATTAAACTCTGTTCTTCCTGACTTCAAGTCCACGGGTTGTGTTTGTCCTTTGTTCTCAAAGTGGACTGTGACATCAGGAAAACGATGACATGATTTGCAGTTGACTTTGATTTGAGTGAGGGAGGGCTGTGTAAGGTCACCAGCCTCACTTTCTCCTCCAGAACCATCTGGGTCCAGTGGCCAGATATTCACCAGGATGACTGGAGAGGGCCCAGGATGCAGGGGGGAGACCTTGGCCTTTTAGGCTAAGGCCTTTTCAGGCTCTCACTTAGAGGGAGGTAAGGCCCATTCAGTGAATAGGCCTCTTTAAGAAGTGAGTCAGAGGATGACCCCTTTAATTAGAAAAAGAAAAACAAGCTGGGAGGGGAAGATCCTCAGGGTTGCTGTTCCAAAGAGAAAGTTACCATTGACATTCAATCTACGACCCTGGTCCCCCCCTCCCTCCCAGGCTATACCTTTGCTTTTTTTCTCATCTTCTGCTTAGAAGGTGATAAACCTCAGAGCTGAGGCTTGCAGAAATAGAATTGAAGCATCTGTCAATTCTAGGCTAAGGGTCTATGCTTTCTGAGCACAGCAGTACCCTAGTTAAAGGTTGCAGTTGAACCTAAATCTGGAGGGGTGGAGCCTACAACTGTTTTTCAAGGATCAAGCCTAGTTAAAGAGCAGAGTGATTTGTTGAGCATAGACACCATGCCTGGTAGTGTACTGTGAAAAACTCTACTAAAAATTTTTAAAAACAAAGGAAAAGAAGGAAAGAAAGAGAAGGCACGGAGGCTCTGTAGTACTGGTGAGTTGCTTTGACCACATAAGCATGTTTGTGGGACTACTATGTGTGCATCAGGACCATAGTACTTTAGGTTTGTGCCAAATTTTCCCACTGACAGTAGTGGGTATGTGAGAGAATTCGTTCCAGGTAATGATGAGGGTGAGAGTGGGAGCACTCAAACGTTTTTTGTAGCTACTGTTCTTGTTCTGACATTTGAGTAAATACTTCTACAGAAAGCTAAGTAGGTCACTTGGTTGATTATTAATAGTAAACACTCTGGTGGGGACTCATGAACTATAGTAGTGAGATTACCCCTGGAACCTGATGTAAACAGCTATCTTCTTGGGCCTCAAGCCTTTAGTGCAAGTGTAAATTGGGGGAGTGGCCCCAGAGGAGTTGTTACATAAATATTTGTTTAATTGGGTCATAGAGCACTTTAGCCAATCATCTCCTTTAATCAACCAATCATGTATGCCATTTAACCTTCTTTTAAGTTTATGGGTAGGATCTATATTTTCATTTTTTTAGGGCACTTCCAATAAGCAGTGACATATTACAATAGTTTTAAAGAGTTGCCTGTGGACACTTAGAGCAAGTGACTTACCCACAGTCATTTAGCTGGCGTCTGAGAAACAGGAAGTGAATCCATGTAGTCCTAATTCTAAATCTGCCTCTTTATCCAATACTCCAGAGATGTCTATCTGGGTCTATATCTATCAATAGATAACTGAGGTGAATTTACACTGATTTTTTTCCCTTTTAGAATTTTGTGACCATCACTGGGAGACACTCAAGTTTCTAAAAACATTAGAAATGGCTGGTTTTGAACTGAATTGCCCAGTCAGTTGTTTGATATGACTACTGTTCTGCTTTTTAAAAAAAAATTGACTAAATTTAGTTACCTGGTTAAGTCCCTTGTAGACACAGCCATAGTCAGATGCAGATACACTTGGACCTACTAAGTCAGGCTATTCACATTTTTCCCTTTGCATCTCCTCTCCCTTATATTTGTATGGAACTTTAAACCTTTTATAGACCTTTTGAATCCATGGTCTCACATACTTCCAACTTCCACCTAAGTTATCTTCTTGCTGTTTCCCGTGGTATTGCTCGACTCTTGACCACTAAACCTCTAGAGACCATGCTATGGGAGACTTGACTCAGTTTCAGAACTCTCAGCTGAGGAAGAGTTATCCTGATTGGGGAATGAGTGCAATCTCATATATCCTGTTGTATCTCATTGACCACCTCCACTACCAGACCATTTTCCCAGTTTCCTATCAGGTCATCTTCTTGCCTTCTGCACAATATATCCCTCTTTTCTCTAGGAAGTGTAATCAAATCATACTACATTTTCTTCTGTAAAGAGTATGTCAATTTCTAAATTGCTCCTCTTACCACTTTGGTGACTTACCTGACTAAAATACCTTTTTCTAGCCACCACTTCTTAATGTTGCCTTTCTTATTAGAATGTATGATACTTGAGAGCAGCAACTCCAATTTTGTATCTCCAAAATTTAGCAGTTTTTTTTTTGCCAGCCAACAAGCATTTATTAAGTACTTACTATGCTAAGTGCTGAGGATTACTCCCCTGCAACCCCTCCCTCCAAAGTATAAGCATGGTCTGTGGCTACAAAAAGCTCACTTTCTAATGGGGGAGACAACATGAAAATAACTACGTATGTTAAAAACATATGGAGTATAAACAAAAGGTAATCTTTAGGGGGAGACTGGGTATGTAGAGGATCATGGAAGACCAGGAGAGGCTTCTTACAGAAGATAGGATTTGAGCTAAGTATTTTTTTTAGTTTATTTTTTTGTTACATTTTAAGTTCTAAACTGTTTCTCTCCCTCTCTCCCTATCTTGCACTAGGAAAAGGACACCATTTGACATAGATATATACACATACATACAAACATATACACATATATACATACATATGTATATGTGCATATGTGTATATATGTACATGCACACACACACATATATATACACACATGAAACTATGCATACTTCTATTTATCAGTTCTTTCTCTGGAGGACAGTTCTTAATAAATGCTTTTTGTTCAATCATTCATTCACTCACAGAGAAGTGAGAGATTTGCCTAAGGCTTTATACCAAGTCAATGGGGGACCCTAGTTTCAGTGCTAGTTCTACCTTACCTTGTTGTATCTCTCATGAACTCCATCTTAATGGTACATGAATTAGGCATCTGAAGGGGCTTCTGCATCCTCTAGATTCCTCTTAAGGATGAGGAAAGGGACTGGAGATGTGATATCATCAGTATAGAGTCTGGCGTGATGGAACTCCCCCTACCAATGTAGGGTGGTACCTTCTCTGCTACTTATGTTCTTAGGGAATTGTCTAGAGCACTGAGAAGATAAATGATTTGCCCAGGATCACATAGTCAGTATGTGTCAGAGGTGAGATTTGAATCTTGTGGCTTCAAGGCCAGTTCTCTATCCACTACACCAGACTATCTCTATATTCCATGCAAATTTTCCTATTGCTCCAGCCCTAACCCCCTTGCGTGACAGAAGGGCTAGTTGGGGGGAAGTAATTAGATGAGGAGAAATAGGGTGCTGTGGAGTGGGGAGTCCCCTCTAGGTCCCTTCGGCTCTCCACCCCCACCCTCTGCTGACTTTTCAGATTCAGTGAGTCAATCCACTGCCGAACTTCAAGGTATCTTTGTACCCAGCTCATCAAAAAGCAAACAGCCTGGCACTTGAATAAGATAAGCAATTTGTGGCTTTGTAAAAAGTCAATGCAATCCAATTTAGAGCTCTTAAGAAGAGCGGCTGCTTCTCACATTTATTGTTTCCTTGTATAACCTGCTGCAGCAAAGGGATTGCAGATTTCTCTTTCTGTTGCTGAAGTAGAATGTCATTCCTGGAATGAGTGACCTTCAAGAGCTACACAAAACTTACAAATGAAGCTGTCATGTAGTGAGCTTATTCGCAGCCTCGACCCTGGGATTTCTTTCTGTAGATTGGATTTTCCAAGTAGTAGGTTACAAAACAATCCATTTTTTCCTCTAATCAAAACCTTTCATGACAATGATGATGATGATGATGATGAAGATGAAGAACAATAGTGATGATTTTGAAACACAAAACCCACTGTGTTCTTTTATTTCCTTTCATAGTATCTATTTCTATTGAACCTAAGCAGGACTTTCTGGTATCACCGGTCAAAGTGTCTGTAGAATATATTTTTGAAGAGACAGTAAAGGGAGGTGGCTGGACTTGGATTCCAATCCTTCAGATACCAGTTGAATGTGATCCTGAGCATCTTTTGGCCTCAGTTTCCCCATCTATAAAAGGAGAAGGTTGAACCAGATGACCTCTTAGATCTCTTCCAGCTCTAAATCCAGGATCCTGTGATGCCTTTCAAATGTCTCAAAATTGAGGTTGTTTTTTTGGTTTGTTTTTGAAAGAGTACAATTCTTTCTTATCATATGTATGTATATGTTTATGTAGAGAGGAAACACTCTAAGCGCCCAGGTTGTAACACAGGGGCCCATCTATATTGGTAAAATTCCTCAAAGGAAACTTCCAAACTGATTTAGCAAATAAAAGTTTATTTATTTTTCCCATTCTTTAAAATTTAACTCAAGCAGTGAAGCCTTGGTAATGAATTCCCAAATAACATTAGTGCATAGCTTTGTAGTACTTTAAGAGTTTTCGTTGATATCTTTTTATATATTTTCATATCACTTAAATTTCTCAATATCTCTCTCTTATCTCCTCTCCTATATGCCTTATAACAGAGACAGCTACACCTTATAAAAAGAATTTTAAAAAAAAGAAAAAAAGAACAGTTTAGCAAAACTAACAGACAAAGTCTGATGTATCTGTACATCTGTACAATGTATCTGTAATTGTGTACAACATTCTCTTGGTCACTCAGCGTTGTGTACAATTGTGTACAATGTTCTCTTGCTCACTCAGCATTAGTTCATGGAAGTCTTTCCAGGTTATTATGAAGTCCAACTGCTCTTCATTTCTTATAGTACAATAGTATTTCATTACATTCATGTACCACAACTTGTTCAGCCATTCCCCAATTGATGGACATCCCCTCAATTTCCAATTCTTGGCCACCACAAAAAGAGCTGCTATAAATATTTTTGTATGTGTGGGTCCTTTTCCCATTTGTATGATCTCTTTGGGATACAGCCCTATGAGTGGCATTGCTGGGTCAAAGTGTATGTACATTTTTGTAGCCCTTTGGGCATATTCTTTCATTTTTACTTATAAGAGACCTCTCACTAAATGGAAGCAATCTGTAAATGATTTTAATGTAAAAACAAAACACACCAATAAAATTTAACAAAAATTGTTGTGTGGTAGCAGAATGATTTACTGAATAGAGCATTGGACTTAAGTTCTGGAAAACCTGGATTTGAAGTCTACCTCACTACCTATGATTACAGCCAAGTCACTTTTCCTGTTTTAGTTTCCTCACCTTTAAAATGGGTATAAATATACTTTATAGGATTTTCTGATGCTCAAAAAAGATAATATACATAAGTTGTTATATAAAGATCATCTATTACTGGTTCCTTTGAAAATATTAGGATTAGCGTTATAGCATGGGGTGAAAAAGAGGTCATTAGATAAATTCTGTTATAGATTGTAGTTTCAGATGAAATTGTTGGAGTTATTTTAGAGATGATGCATGCTTTAAAGCAATATGGCATATTGGAAAGAATATTAAACTGAAGGTCAGAGGATCTAGGTTTGTATTACTCTCTGCAACCTATAGGACCATTGGGTTTCAAGGTAGCAGGAAATTTAGGGATAATCTAATTCAGTCACCTATTTTTCCCCTCAAAGGTAGAAATCAACTGCCAGAGAAGTTGTGATTTCAAGCAACCCATCAATAGTTATTTATAAAATGCCTACTGTGTGCCATGGAAGTGATAGGCATCGGGGATACGAGTAGAAAAAAGGAGGGAAGGGAAGAAAAGAGTAGGGAAGGGAGGGAGGGAGAAAGAGAGGAAGGAAGAAAGGAAGGAAGGAAGAAAAGCATTTATCAAGCATCTACAATGTGCCAGGCATAGTTTTGAAGTCCAGAGAAAGTCAGAAACATGACCTGGAAGGGAATGAAGGCATGTTGGAACTTCATAAAATGGAGGCTGTGGGAGGAACTCACCAATGGGCGAAGAGGGGAAGGCCTTGTGAAGGGATTTACCAGGGTGGGCAGTCCAAAGTTCTGGTGGGCTGTTCCAGGGAGAAGAAACATTGGAGGCAGAGGGAATTCCTTTCCCGGATGAGCCACAAGTAGAGAGGGCATGGTATTGAAGTCCAGAGAAAGTCAGAAATAAGTCAAACAACAGACTGAAGAATGAAGTAATTTCTAGTTGCAATGAGTTTAAATTCTAATAAGAGACCACAAGTACATATATAAATATATTAAGCTTAAACAAAGAACTAATGTAAAATAATTAAATACAAGGTGGATTGGGAGGGAGGGCTCACCTACAGTCTCACAAACAGTAAGAAAAGGGCCTAGAACCCAGATGCTCAGACTTCAAATTTAGTGCTATTTACACTACCTGATTTACAACATCTTTGTAAGTCACTTAACATGTCTCAGCCTCAATTTCCTCCTTTGTAAAACCAAAAAATTCTTAGATCTTATCCCCCTTCTCCCATATACCCTTGGATCCAGTGACACTGACCTCCTTGCTATTCCTTGAATAAGACACTCCATCTCCTTACTCTGGGCATTTCCACTGGCTGTTCCCCATATCTGGAATACCTGGACTATTCTTCTCCCTAATTTCTGCCTCCTGACTTTCTTGGCTTCCCTTTCAGAGGTAGGGAACCTTCGGCCCTCTATGTCCTCAAGGAGATCACATTTGATTGGGGGAGATGAAGTATAATTAGCTAGGTACGTGCAAGGTACTTGGAGTATTGAGCAGATGAAAGGTAGCTTGAGAGAAGAAGCACTAGCATCTTGGGGGGGAGCAGAAAGAGAAGAATCAGAATAAAGACAGGGATGGAAGCACTGATGGAGTCAACAGGAGAGAGGCAAACTGAGCTTGTTTTTATTTTACACGAAGCTAAAACAAGCTGCCAGTTGTTGACTAATCAAATTATCAGTCGTGCTTTAATTGTCGGGGAGGGGTGAGGCTGGTAATCAGCCAAATTGCTTGCTTGATCGAAAGGACTGACTGTTCAATTCAATCAAAATCACACGAGCGCCTGCCCGAGCACACACACAGATATAGGGATAGAGAAAAGAAGATAAATAAAGGGTGAGAGAGAATATTCCCAATGCAGTACTTAGTCTCATAAGACAGGAGTATGGAGGCATGGTGGTGGGACTGGGAGGGGGGGGTAGAAAAGTGTCCAAGAAGCAAGTAGAAGGGCAAAATGATAGAGACGGAGAAGCGAACTATAATGCTGGAGACCATAGCGGCAGAAAGCATTAGAGCTGTTTAAGATGGGTATGGGGGAGGATGAACAAACCCAGGGTTGTACATTGGAGATGAACTAAAGCAGCTTCCTCCTGCCCTTGCTAAAGGGAGAGTTAGTTAAAGGTGGAGTTAGTGTCTAGCCTTCCTTTGGTGTAATGTGCAGGGTGTGGCAAAGTATTGGAGAAAAGCCTGTGTGATGTATCTGCGGTCCTTGGCTTTTGCTGTATGGGAATGGCTTTGGTCCTGTATTCTTCTGGAGCCCAGACTTGGCACATCACAAAAAGGGATATGAGTGATGATGCCTAGCACAGAGTTAGCAGACAGCTTATTTTTTTGGGGGGGGGGATGGGAATCTTTGAATCTCTAGTGCCTAGCCTAGTGCTTGGCACATGATGGGTATTTGACAAATACTTGTTAAATTTTATTTTATTTTAGCAAACAGTATTTTGTTTTTTCTGTTACCTGCAAAGACACTTTTTAACCCTTCCTAAAATGATAAGCACTTGATCTATAGGTTATATCTGTGCAATCATGTAAAACATCAAACACTTGTTAAATTGAATTGACGATCTGACCTTTACTGACTGAGCTCAATCCTGTCCCTATAGGAAGGGTATCTGGCAGTGGGTACTGGTGGATGACACTGCTCTTATTCAGAACCTTATCCCCTTATGACTAATCTATTGCAACAGCTTCTCAATCAACTCCCTCACCTTAATTTTCTTCTCTTTCCAAATGGTACTTGAATTCTAGTGCTGGTTTTTCTTTCTTAGAAATCTACAAAAGTTCTTTATTTCACCCTGGATGAAAGCTGTATTCACTGGAATGCAAGGCTCTTCCTAAACTGACCCCAGTGGACCTATTAGATCTAATCTTCCACTATTCCCTAATTCATGGGTGAGGAATCTGTAGTCTCGAGTCCACATGTGGCCCTCTAAGCCCTCAAGTGTGGCCTTTTGACCTAATCCAAACTTCACAGAATGAATCAACCCCATAATAAAAGGATTTACTCTGCGAAGTTTGGATTCAGTTAAAGGGCCACACTTGAGGACCTAGAGGGCCACGCATGGCCTCGAGGCCACAGGGTTTCTGTTCCTGCACGTGTACCCTCTGGTCCAGCTAGGCTGTTTCCTATCAGTCTCAACGCTGCTGTCTGTCCTTGACTTCTCCTTCACATTATACATCCTGCCTAGCTTGCAAATCCTTCCTCCTCTATGAAGTTATCCCAGATAATTTAATTCCTTAAGGACCAGAGTTATATCTCTTGCCTTTTTCTTAACCTTCACAGTCCCTAGCAGCAGAATGGGCACATACTAGGTGCTTTATGAATACTTGAGTCCATGTAGAGACCTTTATTGGATAATTTGGGGCCCTTAATTTACTAGCTTACTTTTTGCTTGGCTTTGTGCTGAAGGAATCCCACCTTCCTATTCCTATTTGGGAAGTAAAGTAGAGAGTGAAAGAGTCTAGAGGGTATTGTGCAAAAGACTGGTAAGCTTTGATGGGATTTGGAAAAAAGAGGGAAACTTCCTGGTAGGGTAGGCCCAGATGAGATCCTAAATTGGAAGGGGGGGTGTCCATGGAGAGGGGGAGTGGTAGGAGGGCCCTGAGCACCTGGGAAGGAAGGAGGGTGGGGAGGACATCTGAAGAACCCATATGCCCTCACTCCCCCACCCTCCCCTCCACCCCAAACAAAACAAACCTCCTACTCAATCTTTAGCATTAGGACCATCCTGTCAACCAGTTAATCAACAAGCATTTATTATGGGCCTACTATGTGTCAGTAAATAAACGAAACAATCTCTGCTTACATGGAGCTTGCACATTGACGGAGGAGACAAGGACAAGTGAGTTATGGGAGTGTGGTGCCCATGTAGGTTATGTGTATGTCCACATGGGTTTGTCCAAGTGTGACTTGAAGGGGTGTGAATAGATATCTCTGCAATCTTGCTGGTCCTATTTGAAAAGAGACTTTGATTCCTGCCTGGAGGGAAGGAGGAAATTGGAACCATGAGGCTGGCCACTCTGCTCGCCTCAGAGAGGAATTCTAGACCGGAATTATATCTGTCTGTCCCCCTGTAAATGTTGCTAGTTCAAGGGAGGTGATTTCTTTAGGTTCAAGCCAATCTCCTAGTTGCTCTCCCTTAACAGGAAAGGAGTGCCCTAAGGGAAGATTTGACTCCTTTCCCACCAAATGCTAGTTATACACAAAGACCATCACAAATATTGAATAATGAATAAACCCATTTATCCAAGCTGATAGCAAACAAAACTCAGAAAATCAGAATATACAGGACAATATACTTCTGTATAATATATTCTGTATCCTAATATAGATGACAATGTACCAGAGAATGAATGAAGTGTCTCTTTTTCCTACTGGAAGCAAGATATGGGGGTGGGGTGGGGGTGGAGAGTGGAGACAGAGGGAGGGGAGAGAGAGAGAGAGAGAGAGAGAGAGAGAGAGAGAGAGAGAGACAGAGAGAGACAGAGAGAGACAGAGAGAGAGAGAGACAGAGAGAGCACCTGATCTCATCCAATGGAAAATTCTCCAGTCATTACTGTGAGAAATGGGAAATTAGGGTCATGTTGAGGTGCTGCCTCCTCTCCATGTCTCCTTCTTCCCAGATAAGTCTTCCCCTCAAAGAAAGTCTGGATCCTTAAGAGGCCTCTCTTGAAGTCAGAAGCCAGAACAAGTCTCCTCTACTAAGTTCTGCCCTTCAAACAGAGCTTGCCAAATAATTATTCTCTCTGCCATTGAGGAGGGTCTTATGCAAATGTCCCTAGGCTTGAGTCATTGGTTACATAAGTATATCCAGGATAAATACGAATACATGAAAGTAGTTTTGTATATATGGTCATTTGAGAGGGAAAGCACTTGCCATTGAGGTATCAAGAAAGTCTTCCTATAAAAGGTGTATCATGCATTCAGTCTTGGGAAAGTCAGCCTTTTCATATGTCCTGTCTCCCTCCCAGGAGCCCCCTCCAGAATCTCTGAAGTTGGTCCCGAGGTCTTTTCTCAAATGGATTCATTTTGAAATACAAACAGAAGCATGCCGGTGGCTGGCCTGGGGTTCTGCTTTCATTCCTCCCACTGCCCCAGGCTCTCTGGCCTCTGTGGATGTTGGTTGGCTCTGGCCAGAGTGGGAGGCAGCCTGATTTTTCAGCTGCTCATAGGCTCACTATGTTAACAAGTAAGGGAAAGGACCCTGGGGCTCAGGAATAGTCCCACCTCCCTCAAGCTGTTTGCTTTCTGGTAAGAACCTAATTACAGGTGAGGTCCTATATATGTCTAGGCCACAGTGTATCTCCTGGCCTCTCTAGTTTTTCATCTTACTGGGTTTAGAGCTGAATGGGGTCTTAGAGATTGACTAGTTCAATTGTTTTGCTTTATAGATGAGGAAACTGACAACTCAAGAGGGTAAGTGACTTTGCCAAGGGCAAACAGCTAGCCAGGGCCAGAGCCAAAATTATAATTTACTTCCCCTAGCTCCCAGTCCACTTTTTCTTCTCTTTTTTTTTTTAGGTAATAATTCACATTTATATTTCACTTGATAATATACCTAATTTTATTCTCACAATAACCTTGTAAGGTACATAGTGTAAGTTTTATTATAACTTGATGGAAGAGAAAAATGGTTTCAATATACATATAACCTACATGGATAACACATACATACCCTAACTCCTTCCCAATCTTTCTTGTCCCTGTCTTTCCATAAACCCTCCATATAAAGTAATAAGGCTGGTTTGGGGTTCATTATATGTAGTAAGGGCAGTATTGTACAATGATTAGAGCTGGTCTTGGAGTCAGGAATACATGACTTCAAGTTCCAGTTGTGGGACCCTGGGAAAACCATTTAATCTCCCAAAGTTCCAAGGGTCCATCTGCATTGGTACAGAGAGTTCCTCAGCAGGTGCTGCCTATACTTCTGAAATCATGAGTCTGTTTAAAAACAGCAAAAAAACCCAATAAAACTTTACCCTTGCTATAGTTCTGAGTTCTCATGTTGACTAGTATTTCACAAGATTTGTCTTCCCAACTAGACTGTAAGTTTCTTGAGGGCAAGGATCTGTCTCCCTCCTTTTATATCCTCAGTGCCTAGCATGGAGCCTTACAGATATTCCAATCTTAGACCACAAAGCTCCTGCATTAACAAACATCCCTTATCTCGGTCATTCTCCAGGGAGATGAGATGTGTATGCTGCACACATCCTGATGATAAAGTCCTTAATAACTACAGGATGAGTTGGCAGGATGATTTAGATCTAAAGCCCAGGGAAGGGCAATTGCATCTGGCTCACAGCTAAATAAATAAAAAAATGAATACTCTTTATCTGGATTTTTGAAAAGGTATATTCAAATTATAATATCAAATGTCAAATGGGGGTGATGGCTTATCCAGCCCCCTGAGAATTGTGTAGATGGCAAAACTTTCATATGTGTGTTGGTTCCCCTCAAATGTTAGGCACATTTGATGCTATATGGCTCGCTAATTGTCCTATCCATAAATTCTATGTGGCATGCTAATTGTCCCATCGATAACATTGGGAACCTGAACAGCAGCAGGGAGATGAAATTCTTCAGGTAAGGCAATTCTGCTGGAGGCTTTCCCCCACTACAAATGAGAGCTCTGAAGAAGGAATTCATCTCATGGCTTTGACTGACCTGCTAGATTATTTTCAGTTTTCTCCTGCTTCCCCACTCCTGTTCTTTTCAAATTTTCCCATCTTTCAAGATCTAATTCAAGTCCACATTCCTCTTTGAAGCCTTCCCTGGCAACAGTGGGCCTCAAAGATGCCCCTTTTCCCTTAGCCTTCATAGTTGTACCACATCATCAAACTCTAAATTACATGTGATATTGTTTGTTAATTGTTTTTTGTGTCTCAATCTTTTGATCTGGGGAAAAATGCGTCTTCCTTCCTGAGCTGGAAATACTCTATCTCAATGTATAAATAAAATGTAGAGGGTTGATCAGTTTTGTGTAGTTTCAAGGAGGTAAGTCATTTTAGGTACTTTACTTCTCCCTGTATAGGTTGTAAACATAGGATCATAGGATTATAGATTTAGAGCTTGCAAGAACCTGAGAAGACATTTAGTACAAACCCCTCATTTTATAGATGAGGAAACCAAGGTCCAGAGAGGTTAACTGATTTGCCCAAGTCACAAAGCTAGTACATATCAGAGGTGGAATTTGAACCCAGCTCTTCCTGACTTCCTGACTTCAAGCCTACTATACCCATTAATACCTCCTTGAGGAGGATGAGGTCTTCTCCTTGGTCTAGGTACTTGTGGACACATTCTCATTTCTTGATTTGATTCAGAATCAATTCATTTCACTGCATCAATAAAAAGGAAGTAAGTCAGGAGCATGCAGAAGGAGCTGAACACAGGCATTTTGAGAGAATTCAATGAAACAGAGCCGAGAGGAGATTTGAGTCGATGGAGGGAGTTAGGAATGAGGCAGGGGCAAGAGATGGAAAAAGAAGTTGACATATCTACACAATGTCTCTATTGACAAGAATTAGTGACAACCTTGGAGAGGTAGGGGCAGAAGTGTGCTGCAGTTGAACATGTTCTCATTCACTTGACTCAGGAAAGTGGCAGCAAGAGACAGAGGAGTGCCTCCAACTCCATGGCTCCAGGGCAGTCTGGATCCTGCCTCCTGGTTAAAGGAAGGGAGATTTCTGGGACAATGCTGAATTCCTGGAGAGTTCTAGGACCCAGTTTTCTATAAAGGGAAAGCAGTATTCCTGGGCATGAGCCCCTTGGAGAGAGGGGAATGGAAAATGTGTCCCGAGAATAAGGAGGAAGGGATTGAACCAGAATACGGAGGGTCAAAAAAACCTGAATTTGGCTCTTTGCTATTACCATGAGTTATTTGGACAGTATGGGTCCAACAGGAAGGGAGTGGCTTCTCCCATGATCCCAAGTTCATTCTATTTCTGTTAGGAGTCAAAGTCCTTATGTCAGTAGTAGTATAAGGTTAGAAGCCAGTGTATGTCCCAGGGTTGAGGGTGAGACTCATCAAGATGCTCAGGTTTGACTAAGAATTGTATCTATTGTTTCTTAGCTTCTGTGATTCCTTTGTTTAACTTTTTTTCTGTGGTAGTCAGATAAAGTCTGCCTTGTGTATCTTGAGTGCTGGCATGAGATTTGGGAACTCTTTTACCCACATTAGTGGAGACCTAGACATGGGATATATTCTGAGATTCTGAGAAAATTCTATTTGGGGTAAACATAAGCCAAAGGGCTACACTTTTTGGAGGACCTCCCACTGCTACCAGTGGAAAAAAAGGAATCAGGTCCATATAAGCCCAGAGCTTGAAGAACTCAAGCACAGGTTAAATTGATGTTTTAAATAAATAAGAAAACTTGTAGCAAAGTTCAATAGTAAGGCATCTCTCTATCCTCCTCCCCAGTCTGAGCAAGCATGGAAGGAGCTGGGAAACCTCCTCAGGCTGGGTCCTTGAGACTCAGGCATTTTAGTCAAGATCAGCAATGGGGAGAAAAGAAAAAGTCCAATGAATTGAATGAATGAAACATTTATTAAATACTTACTATGTGCAAAGCATTGGAGACAGAAACAGAAATGTGAGACAGTCCATTTTTCAAGGAACTCACATTCTAATAGGGGAGATAACGTATAGGAAAGGTTTCATCTGCGATTCAGGTGGAAAAGTCCCATAGACCTTAGGGTGCCATGCAAAGCAGATGTTAATAATTCTTTAATGCCGGTTTTCCTAATGAGATCATATCAGTTTCTGATGTTAAACTATATGATAGTGCCAAGAACATTGCTGGCAAGAACTGAAGGGATGGAGAAACAGAAAGATACACAGAAAGATAGAGAGTAGCTCTCTCAGGCATGGGCTTCATTAGATTTCTATAGCTTGATAAGGTTCTGGAGTCTTTCATTTTGCGGTTTCAGAAAAAACAAACCAAAGCACTATTTTACCAGTTTATTCAGAAGTAATAGATTACACTAAACAAACTCAATGAGGTATTGACTGATAAATCAGGATGATAATTGGTTAATTCACATAAGCAATATGTCTTTGTCAAGAACCAGTAGCTGTCTTTTACATGGACGATGTACGCCTGATGAGTAAGTCTACCCCAGAGACCAGATGACTCCCTTAGAAGGTTGTCAAGTGAGTACAGAATCTGAACCGAGAGAGTAAGATATTTTAAGGGATAGTTCATCAAATGAGGGTAGCCTAAGGAATTGCCGTTCTCCATGCTAGGGATATTTATATCTAAAGAAATGGTGTTGGTCAATCTAGTGTCAGAGCATCCTTTTCCCCAGATGGTGCTGGATAAATAGTGACTAAATTACTTCATTCTCTAGTTTTCCTCCTTCAATATCCTTGATCAGTAACCATAGTGTTTTTGCCATTACAATATCTGATGGCTAGGACTGGTTATAATGTCTGGAGTTACAATTTATCTTATATCATACATTGATATCTTTCTGATGAGATTTTAGGAGATACTTGGGGCCCCTTGGCTATGATTTGGGAAACTATTGTCTTATTAGTACACACTTATAGTCCTTTATTTGGTGGGTTATTTCCTGGGAACTATTTTATTTCAACCATTTAGTAGACTTTTTAATTGCCATTTTAGTGCTGGACTTTTTCTAATTATTTCCCCAAATTATTGGGATGCACAATTCTTGGTTCCTTTGGCCCCTTTAGACACTATGTGTTGAAGTAGATAGTCTGATGCTGCAGATAGAGTGTTGGCTTTGGAGTCAAGAAGACTTGTGTTCAAATTCTGCCTCTAATACTTACTAGCTATCTGACCCTCAACAAATCACTTAACTTTTCTTTGCCTCAGTTTCCTCATCTGTAAAATGTGGATAATAATAGCACCTACCTCTTAGGGTGGTTGTGAGAATAAAATGGGATGATATATGTAAATTACTTTGTAAACCTTAAAGCAATATATAAATGCTAGTAATTAGAGGCCAAGTGTGAAGTAGATGGCTAGAGCAGGAAAAGCCCTCATGTTGAGAAATCAGAACACGAAGGCCAAAAAGAACATGGCTGTGGGTGATGCTGGATTCCATACTACATCACAAGCAATGAACACTTATACAACTGACTATTGTGTGCAGAACTAGGTGCTAGAGCAGTGGTTCTCAACCTTCCTAATGCCGCGACCCTTTAATACTTGTATGTGGGCATATCTACATGTAGGCAGACCCACCTGGAGACAGATAGAGGAGTGGTATTTTGATTACTAAGACCATCAGAAATATGTGTTTTCCGATGGTCTTAGGCAACCCCTGTGAAAGGGTCGTTCGACCCCCAAAGGGGGCACAACCCACAGGTTGAGAACCACTGTGCTAGAGAGATTTGAAGTTTAGATAAGATTGCTCTGCTCTCATGAAACTTAAAGTCTGGTAGAAAGAGAAGACACAAACAGTCACAATTAGATATTACAGTGTTAAGTTTATCAGGGAGATTTAAAGGGAAAGATGCTATGAAATGGAGGGAGAATGGGGCAGGAATGAGGGAAGGTTTCATGGAAGAGGGGACATTGGAGTGAGGCTCTGAAGGATGAATAGGAATTCAAAGGAACCAAATGAAAAGGGGTAAGGACGGTATTCTAGAATAGGGTTAGGAAAGCCATGGAGGCAGGAAGGCCTAGGGCATTGTCAGGATACAGATAATAATGCAGGTTGGCTGGAGCACATGATGTCTAGAGATGGATGGTATGTTATAGAACAGGCAAGGTAAGGTGGCATCAGAGTATAGAAAGACTTAAAATATCAGTCAAGGGAGTTGTAACTTTACCCAGAAATTTATCCAGATTCTGGTAGTGTTATCCCCTGACCTCCAGAACCTTCTCTCTCTCCTTTCGCAATGAGCTCAGTGACTGACTCACAGTCTTCTCTTACAGCCCAATTCCTGCCCTCGTCCTAGGGAACTTCAACATGTATATTGATGATCATGCAAACACCCTAACTTTCCAGTTTCCCACTCTCTTTGATTCCCAATACCTACTCCTCCACTCCACTTCAGCAACAGACAGAGATGGTTATATCCTTGTTCTTATTATCTTTACCTATTGTTCTACTTTCATGCTCATCTATTCCGAGAATCCTTTATCTGATCATTTAACTTTTATCATTCTGTCTTTCCCGATGCTTATGACCTTAACCCTGTCTTCGCCATTTCCTACATTTCCTCCACCCTTCAGTTCTTTCTCAGGCCATCACACCATATACTGGTTACACTCTCTTTCCTTCCCTGTTTTGATTTCTCACTAAACTGGTTTAATTTAATTTTAATTTTTTTTTTTTTTGCTTTTTGGAGAGAGGAAGGCAGGGCAATTGGGGCTAAATAACTTGTCCAAGGTCACATGGCTAGTGTTAAGTGTCTGTGGCCATATTTGACCTCAGGTCCTCTTGACTTCAGGGCCGGTGCTCTATTCACTGCACCACTTAGCCACCCCATACACTATATTTTTGACTCCCTTACCACCTTATCTTACTGCTGGCCATACCTTGTCAAACCCCAATCCTAGATTACTACCACTATCCATGCCCTTTACTTCATTCACATGCTGTTGAAGAGAGTTGAACAAAATAGTGAAACCATAATGTTGGGTCCTCTAGGAATTTATGTTACATGAACTCAACTGGGCCCTTTTCCTAATTGATTTGCTATCCCACTCCCCACAGTTGCTATTCCAAAGCTCAGACTCCTCAAGCTTTCCACTACATCCCTCCTACCCTATCAGTAGAAGGCCTTGCTTCATACCTTATTGAAAACATTTAGAAGTCATTTTTCTCTCCTTATTTTACAACATTCAGGTATCTCCCCAAATATCTCCTCCTTTACTGCTATCTGACATTAAGTGTTAGCCCTTCTCCTTCCTAAGGTAAACTCCTCTATAAGTGCCCTTGATCCTATCTTCCCAACCCATCTTCTCCAATGGATTGCCCACCTTACCAGCTACTGTCTTTAACATTCATCCTTTCTGCTGGTTCCTTCCCTGCCGCCTGAAAACATGTCCATGCCTCCCTTATCCTTAAATAATCTTCAAATGATCTGAACATCCCCACTAACTTTTCTGATACCTCTCCTCCTTTGGCTAAACCACTTGAGAAAGTCATTTGGATCCTTTTCAGTCTGGCTTCTGACCTCAACATTGAACCCAAACTGCTCTCTCCAAACTTACCAATGCCTCTGAATTGCAAAATCTAATAGAGTTTTATCTTTAAAAGTTTTAAAATGAATTTTTAAATTTTTTTCAATCATCAAGCATTTATTCCCTTCCCCTACCTCCCTCAATTCATTGAAAAGAAAAAAATATATAAACAAATTCTTGTTTGTCCTTCATTTTCGAAGAGGACCAATGACATCATGGGGTGATATCTTAACTTGTTTGTGAATTGGATATAAGTGAGGCAGAGTTGCACAAAGTTGTCAGCCTCACTCTCTCTTCCAGTCGTTGAGGTCCAGTAGCAAGAGAAAAAGTCAGGACAACTGGCAATGGCCTGGAATACAGTGGTTAATCTTGGCAGTGTCTGACCAAGCTTTAAGGACATCACAGTGCCTACTTCAGTCACCTTCATGGGTGTTGGAACAAACTGTTCTCGTTTGCCCATTCCACCAGGGAAAGTCTTGCTTGGGGTAGACACTCTTTTAACTCACTGATGGGCTTGAGGCCTGTAAGTTACCTTCTCTCTGATTTAGCCATCTTCCTTCTCTCTGGGATTACTGTTGCTCTATTCTTCCTATAGAATACATGTGCCTATTTACATGTAGTCTTCTCCATTAGACTGTCAGCTCCTTGAGTGGACAAGGAAGAGAACAAGAATTTATTAAGGGTCTTCTGTGTGCTAGTACTGTGCTAAAACACTTAAAAAATATTATCTTTTTTGATGCTCACAATGACCTTGCAGAGTAGCTGCTATTATGATCCTTATTACACATTTGAGGAAACTGAGACAGACAGGTGAAGTGACTGGCCCTGAGTCACACAACTGGTATTACCTGATTCTGGATTTGAATTCAGTTTTTTCTGACTCCAGGACCTGGATCCTATCCACTGTGCCACCTCACTGCCTTAAGGGCACAGATGGTTTTTACCTTTCTTTGTCAATGCTTAGCAGTGTCTGGCACATAGTAAGCCTCTTGAATGATAAATATTTGTGTGAGTACCTGGAGATTTTGAACAGGAGAGTAGCATGACCAGATCTAGGCTTAAAGCATATTTTTTTTTTCCCCAGGAAGGGAAAAATGTATTGGAGCAGAGAGACAGAGGGGTAGGTCTTTCCGTTAGGATGATATTGTAGAACTGGAAATAATAAATGAAATTTACAAAAAGACTAATGTAGACTTGAGGTCAGGAGGAAAAAAGTCTTTTAAACAATTAGAGCTATCCCAAAGTGGAATGAGCTGACTCTGGAGGTGGTGGATTCCTTCTCTGAGGAGGTTGTCAAGCAAAGGCTAGTGATCATTTGTCATGTGTGTTAGAGTGGGGATTCTTTTCCTGGCTAGGTTAGCTGAAATGGTCCCTTTAGGAAGTTAAATCCAATCAGTGGTGTGCTGGTCAATATTTTAAGAACTGACTCTCTAAAAAAAAAATACACTTTTAAATTTGATCACATTAACATTTTCTCCATCATTTTCTTAAATCTAGACAGTCAATAAAACAAGTCAAGACCTGATTTATAGCATTTGCTGATTTTTGAAGTGTAAATGCTCATCTTGAAAATATAACAGTCAGTTCTCGTGAGTTGGCATGAACCGGCTTCAGCACACCCTGGCTTCCAACTCTTAAATTATGTGATTCTATGATTCTGTGGAATGACTTAACTAGGGTCACACAGATAGTATGTAGGCTTGGAACCCAAATGTCCGTGACTTTAAGATTAACCATGAATTCACTTCACCATATTACCTCTCTAATAGAACACTACCCAAAACTAAGAGGAACTCAAAAGACTATCCCAGCTGTTTTTTCCCCTTTTCTTTTTTTCTAATAGGATTTGGCAAGCTTCAGAGCATAGGATGTTTTTCTTTTTTCTATAACAAATTTTGGTCCTTGAATGGACACATACTTTCTTTATAACAACCCTTTGTGCAAATAGCTTGCCTGCTAAGGGAGAAAAGAAAACTAGGAAGAGGCCCTAGAATAGAGCATATGGTTCAATAATGACTTAATAGTCAAGACAACTGTGAATGGGGGCCTTGTGAGTGACAGGGATATGGGTATTAAAAAAAAAAAGCCAGAAACAGAGGCGGGAATAAATGCTTACAAGAACAGCAGGATGAGCAAAGAGGGAGAGAAACAAGAAAAGGAACATCCTTGCATCCTCCTGCTAGGAGGAATCAGGAAGGTCAACTTGTGTTGTAATGAATGTTTGTAGTCTCTGACCTCTGCCTGCTCTGGGCAGGGAATGACATAACAGGGAGGGATCTGCCAATATAGTGACCTGCTGCTGAGCATGGCCATGGCTCAAGATCCAATTGATTCACCTTTCTTTATTCTGGGAGACAGGCAGGTAGCTGGACTAGAATTCAGATGATCTCCAATCCCCCATCTAGCCCTATAGCCTATGAAATCCATGAAGCTCCAGGGGGTCCCTGTTACCCTAAGATCAAATACAAACAGTTCAGTTTGATTTAAAGCCTTTAACAATCTGGCCCCATGCTACCTTTCAAGGCTATTACACATTATTCCCCATCATGATACGTATGATCCAATCAAACTGTCCTTACTGTCCCTCACTTTGTCTCTCATCGCCCTGCCTTGGTTCATGCTATCCCTCCTCATCTCTGCTTCTTAGAATTCCTTTTTGTTGTTACTGTTGTTGTTGTTCAGTCATTTCAGTCATGTCCAACTCTTTGTGACCCCATTTGGGGTTTTCTTGGCAAAGCTACTGGAATGGTTTGCTGTTTCCTTCTCCAACCCATTTTACAGATGAGGAACTGAGGCCAAGAGGGTTAAGTGACTTTCCCAGAGTCACAAAGCTAGTGAGTGTCCAAGGCTGGATTTAAACTCAGGAAGATGAGTCTTCCTGATTCCAAGTCCAGTGACTGCCCCTCTTAGAATCCCTTGCTTCCCTCAAAACCACCTCATGGAGCACCTAGCACATCTTTTATTAGATGTTAGTGCCTCCTCCCCAGTGGTACCTCGTATTTGATTTATATATAAATACATATAAGTATTTGTGTGTTTATATGTATTTATACATGTATACACACAGTCACATAAATATATTTATACACACAGGCATACACACATGTTATTATCATTTCTACTGATAGATTATAAACTTCTTAAGGATGGGCACTTTTGTCTTTGCATTCTCAGTGCCTAACTCAGTGCCTGGCACATACCTGATATTTAATGACTGTTTGGTGAATGATTGATTGATTGATATATGTGATATACATTGATCTATATATCAACGATTGATTGATATATAAGTCTGTGTTCAAGATGCCCAAATCTCAATAGTTTGGGGCAGGTGGGATGAAAGCTTTGTTATTTGGGATGGGTTCCATGTCTACAGATTCAACTCTATAGGGACTGCTATCCCTGCAGCCTAGCCCTGACCTGTTTATTAACAGAAAGTGCTTCCTAGGGAACATTTATTTTACTCTACTGTTTTGGACAGAGTGAGTATAGTATCCCATGCCTAGGACTGCCTTTGCTCAGAAGATGGGCAGAGAATCACATGTGTTGGAGCTAGAAAGGACATTAGGGGTCACCCTGTCCAATCACTCATTTTATAGATAGGGAAACTGAGGTCCAGGAAAGTAAAGCAATTTGTCCAAGGTCACACAGCCAATAAATGGAAGTTAGGACTCAAAGCCATATTTTCTGACTCCAAGTTCAGGGTTCTTTCCATTACATGACAGAGGTTGGCAACATTATTCATGCTCCCCAGCCCTACCTCTCAGGAGCTTAAAAAGGATGAAATCTTAAAAAAAGTCCAAATTATATAGATGACCACTATAGACAATAAAAATCAGGGCAAACACTGTAGTACAGTGTTGGGCCTGGAGTCAAGAAGACCTGAGTTCAGATTCTGCCTCAGACACTTACTAGCTATGTGGGCAACTCACTTACCCTTTGTCTATCTCAGTTTCCTCAACTGTAAAATTAGAAAAAAAGAATTACAATACCAATATTGCAAGGTTGTTGTGAGGGTTAAGTAAGATAAAATTTGTAAAGGGCTTAGCGTAGTGCTCGGTACACAGAAGTGCTTGAGAAATGCTTATTTCCTTTCTTCCAATAAAGAGGAAAAGGTTGTATGAGTATCTTATGTTGGGGTTGAGCGTAAGGGCACGGTCATAGAAGTCTCAAATTTCAGAAAGGTAAAATTTAGGGGAAAATATGCTCCCTTGCTTCTTCTTAGTTCAAGAACATTTATTTGAATTGGCTAAATTTCAGTTATGAAATTATTAAAAGGATTGAGGTTGGTGGGATAGGAGGATTTTTCCAGCAGAGAATAAGACCTGGAAGAAGGTAAAGTCAAGAAAAAAATAAAGAGACCAATGGAATACGAAACAAGTGAGTCTCAGAGGAAAAGAAGAGAGAATTCAGGAGAGACAAAGGATATAGCATTAATGGAGGAAGGGGAACTGTTGGGGGGCTTTAAAATATACTGCATCCACCATTCATTGTCTAGACTGAAAACCACCTCTTCCATCTAAGGTTGGAGTTGATTGCCTGGAAAATGAAGGCACCCCAGGCATCTGGTAGTTGCTCTTCCTAAAACATATGCTTCATTGGCCAGTGATGCAGACTGGTTAAACTAGACCTCTTACCCCAGAGGGAAGAGGGGGACACAGATAGACAGAAACAGCTAGAATGACTAATGAATCCGTGAGTGCAACTCCTGACATGAAAGAAATTGTACTAGCCCTTGTGTTTATCCTTGTCTGGCCTGTCTCTATGCCTTTATAGAGGCTGCCCAACAAGTCTGGCATGTACCTCCTCCTCACCTTGGACTTTTAGAATCCCTAAATCCCTTGTGTGCATGTGGTTTGTCTTTCATTCTCGAAAAGGATCATAACATCAGTGAGGTGATGCCATGACTTGCAAGTGAATTGGATTTAAGTGAGGGAGGGTGGGCAAAGTCACCAGCTTCACTTTCTCTCCAGAGCCATCTAGGTCCAGTGGTCAGATATAGATCAGGACAATCTAAATCCCTTAAATTTCAGTTCAAGTGCTGCCCCCAGCATTGTGTCCCCATGTCCTAGTGCCCACCTCAGAAATTACTTTGTATACACCTTGTATATTTTTAATTTGTTTATATGGATATGTACCATCCAGAGTATAAGCTCCTTGAGGGTGGCAACTGCTTTATTTGTGTATTTCCAGAGTCTAGCACAAAATCTGGTACATAATAGGCACTTAATGAATGCTTGTTGATCAATTGATATTTATTATTGGTATAGTCAGAGGTGCCTGGAGCCCGTTTATACTAAAAGGATAGAAAAACAAAGTACCAACCCTCCTACTTCCACCTCAAAACCAAACCAACCATCCAACCAAAAACTAACCAAAACCCCCAACAAACTACAAACACAAACCATCCAGCTTCCTTTCTCTGTCTTAAGAATGAGTCTTTGTATCTCACTCAAGCTGGAAGTGTCTACTAATGTACTGATATACTGTGTCTGCTATGTACTGATTGGCATATGAGCTTTGATCTGTTCTATTTCTGACCTTGGTGGGTTAGCTCTTTGCTCCTTCTTAGGCAAAATGGTTGACTATTGCTTTACTTGCTGTTCTTAAGTCTTTCAGAGTTTCTTTTATCTACAATGTTGTTGTTCTTGTATAAATTGTTTTACTGGTTCTGTTAACATCACTCCAATAAGTTCATACTAACTCACGATTTTCTGAAATTGCCCTTTGTCATATCTTATGTTTCAGTAATATTCCATAACACCAATTTTACCACAATTTGTTTAGCGATTCCCCAATTGTTCAAGAGGCAATCTAAAACATGCCCTTAGACTTTAGTCTTTTTCTTTCTCCTTTGCCCCCATTTTAATTTCCCCTTCAGGATCAGGAAGTTTGCTTTGCTTGTAATGATGTCCTCCCTATCCCCACCCAACCCAGCTTATTTCCCTGTTGAGTTTGATGTATTTCTACACCAAACTCTGTGTGTGTGTGTGTGTGTGTGTGTGTTCAACACTCCTTTGTCCATTTAACGTAAGAATGAGGTTTTCAGATGGCTACTCCCCCCACTTCTTCCTCCTTGTTTGTATACTCTTCTCACATACCCCAATTATAAGAAATACCCCCTTCTTCCTCTTATCTATATCAATTAATTCCTCTTTTACCTTCCTTTTTCTTTTCCCTCTTTATATCCTTAGAACCAAACCAATCTACACCTAGAACCTCAATTTTTTCTTATTTAAATTCCTCAATAATCTTTGAAGACATTAAGGTTCTATAGGATACTTATTTTTCCTCCCTTAACATTGGTACTACATCATTTAGCTCCTCCAGTTGCTCAAATTGATCTTTCCAAGTTTTTCTGGACTCTTATGTTTCTATTTCAAAGTTCCTGCCTAGCTCTGATCTTTTCAGCAGAAAGGCTTGAAAGTCTTCTCTTACATTAAAACTTCATCTTGCACCTGTAGTATTATGCTCAGCTTTGCAGAATAAGTTATGCTTGGTAGTTAGCCTATATTTTCTTCCTTTTGGGATATAATATTTCAAGATACACTTGGGTTTTGGGTAGACTCTGCCAGACACATTTATTTGATTCCAACTATAGTTCCTTGAACCATTTCTTTTTGGATGGATACAGTACTTTCCCCCCTCTTTGACTTGGAGCTCTGGATTTTGGTTATGGGACTTTTCCTTTAGGGTTCCTCTCAAGAGATGATTGATAGATTCTTTCTATCTCTGTCTTCTGGTTCTCATAGATTTGGGTAGTTTTCATTTATGATTTCTTGAAATACAGTGTACAGGCTTTTCTTTAACTAATCCTAGTTTTCAGGAGTCCAGTGTTTTCTTTAAATTACTTCTCTGTTACCCATTTTCCAGGTCAATTTTTAAAATACGAGAAATCTCACATTTTCTTCCTTTAATCTTTTGGATTATAATTATTTTTTGCTGTCTAGTCAATTTCTCCCTGATTCACCAACTTATGTTTTCTAGTTTGCAAGGATTTCATTTCTTGGGGAAAAGTTCACTACTTTCTCTTATAAGATATTTATTCTCTTTAGAATTCTTTCCATAAGTTCTTATTATCTTTTTAAGGTCCCTTGCTTCATTTCTTCTATATTTTCATGTAGTCCTAGTGAAGAATTACTTTTTTTCTTTTTTGAATCTGTCTGCCTCCGTAGTTCTATAGTTAGATTTACAATAATTGATACAAGTTAGAGTTTTCTTTGATTTGCAAAACTCTCTGGATTTAGTTCCTGAATAGGGACTTTGTGCCAGGGGAAGGCACCATCTCCCTCCTGTGCTTTTGGGTGGGTGTGGTCAGCCCTGGTTGGTCTCCTCATGGGTCTCTTAGTTTCTGTACTGACCTCTTCCTCCTCCTCCTCCTGGGGTTCATCTTCCCTGGCTCTTTGAGATTCAGAGTGCTAGATATTCTTAAGGCTATAGGGGCACTGGCATTATGATCATCATGAAGCACATTAAACATTTGTTAAATTTAACAAACATTCATTAAGGGTTCACTTTGTTCAAAACAAGGTGTTGAGGATAGAAAGAAATGAAAGATAGAGATCCTGCTCTCAAGCAACTTACTGCCTAGTTAAAGGGACAAGATTGATCTATCAATACCTCAAGGCTTTTGCATCTGACAACCACTCACAAATCTGTAACAGAGAACCCCCAGGGCATAAAGTTATAAGTAAAGGGGTCTGTAAGTAACATTTCATGTGACCCAATTTTGTCTAGCTCCATAAAATATCTGCTGCTCCTACCCAGAATCAATGGAGCTAATGCTATATAAACAGCCCTTGGGATTTTCCAGTGTATATTCTGTGGCTCTGACCAGCTGCTTCTTAGCCTGACTATGGAGTTAATACAGAGTGGTGACTCCTTTTATATGCCATGAGGAAGCTCATGAAGACCTTGAAAAATTCTGACTTTGTTCAGTGACAGTGTCCAGTGGGTGGCCTAATGCCGCCCTTGTGTTTGGGTGTGTGTATTTGCTTCTAGGTCAGTGCCATAGGCATTGGTCCAAGACTCTGTTTTCTGAGTTCCTGGGGAAATAAGATCCCTTGGTGGTGGTTGTGGTTGTGGTTCCTACTGTTCTATGTCTGTTTGTGAGAGACAAAATGGGTCCTAAGGCTGTATTCAGCTTGTTAGGTACTCTGCAGGTCCATACTAATGTAGCTAGCCACGTCTAAGATTGTGGTTCTGAGGCCATATTGCTTCTAATAGTGAGAGCTCCTGAGAAAGAGGAAATACTCTCATAAGGCATGTAAGAAGAGAACTGTCAATATAAGTGTACACATGTTAAGTCTAAATAAATGTGCAGACATTGCATGCTATGGTAGTTCACTTTTCCATAGCCTTCTCCAGTTCCTACTCAACCTTGATCCAAGTCCTTTTGACCCTGGAAGTGCCTCAGTAATGTTATCACCACCTACCCTGGCATCTACTGGGAGGATGCCCCTGCCTCTTCAAGCAGTTATTTCAGCCCTATTTCCAGGGCAGAATTTGACATACGATGTGGTTTCAACCCCTCCTGAAAAAACTGAGCCCTTCCAAACCATATTCAATATTTTCTAACATTGCACTGCACTTGAATGCCTTTAAAAACACACACATACAATAATCTTCCATCACCAAAGCCACCCTCCTCCACCCCTTCCCCCACATTGAAAGAGCTGCCAGGTTCCATCAGAAACAAACGAATGCATCACTTAGGTAATGACTTCTTTCGAGACAATAATTATAAAACACTTAGCAGTATTTCTAAATGATTATATGTTTTATTTAAATATTTATCTTTCTCAAATTTGACCTAAAATCCATAACTAATTAGTTATTGGACTGGCTACCAAGATGACAGGCGGTTTCCTTAATTTCCTATTCAGACGACAGGTTAGAACTCTAAAATTATTCCAGTCACACCACACTTCAAAGGTCTAAATGAAAAAAAAAGTTAAATGCCTTAATATCTTTGAGATTTGCAAAGATATGTGGGGATTTGCTGTGGGATTCAGTGTAGGATGAAGAAAGCATTTTGTTAGCAAGGAGACTAGCTTGCATCTACAATTTGAAAGAAAATATGAAATCCAGATGCACAAAGATTATTCAGATGTGAGGGCACTAAACATTCATTGTTATTCCAGTACAATCCTTGCCTTTGAGTCCTAGGTTAAACTAGTTCAGAAGAAATACATGAAGGTGTGTTTCCCTTCTGTGTTGATGGTAACTGAATGTTTAATTAGCAATGTTGTTACAAATTCAATATGGCTGTCTCTAATTATCAGGCAACTAAAGCATAATTTAACTTGGAAAAAAAAACAACAGAAGCAGAGTACAAAACTTCAAGACATTTTCTTGGGAAAAGATTGAACCACACCTTTTGTTTGCTCTGTCTGGTGTCCTAGCACATCATGGCTGCCTAATCAATAGGAAATTATTATGAGAACAATGCTGTTGTTCATGAGCAAGGTCATTGTGGGAGCCTTTCATGGACAGTTTTGCAAAGTATAGTGCTCTTCCTACACAAATACTTTATAGGCAATAAGACATTCATTAAAAATGGAAGCAGAAGAGCCAAATGTAGTTTTGTAGTTACTCTGATAAAAGAAAAAGAGTACTGGGCCTGGATTCATCAAAGAACTGCATTTGAATCTTGCCTTCTACACTGATTAATGGTATGACCCTGGCAAAGCCACTTAACTCCTCTGAATAGCCTCAGTTTCCTCATCTGTAATGGGGGATAATACCTGTACTGGCTACCTGATGAGGTTGTTACGAGGATTGAATTATTCATAGATCGATAGCTAGAAGGGACCTTAGAGGTCATCTAGTCCAATCCTCTGATGTTGCAGATGGGGAAACTGAGGTCTAGAGAGATGGAAAGACTTGCCCAAAGCCAAGGTTAAGTAAATAGTGGAACTGGAATTCAAATTCAAGTCTTGTGCCTCTAAACTTAGTACTCTTTTTTACTTTACTCTGCTGCACTTTGCCAACCTTAAAGTTCTCTATAAATGTCAATCTTAGAATGAAAATTGAGACTAGCAAAAGACTGTGCAACCTGTGGTCCAGCGCCTTCTAGCTCTGGGCTTACATGGACCAAGTCCAGTCTTGTGGAGTGTCTAAAGATTACTTTCTCTTTAGCTCATGTTGCCCCTACCCAGAATTTATTCCAGGGAATCTCAGAATGTCATTTATATCTAAGTCTCTGCAGATCAGGATAAAAAGTTCCCCAGCTACCATATAAGCACACAAGATAATAATAACATTGACTATAGGAATTTTGATTTTACTCCATTGAAAATGCAGAAGATACAAAGGACTCAAAGGACCCCCAAGCTCACCTGCTCTGCCCTCCCCCATACTCCTGCTATTTTCCCAGAATCTTTTGGGAAAAAGGTCAGAAGGGAAAAGTCAAAAGGGATCAAGAGTGCTCTCTTATATGCTAGCATCAAAGGAGTGACTCCTTCCATAAATGTATGTTTCCCTAAGAATTTGAGTCAACTGATTCATTTGAAGGTAACTTCTTTTGCTAAAACCCATCCACAGGAGATACCAGGGCATAGCTTCAAACCAACTAATTCATCTTGGGGGCAGTCTCAGTTTTTAGACTTACCAAAAGTGGATCTGGGTAGATCTCACTATGGAAGGGGTTTTTAATCTGGGCTCCATAGACCCTCAATGCATCTATGGATAGATTTTGTGGAACTGTGAACTTGGATATGAACAAATTACATCTTTGTTTTCACTATCCTTCATTTAGTATTTCCTTCAACTTTTTAGAACCATTCTGAGAAGGGGATCATTGGCATCACTAGTCTGCTAAATGGATCTATGACACACAACAAAGCTTAAGAACTCCCCTACTCTATAGCAGTGGTTTCAAAGTAGTGCCAAGAACTCCTAAGAGGTGACAGCATGACTAAACAGAGGGTTGCATGATGCGTTGCTTAACATGGTCACAACGATAAATAATGGTGTGCTTGTATCCAACACAAGTATACTTTCCCCTTCATCCATTATCTATTGAGACTCATTATGTTCATTCCTAACACTTGCCTCCTATGGATGAACAAGACATTGGTCACTGAAGGTAGTTATAACCAGGTAGGCCAAATCACAGCCACAACCTCTAGCTCCATTACTAATGGAGACAGACTAAGTCTCTGTGCTCAAGAGCCCTAGGGATAGCAACACCTTCCCAACCACTGGCCCTGCTTTTAGCCTAGCGCTTGCATCATTCAGGAAAGAAATCGTTGTGGTGATGCAGCCTGGAAGATACCTCTGCAATACTTCAGACCCCACCTCTTCAGCAGGCACACCTACTAAAGAACTGGGAAAAAAGTTCTCACCATCAAAGTCCTTAGTACCATCAAATGGTCCATCATCAGAAATGGATATGGTTTTATTCATGGAAGTGACACTAAACAAGATGCATTACCATCTGCTTTTCCACTAAGGAATATTGGGTCTTTCCAGCTGACTTTCTGCTAAAACCTTCTCTATGTGTTTCATCCCTGTGTTAGAACATGACTCCTGGAGAGCAGAAATTGTTTTGTTTTTCCTTTTGTAATCCCAACACTTGGAGCAGTTCCTCACACATTGTAAACAGTTAAATACTTTTAAAGTTAATTAATTAATTAATGCACACCTGCATTTATGTCGACTCCTTACTCTCCATCAGTCTATTGATATCAGTTGCCAACTCTTGTCATTTACATTTCCACCCATCTCTTGCATCTGTCGCCTTCTTTCTTTCTTTCTTTTTTCTTTGAGGGGGGAAGGCAGGACAATTGGGGTTAAGTGACTTGTCCAAGGTCACACAGCTAAGAAGTGTTAAATGTCTGAGGCCAGATTTGAACTCAGGTCCTCCTGACTCCAGGGCTGGTGCTCTATTCACTGCCACCTAGTTGCCCATGTCCCCTTCCTTCTACTCTTGTGGTCACCACCTTTGTTCAGGATCTCATAATCTCTTTCCTGATTAATAAGCAATAACTTAACATGCCTCAAATCTTACCCTTCTCCAATCCATGCTCTACAAGGTGCCAAAGTGATTTTCCTAAAATATAGGTCTGACCAAGTTATACCTCTTCCCTCCTCCCCACTAAATAAACCTTAATAGAGTCTTGTAGACTGTAGAAGAAAATATTATTTTATCATTACTAGGAGGTATGGTAGATAGAGCGCTGATGCTGGAGTCAGGAAGATCAGAGACAAAATCCTTCCTCCAGATACTTACTAGTTGTCTGACCTTGGCAAGTCATTTAACCTTTACCTGCCTCAGTGTCCTCAATTGTAAAATGAGAATAATAATACCACCTAACTCCTGGGCTTATTGTGAGGATCAAATGAGATAATATTTGTAAAAATGCTTAGTTCAGTGCCTGGCACATAGTAGGCACTTACTAAATGTTTGTTTCCTTCCTTCTAAAAATTCCCATTTTAATTACGTTTTATAATGTACATAACCATATTTTCTACATGTATATAATTTATAAATAAGCAAATATACACAAATTGGGGGAATGTGCTCTAACTTTTTTTCCTGGGGGGGGTACATGATCAAAATTTCAGAGAACACTGTTCTGTAGGAAGATGGAATAAAAAAGCTTCAACATAGGCTTACCATCCAGTAAATCAAAGAGATTGATTAGAGAATCCCTTAATCAATTACCCTATGGATACATGCAGAAACTTGAAAATATGAAATTCTTTTGCCATATACATCTGGGAGCAAAAGAAAAAACACTGAATTTGGAGACAAAGATTCTAAGTTTAAATCCTCATTCTATTATTTGTCATTTGTTTGGCCTTGGGAAAGTCACATCCCCTTCTCTAAGACTCAGTTTCATCATCTATAAAAAGAAAGTGTTGGACTATATGATTTCCAAGTTTTGTAATGATTCTGGATGTGTGGCTCTATGCTTATATTGCACAGGTCTGTACTGAGCTCTTTATTCAATTCTATTATGATGCAGCTTTGCTAACAAGCCCCCAAATCTTTACCAGCCTCTAACATTTTAATACGACTTGTAAGTGAGAAGAGCATGGACTAGTGGAACAAGAATTTTGAGTCATAAGACCTGGGTTCAAATTTAGGCTTATTACTTACTCTTCATGTACCAACAGGCAAATGATTTCACTTCTTTCAACATCCCCAAATGCAAAATAATGGGGTTTGACTAGATGTGTAAGGTTCCCTCAAGCTCTAATTCCTATGGTGTTTCATGGAAGAAAGGTAAAAAGGATGTTTCGAGGGAGACCATAAATTTTTGTCAAAATCCATTGAGAGAGAGACAGAGAGAGAGAGAGAGACAGAGACAGAGTCACAGAGAGAGGTGGAGAGAGAGACACACACAGAGGCAGACAGAGACACAGAGAGAGACAGAGATAGAGACTCACACACATAGACAGAGAGACAGAGACAGTATGTGTGTGTGTGTGTGTGTGTGTGTGTGTGTGTGTGTGTGTGTGTGTGTGTGTGGGAGGGTGAGGATTAACTGATTAACTGAGGGTTAAGTAACAGCAGTTATTATCCCATTCAATTTAGCACCCAGTCATAGGATGCCTTGTTCTCTAGTAGAATGTTAGATTTAGAACAGGAAAAGAACTCTGGAAAGTTTGGCCCATGTAGGTAAAGTTACTTGTCCAAGGTCATACAAGTAGTAATTGGCAAAGTCAAAACTCTAAGCCAGGCATTCTATCCACTGAATTCCAGTTGCCTAATAGTTCCAACAAGACAAGACAGTAAACTCTTTGAGAGCAGAGGCTATGACTTCTAGGTTTTTTTTTTTTTGGGTCTTCCCAAAGTATGTAGCCCAGTGCTGAGTGCAGACAACTCTATAAATGTTTGATTTAAGGACTGGGTGTATTGTGTCAAAAACAACTTCAGAAAGTTTTTAAAAAAATTAATCTGACATGAGCTTATTTTGTTGCTATCTGCCCTTTGCTGATAAAAATCTGAACATAGTGAAAAAATTCTGGTCATTTGAGGAGTTCACTTATTTAAGGTTCTTTGTTCTTTGTATGGCTATTTTTTTTTAAATTTGGGAATATTCACTTGGTTATGACAGTTTAACATTTGACTATATACTGTCTTGGGTTCTCTAATTGCCTTATGTGTGGTTGTTTTGTCTCTAACACTCAAAATGTAAGTTACTTGATAACTGAGGACTATTTAATATTTAAAATTTCCTATAGTACCTACTGTAGAACCAGGTACAGGGCAAGTGCTTAATAAATACTTGAGAATTGACTGACTGGTTGATTGCTTTGGATGTGATGGATATATTCAACTACATAGGCTACTTATAGTGAAAACAGATGAGAAAGGGGTGATGGCTATAGAGCTTTTACTCAGAGACTAGAAAAGGGCAGAAATGGACAATTTTCTCATTCTCATCTTTTCTTTCCTCACCATTGCAATTCATGCTCAAAACTTTTGTTCACAATGCAAGAACAATTCCAGGCTTGCTACTCCCTCCTTTTCACCACTTCTCCTTTATACTTCCAAAGCTGAAATTCTTTTTAATTTGCTAGGATACTTAAGATCACAGGATCATAGATTTAGGGCTAGAATTGACCTTAGAAATCATATAATCCAACCGTCTCATTTTTGTGTGAAGAAATTGAAGTTCAGAGAGGTTAAGTCACTTGCCCAGGGTCACACAGGTTAGTAAGTGGTAGAATTGATATTTGAATTCATGTCCTCTGACTTCATATCAGGTACTTCCCACTTCACTAAGAGTCTTGTCTTGAAAGGGCAGACCTTCCTTAATCCCTCAGACCCTTAAAAACAAACTACTACACAGAATGGGGTTAATCATCTCATATAGAAGAGGCAAGGAATAACTGTTACAATGGAAGGGAAGAACAGGAAGGCAAAAGGGAATGGGTCACCCTTAATCTCATTGAATTTGGCTTAGGGAAGGAATGACATACACTCTAAAGTGAGTATCTTGCCCTACAGGAGAGTAGGGGGAATGGGGATGAGAGGGGGGGAGGATGGAGGGGAAGGTGGGGGGGTATGTTAGAAGCACACACTTCAGTAAAGGGACAAGGACAAAGTAGAAAACAGAACAAGGTGGGGGGGTGGGATTGGAAGGAGAGAAATATAGTCAGTGTTACCCAATATGTTCATTGTGGAGATGTTCTGCATAACTACACATGTATGACCTGTATTGAATTACCTGACTTTCCAGTGGGGGTGGGTGACAAAGGAGGAATGGAAAGAATACAGAATTTAAAGTTCTAAAATCAAATTATATATATATTAGTTATTATTTATGTGCAACTGAGAAATAACATATACAGGCACTGGGATAGGGAGATTCATCTTACCCTACCAGGAAGTCAGAGGGGTGATGTGGAGGACTTAGGAGAGAGCAGATTGGGAGAGGGGGTATACAGTGGGATTGCTATTTTGGGGTGGTGGGTAGGGGAAACACGGGGAGAAAATTTGTAACTCAAAATCTTGTGGAAATCAATGATGTAAACTAAAAAATAAAAAAATAAGCAAAAGTTTAAAAATTAAAAAAAGAAATAAACTACTATTATCTATAGACTACTGGTAGCTATTGTGGCATCTAAAAATCATTGTTGTAATAAGTTGTCTTTCTAGTAAGTATTTTAGGAATAATAGTTCTTTAATAATGTTGATAATGATAACTCAAATTTGCACAGCACCTTGTGCTATATACAGCTTTGTGGAAGGGTACAGAGAGCTTATCCTCCAAGAAAATCTCAAGTCCTTAATGGAGTCTCATGCAGAAATCAAGGGATATCACCTCCGCATTGACTGAAAAATAGGTGCTTTTGTTTTATTTTGCTTTTTCTTACCTGATACACTCTAGCACTCTCTTGGGTAAAAATTTGATTAGGCAAATCTGGCACCACCATTCAGGGTTCTTGTTCAGGATTTCTTTATTTTTCCCCATTTCATAGTGCAAGTTTAAAAGTGTATGTGGTGTGTGGCAGCAGGATCTGTGTGTGCCTCTATCAGAATTCAGGACCACAGACAGGGGTATTTGAGAAGTAACCCAACACTCGGTCCACTGCTGCTATATGTTTCTCTTCCACGGTTCTTTGTATCTATCTACAAATATGACACATTTGGACTCTCAGCTTGAAACATTGCTCTTGGGTCATTCTTCTTTATGTTGCTTCATTTATCACAGTCATTCAAGGTCATAATGTGAACACAGTTTGATTAGATTAATAAATGCAAAACATAGGTCAAACCCCTTCCAAAGACAACTAATCTCCTTACACTCTAGTCAAGCTTCAGACTGAATCTTAGACACTTCCCAGCTGTGTAACTTTGGGAAAGACACTTAAACGCTTTCTGCTTCAGTTTCCTTACCCCTAAAATTGGGATAGGAATAGGGCCCACCTCACAGGGTTGAAGTGAGGATCAAATGAAACAATACTTGTAGTGTATTAATCACAGAACCTGACACATAGCAGATGGTTAATAAATACTTGTTTCCTTCCCTCTCCCTTTCCTGGACCCCATCTCCAATTGAGGAAGAAAGATAATCTGGAAATTCAATGTCTTGTTACATATTTTCTGTCTTCCTGAGATATACAGCTGGATACAGTAGGATTGCAGGGTGTGACATAAACATCAGCAGTTCTCATGGTCACAGCAAACAGGACAGAAGGATGCTGGCTTCATGGTCCCAGGAACTTTAAGTCTAGCATCTGGAGCTTTGATGTGCTTTTGTCTGTTTCTGAAACTCCAGCACTAACATGGAGCATGACTCAAGTATCCGCCAGATGCTAAAGTCTATGTGGCATGAGCTGACTGTTCCAAATCTAGTGTCATCATTGACAGAGATTAAATGGGTCTCACCCACTCTTATGTCCCCTTCCCCCTAGTTCTTTTCTCTTTTACCCCCAAGCCTCCAAGCACAGCTATGTATCTGATTTAGTCTTCATTAATCCATTATCCACATTGATCCAGATGGTTAAAAAGGTGGATGAAGCTATGTCAGAACAACAGAGCCCTGGTGGTGACCTAGAATGTCCCCATTTTAAAGCTCTTTTCTTTAAGGTCTAACTCAGGTATTACCTACAGCTTTCCTGTCCCAACACACACCAAGTGAAAGTGGGGTCACCTTTAGTTTACATCACATTCATCTCAAGTTCACTTTCCTTTGTATTATAGTTCATAAGGTCATAGAGTCATAAGTTTAGAATTAGAATGAAGCTTAGAGATCATCTGGCCTTCTCCCTTCATTTAAAGGTTATGAAACCGAGCCCTGTTGCTTGTCCACATTCAGTCAGTATGTAACAGAGGTACAATTTGAATGTCCCTAAATCCACCGCCCACTCTCCTATGCTCCACAATGGTATGAATGTATCTTTCTCTCAATTAGATCATAACCTTCATGAGAGGAGGGACTGGGTCAACTTCATATAGGATCATAGAGCCACAGATTAAGAGTTGAAAGAGACTTTAGAGCCCAACTCACTCACTTTACCAAGGAGGAAGCTGAGACTCAGAGAAGTTAAGTGACTTGCTCAAAGTCACTCATGACATATTACCTATTTTTGTATTTCCATTGCATGCAGGCACAGATAATACTTGTTGAATTGAACTCAATTCTATTGAGTCTTTTCTGCCCCAAACTGAGTAGTTGTAAATGTTCACACATTGTGGAGTTCTTCCCCTAGAGGCTTACACCAGGACCAGAGATGGTCTTAGGCTTCAGATAAAGAACTGTGTTTTCTTCATTCATTTATTTGTTTGTTTTTTTAAAACATAAAATGCCATTTCACATCTTGTTTGGTTATTTTTGGTACAAAACATAGTCTTGTACTGTTTAATTACTGACATTGACTTAGATCTTAAAATCTACTATTGTTCTCAATTATTTAAAATTTGATTATCTGGCTTGAAAATGAATTTCACTATGTTTTTTAGACTCATCTGAAAGCTAGATCATATTCATATGATTATCTCACAATAATCCTGAGTTTGAGAATATCATAGGAAGTGGGGACCAGGTTTCTCGATCATAAATCCTACTTTGTGGTATTTCTTATCTCTTACCTTGTTGATCCACATGATGTTTTCTAATATGGACTTTTATTTGAAAAAGCTTCTCAGGGATACCCTAAAACTCCACCAACCAAGGAGACATTCTTTTCAGAATCCCTTATGTACCTAGAAGCAGTCTTCTGCTTTTCGAATTCACAAGTCTTCTTTTCCCTTCTCTCACCTATGGCTCCAAGAAGCTGTAGCCTGCTCAGCAGCCACACCCTAGTAAAATCATCTTAACAAATTGGTTAAACTAGGTTGAGGATAACCCACAGGCTTCAAATCCATTGGTGAGTTAGTGGGATGTCTACCCTAAGCATGTGAAGATTTCCCCATGTGAAATGTGTGGATGAGAACATTTTATTCCAATGGCCATGAAAGTAGCAGAAGGAGTGCTTAGAGCTTGGTCAGACATCAAAGGTGCACAGGTAATCCACTGCATCCTGGACCATCATTGACTTTCTTGGTTTTCATCTTGACATTGCACTTCAAAGACTCTGGGAAAGAGAGTGAGGCTGATGACCTTGTGCAACTCTGTATCACTTAAATCCAATTCACGTGCAAGTCAAGACATCACTGTGATGTAATTGGTCATCTTAGAAAATGAAGGACAAACTATAACAACAAGTGCTTCTCTAAGATCCCTCATTCTCATGCTATAAGGTTGAGGGAGGAAGAGATACCTTCTTTCATAGAAAGAGAAATTGACGTTAAGAGATTTACTGAAATTCTATAGAATCAGTGAAAGAGTCAGGGCTGGAACACATCCCCCTGAGCCCTCAGTCTACTAGGTTATCTTGTCTACTATATTGCTGGCATATTCAGTTAAAGAAATGTGGGGATTTGCTTTCTGGCCCCATGGAATCTTGCTTATGGAGTCTCTCCTTTCTAGAGGAGATAAATGGCACTGTAGATAGGGCACTGGACCTGGCATCAGGAAAACCTGAGTTCAAATCCAACCCCACACTTACTGCGTGACTGGACAAGTCACTTAACCCCTGCATACCTCACTTACCTTATCTGTAAATGGGGATAATAATAGTACCTATCTTACAGGGTCATCATGAGGATAAAGAGAAAACATTTGTAAAGTTCTTTGCAAAGTTTTAAATGTTATGTAAATGACAACTATTATTATTGCTTTTATCTACTTATATTCTTATGAAATCTCTGGGATCATTCCATGTTTCTTTTACCTCACAACTCACTCTTTGATTTCAGAGGACAAGGGTAGGGAAGCTCTGGTGGGCTGGGTTTCACCAAGAGAGTTCATTTCTGGGAAACCCATTGTCCCAAACTTTTCATTTTAATACCCTTCCCCCTGACTCTGCCTTTCCTTCTGGCCTTGGCTGAAGGCCTCTACCTCACTTTTAACCAGAAATTTCTCCTAGGTATTTCACACCTGGATGCCACAGAAAGAGATTAAAAGTCTTATTTTTCTTTGTGTGGGAAAATTCATTTGTTGGCTTTCAGTACAGTGTTCTCCAGTATATTTCCTTAGCCTCACATGGTGATCTTTTGATATCTCTGGTCAGGGCAAACTCTTAGCAAAATTAGAAAGTTGTTGAAGTGTATCTTCAATGCCCCCAGCTTCTCCTCAGTGGTACCCTTCCCTATCACTCTTCTTTAGAGGCTAAGTGACTTCAAAGTGCATTGTCACAGAACTGTAAAGATTTACTCTTTCCTCAGACCCTTTCCAAAACTATTATCCAGGAACATTCTGCTATAAGCCATTTGCAAGCAGGCTCTAGGGGGAAGGGAGAGCAGGAAGGAGTGGGACATCTAGGTAGCTAGGTGATGTAATAGATAGTGTTGGCCTTTGAGTCAGGAATGATAATAGTAGTTAGCATTTACATAATGCTTTAAAGTTGGAAATGGTGGGCTTTAGCCCATATTAGCTCATATGACCTTCGTAACAACCCTTTGAGGTAGATGCTATTGTACCCACTTTAAGGTAAGGGAAAAGAGGCTAAGAAAAGTTAAGTGTGAAGATGGCGGCATAGCAGCAGCAACATATCGCAGCTCTCACATAGCCACCCCAAAATACCCATAAAACAGGACTCTAAACCAATCCTGGAACTCCAAAATGCACACAAAGATACTTCCCACTAAAGTCAGCTCGGCTACGAGGAACCATATCAGCACTGCGAACCGAAACCAGCCTGGCCTGAAGCCGTGGCTGTGCCCCGGGGCAGCTGGATGGGAGGAGCTGAGGAGCCTCTCAGGTGAGCGGATTAGCAGCAGCTGTGAGTGGGCATTGTGAAAGGGGGAGATAAGTAGTCTGGCCGGAAGGCCTCCAGAGCAGAAAAGGGAAAGGCAGAGGTTTTGCACCCGCCTCTGCGTTGCAGCTTCCCGCCCATGGCCTGCAGGCAGCAGGGGGACTGAGCAATTGTTCTCAGGCCAGGGCTCTCACGTTGAGCGGCCTGGATCCGGATCGCCGTCTTGGGCCTCAGTCTTGGAGTCCTCGCTATCCAGTCAGCCAGAAGTAAATAGGAGGAGTTCCCAGCCTCTCCCTTCCCAGCCTCTCCCTAAGAGCTACGGCAGCTGGGAGGACCCCAGCGATTTGGGACAGAGCTTTCCCTTCTGGAAGCAGAGCCCCACAGAGATTTAAAAAAAAAATCACGGTCTGAAGAACCATGAGTAAGAATAAGGATAAGAAGCAAAGTAAGAACGGCTCCCAAACCCTTGATTCCTTCTTTGGGGAAAAGAAAGATCAT
>CM053582.1:242404066-242444323 GCA_028627135.1 Pseudochirops cupreus
CATTTGTCTATCGCTAGATTTTAGGGAATACATGAATTTTACATATACATACATAATACACACATATACATATATAGACACATATGTAATAAAAAGATAATTGCACATGAAACCACAAATCTATTGTGTACAACTTGGTATTCTTTCTGAATATGTAATAAAGTTATCATGTAAATTTTTTCTCTCCCTCCATAGATGACTACCATTAAATATAAACACATATACATATGTGTGTGTGTATATACATACCACACACACCTGTATGCATGTGTGTATGTATGTAAAATTATTCTATATATCTATTAGCTCTTTCTCTGAATTTGGTTTTTTTTAAATATTTTCATAACTATATTTCAATAAAATTGATTTCTCTTGTAATCCTATATATTTTTATTTTATGCATTTAAAAACATTATTTTAAGAAAAAGGTATCACTAAACCAGAGGAGTCTATGACACAAAAAGGTTAACCTGAAGACCTCTGCTTTCTGGGACTGCCAGAAAAATGTTCAATCCCTATTCTTACATAGGGTGGGGCCACTGAAAGTCGTGTAGTCCTTAGGCAGCTAGAAAACACTGAGATTAGCACCTAATTAGCAAAAATAATTTAAGTAGGAATCCTTAGTAGCTTACTCTCCCTATGAGATTGTAACCTATGTGAGCTCTACAAGGGCTGGTTCTGCCTACTCCCCAATGCCCATGTCCTTTAACCTGAAAGTGTCATTACTATTCTCTTTCTGGATTCTCCACTCCCAACCCTGTATAGGTTTTGTGACTTGCTCTAGGGCAAAAGTTGATATATTTAGCTCTGCTAAGTCCTCTTTCACAAGTCAACCCTTCAAATGATTGAATCACAAGTCCCCCAAGTCTTTATTTCTCTAGGCAAAACATGCTCCATTCTCGTGGTCCAGCATCTGAAACTTAAATCTAGTCATGAATTAGATCTAGATATTCTTCCTTAAAAGTGCCTAATTTGAAAAAATAGAGGGGTGGATCAGTGGAATAGGATAGGTACACAAGACACAGTAGTCAATGATTACAGCAGTCTATTGCTTGATAAAACCAAAGACCCCAGTTTCTGGGATGAGAATTCATTATTTGACATAAACTACTGGGAAAACTGGAAAATAGTATGGAAGAAACTGGGCATAGACCAACGTCTGGCACCATATACCAAAATAAAGTCCAAATAAGTGCACAATTTAAATATAAAGGCTGATATTATAAACAAATTAGGGGAGCAAGGAATAGTTTCTCTCTCAGATTTATGGAGAATGGAGGAATTAATGACAAAACAAGAGATACAGAAAATTATGAAATACAAAATGGGTCATTTTGATTATGTTAAATTGAAGTTTTTGTACAAACAAAACCAGTGCAACCAAAATTAGAAGGGAAACAGAAAACTGGGAAAGAATTTTTATAACTCATATCTCTGATAAAGACTTCATTTCTAAAATGTATATAGAGAAGTGAGTCAAATTTGTAAGAATATTGTAAATATTGCCCAATTGATAAATGGTCAAAGGATATGAACAGGCAGTTTTCAAAGGAAGAAATTAAAACTATATTCATATGAAAAAATGCTCTAAACTACTATTGGTTGGAGAGATGCAAATTAAAACAACTCTGAGGTATGACATCATACCTATCAGATTGTCTAACATGACAAAACAGCAGAATGATAAATGTTGGAGATGTAGGAAAATTGGAAAACTAATTCATTGGTGGTAGAGCTGTGAGCTGATCCAAACCATTCTGGAGAACAATTTGAAACTATACCCAAAGGGCTATAAAAATGTGCATATCTTTTGACCCAGCAATAATACTTCTAGGGCTGTATCCCAAAGAGATCATAAAAAAGGGAAAAGGACCCACTGTACAAAATTATTTATAGCAGCTCTTTTTGTGGTGGTGAAGAACTGGAAATTGAGGGGATGCCCATCAATTGGGGAATGCCTGAACAAATTGTAGTATATGAATGTAATAGAATATTATTGTGCTATAAGAAATGAGGAGCAGACAGACTTCAGAAAAACCTGTAAAGATATATGAACTGATGCTGAGTGAAGTGAGCAGAACCAGGAAAACATTGTACACAGGAACAGCCACAGTGTGAGAGGACTGATTTTGATAAACTTAGCCCTTCTCAGTAATGCAAGGACCTAAAACAATTCCAAAGGACTCATGATGGAAAATGCCAGCCACATCCAGAGAAGGAACTATGGAATCTGAATGAAGAGTGAAGCAGACTGTTTTCTTTTTTTGTTTTGTTTTGTTTCTCATGGTTTCTCCCATGCATTATAATTCTATGCAACATGACCAATGTGAAAATAGGAATGTATGTGTAGAGCCTATGTCAGATTATATGTGATCTTGGGGTAGAGGGAGGGGAGGAAGGGGGAGAAAATTTAAAACTTATGCAAGTAAATGTTGAAAACTAAAAGTAAATAAATTAACTTAAACATATGTATACATATATATAGTAGTTTCAAACTAAAAAACAAAGTTCTTAATTTGGTGGAACAAAAGTATTGGAAAAAGTCATCTCCCTCAGGTCTGGGAAGCCTGAGAAATTATGGATGGATATTATATGATAATGAGAAAGAGAAGGGGAGGGGAGGGGAGGAGAGAGGAGTTCCCCTATAAGCAAGCCATCCCATATAACAAAGATTTTTTAAAAAGCAGTTCAGCAAAACCTAAATTAATCATATGTAATACTTGTAACCCCTTTATACATATCAGTATATGCAATATTTCACACTCATCATCCCCTATCCTTTCAATAAAAGGAGGGAGGTATATTTTTCTCAGCTTTTCTTCAGGTCAATTATTTATATAGTGGTTTATAATTTATATAGTGTTTATTTTCTTTTTTGTTGTTCTTGTGTACATTGTTACAGTCATTGTATTTATTGTTTTCCTGGTTCTGTTTACTTCAGTCTGCATCATTTCATATGTCTTCCTATACTTCTCTGAATCCTTTATATCCATCTTTTTTACGGCATAGTAATATACAATTACATGAATGTACCAGAATTTAGTTATTCCTCCGTCAATGTCTTTCTAATTTGCTTTCAGTTCTTTACTGTAATATGGCTTCCACTCAGTCCTGAGGTGGTTTTATGGAGGACAACCTCATGCTGCTGCCTATGAGAAGGAAGACATGACTTCTTTTGATTGAGACAAGGCTGAGCAATGAGACAATAGCCATGGGGCTCATCTTTACAACTTTTGCAACTTGGTTAAAATCTGTCAGAGCTTGTACTAAACCCACATAACCTTTGAGAAACCTAGATCACATCCACATGAGGAAGAAGCATCAAAGGAGATGGGATATTTTGTTGGCAGCAGAACTATTATCAAATCAGATCATAGGTTTAGAGCTAAAAGCTCTTAGAGACCGTTAAATCCAATTCCTTGACAGATGAATCAACTGAAACACAAAGAGGTTAAGTGACTTGCCCAGAGTCACACAGCTAATAAAATGTCCAGGGCAGAATTTGAATGTAGGTCTTCATAACTATTGCAATGTATTCCTCAAGCAGTAGAGAATACTTCCTACTTTTACAGAGTCTGGGAGAACCTGCTCATGCCCACATTGCATATGTATGTGGAAAATGTTTTTAAGGTAGCTAGGTGTTGTGGTGCATAGAGTGACAGGCCTAGACTTAGGAAGACCTGAATTCTAACCGAACCTCAGATACTTACCACTGTTTGAACAAACCACTTCATCTCCATTTGCCCCAGTGTTCTCATGTACAGAATGGGAATAGTAAAGCACCTCCCTCCCATGGCTATTGTGAAATTCAAACAGATAATAATTACAAAGCATTTATAAGTTTGTGTGTGCCTGAATGAGTAAAGTTTGCTTAAGAAGGGATAGAGCTGGGTGTTATAATAGGAAGAAGAGAAAATGAGAAAGTCCCTATGAATTGTTAACTCATCGGCAAACTGTGAAAAGACAATATGATCTTGACCATGCCCCCCAAAGATTCTGGCACCTGGAGATATTCAAGGGGTCATTGTACAGTTGACATAACTCCCTCCTTTAATGAGTACTCATTATTTCCCATTTCCCAGACTTTGTTTCTAGCAGTTGCTTTGGACTCCATGTTGCTAACAAGGTACTTCCCAGGCCCAGTCCTACTTTGAGTTCTCTATCATTGGCAATTAAAGATTTAACAAAACTTTTCATTGTCATCAATTAGCGAGGATGCAATTAATTAAAAATGAATGTCCTCCCCCAGGTGTGTAAGTATTTCCAGCTGGTATCTATCTTGGCATTTTGATGGCTCTTTATCATCTAAGATGAAATGATTGTTATTCTATGAGATTCTCCCTGACTGACAGCCAAGCAGCCCCAAAGATTCTGGCCAAATCCCAGAAGGGTGAGGAAGGTGGGTGGATTCATTGCCACACGTCAGGATACCCTCCAAGGTCAATGTCTGTGTCTGTCTCAAGCAGGAACCCCTTCCCCATTCTGATTCTGGAAGGGTTTTCGCATTGAACTGGACAATCCCTCAGGAGCAAATTGGAATTCTGGCTGCATCTGTGTTAGGGAAGAATATTAAGCATATTGTGTGATTTGGGGGAAATGATGTATAAGGTAGGCTGCCGTGATGAAAAGAACATGACCCTATGAGTAAAGCAGAGGTCTAATACCAGCTCTGCCACTAATGTGAAATTTTAGGTAAGTCATTACCCATCTATGGGCCTCAGTTTCCCCATTTGTAAAATGAATAATTTGAGATTTGTAAAATAAATAAATTGGATTAGATAATCTCTAATGTCTCTTTTATTTCTAGCTTTTTTAAGTCTATAAGCCTATAGAGAAATCTTGTCCCATGGTCACCAGTGCTTTCATATCAACATTCCTTCTGATTTACTCTCTTACTCCATATCCAGGGTCAGTCCCAGGCAAAACAGTGTAAAAACATACATTTATATTTGCTATCTAAAGAGATCCCTTTTCAAACACACCCTCACAGTGGCATCTCTTGATGGCAAGTATAAGCATCTACAGGGCTCTTACATTCTCTCTTCTCCTCTACCCTCTGCTCTTGTCCCATGAAAATTTGCTTTCAGGGAGACATGTAAAAAATAAAGTCACACTCAAATGTCAATGACTAATAGCCCTTATTCCAAAAATGTTACTTGCAAGTGCATTATATGCAAAACTTCCAAAAACTGGAAGGAAATAAGTAGATGAAGCTTTGCTTGTGTAATGAAAGCTTAGGAGCATGCTCAGATCACCTAACATGGAGGCTCTCTGCTTCTGGGAGCAAATATCCTAGGTTCCTCTACCACATGGGTGGGAGTAGTTTCCTTCAACTAGCTGCATAGCTGGTATAGGGTGCATCTTTAAAACTACCAGACTGAGACAGGCTTACTCTCTTTCCCATGCACTCTTTTTCCCTGTGTAGCTTTCTGAGAGTGTGAAGGTCCTGTTCATCCATAGCTCACCATGAATTGAACTAGGGAGGGGGGAAAGGCTTCCTTCCGTTGCTCTCCTTTTTAAACCTTTTGGCCCTGAGAAATGGGTTCAGGGTATTTCTGTTTGCTCTAGTTCATTGGTCTTCAGTTTCTAGGTACAGACAGTAATTTCTACTGGACCTGTAACTGAACCACAGGAACCTTGGAGTCAGGATTCCAGGCAGTATATTACAGTCAGGATACTGTATTATTATTATTATTATTATTCCTGTGACTTGAACCCAAGGAGGGGCTTTGGACTTGGAACCTGGGACTATGCTACATAGGAACTGAGCTAAACTGTGAACCTAATCCCTTTCCACTACCTAGAGTATAAGTGTTATTGTTGAGGTTTTGTTTTTTGTTGTGTTTTTGGGGGGGGGGGTGAGGTAGAGAATTATACCCTGAGCATATTTGTATATTTGTTGTTTTCCCTTTGAAACAAATATTCCTATGTAAAAGTTAATCTGACAATTAGTGGCTAAAGGAACTGGGGAACAGAGGACCCATCTCTACAATTAAGGAAACATCATTAGAGTGAGCTTGAGCCACTGGCAGAGAGCCTACATACCCCTAGAGCCCCTTAAGGGAAACAGAGGACCTTGGGGGAGGGGTAATGTGTAGCACACCTGGCCTTTATGCAGTGGAGGTCAGGGTAGTCACTGTTAAATTTTACTTCAAGTAGCTTTCAATGTAGTATGACTACAAGGTAATAATATACATGTGAGGAGAAAATGAGTTAGGTACATCTATAAGAATACAGGATAAAGACTTTGAATTCTATTTTACCCACCATCTTACTAAATGGAACTCAAAGGTTCTGAATGACCCTGGAGCCAGTGGGCAGTAACATCATGAGGACAGAAAAGAATTTACTTATCCCTACTCAAATATCAGGCTAGAGTGAGGAAGTTGCTGCTATGGGAATCAAAGACAGTTCCAAAGAGAGATATGATATGACTGAGGGTCTTTCACTGTACTGGCTAAATGTGGCTGTGGTCCGATTCACAAAAGAGTTGGAAGAGTACTGGTGCATGATCACAGAAAGAACTCTAGGTACTCCCCAGTCAGGAAGAGGCTGTCTAGCTGTCAGAGTTGAGCATATAACCAGCAGACGGCAGAAGCAGCTCAGCAGAGAGCTAAAAGAAGCAGGTCAGCAGAGAATCAATTGAAGGCTGTTGGGTGGAGAAAATATCCCAACAGATGCCATCATCAGACCAATAGGTGATATCAGTAATTCTTTGGAAGAGCAGAACATCAAATATGACAGTATACATATGTTCTCTGCTACAAGTGGCATAGGCAGTGTGCCCCCTCTATAGAGAGAAAAAATTATCCTATTAACTAACTATTTTAATTAAATGTTTGTGTTTTGAGGCAAAATGCATCTCCTAATTTGCACTAGTAATGGGATAACATAGGTAGGCTGTTATAGGGATTTGAATAGATGATGATGCATATTCCTTAAACATGGTTTCAGGAGTCCACATATGAGGAAGACCTGAGTTGAGCACACATAAATATAATACTGGGGAGGTATAAAATGAAATGTTGCCAGACTTCCAAGGAAGGAGAAATTATTTCTGCTGGAGAAATGAGGAAAGATTTCATGGAAGAGGTAGGATGTGAGCTGGGCCTTGAAGGACAAATAGGATTTAGACAGGAGAAAAAATAAGGAAGAAATCTTTATACATTGACGGGGAGGATCAACACAAGGCAAAGCAATCTATTGACAAAATGACTGGGTATATTCAGGGATCTAGAAATTTAACTTAATTATTGGCTACATGAAGAGAAATATTGGATATGTGACTACAAAGGTACATTGATGCCAGATTAAGAAGGGTGTTGAATGTCAGACTAAAGAATCAGAACAAGAGAGATCCACTAAGTGTTTGAGTTTAAGGTTAGATGAAGAGAGCTGTACTTTAGAAAAATTATTTTGGCAATGGGGCTGGATTTACTGGAGGGAAAAGATAACAGAAGCAGGAAGATTTGTTAGGAGACTAATTTAGTAATCCAAGTGAGAGGTAAAAAGGCCTAAATTAGGGTGGCATGATGGTAGTATAGAAAAGGGGGTGGATTCAAAAGAAACTGTGACGACAACATCAACTCGGCAACTGATTGGCTGTGGGAGAAAAGCAAAAACTCACTCCATAGTTTCAAGATGGAGGGAGTACGGTGCTGTTATTATTAAATATAGAAGAATCAGGAGGATCAGGCTTGGTGTAGCAGATGATGGGGTCAGTTCTGAAATGTTTAATTTAAGATGCAAAGTGCTGTGAAAATTAGGAGGCAGCTGGTGTCATCCAGAGAGGGGAAGGGAAAGTGAGTAAGCATTTATATAACGCCTACTTTGTTCCAGGTATTTTTTTACAAATATTATCTCATTTGATCCTCACAATAAAACTGGGGAGTGAGGGATGGGAGGTGCTATTATGTTCCCTATTTTATAGTTGAAGAGCCTGAGGCTAACAGTGATTGAATGGGTTGACCTGGGTCACGCAGCTCAGAAGTGTGAGATCAAATTTGAACACAGTGAGTTCCTGACTGCAGGCCCAGTGCTTTCTCTCCATCTACTACTCCATCAACTGCCCAAAACATGTCCAGTTGGGAAGCTTGGAAGAAACATCCTGGCCAAAGGTGTATATCAGTTAGTTCCAAGTCAAAGTCAATGGAATAGATGAGATAACCAAGGGAGAGAGAGTACCACTATCCCCCCCACATCGTGGAGGTTAGGGGTACAGCACCCCTGTGATCTGGAAAATCCAAGCAAAATATTTTGGCCCTCTCTTTGTACCAGAGAAGAAGTCTGGTTTTTTTTTCTTTTTCTTTTATGGGCTGTTTACAGTATCTTATTGTAAAATTTGGACCAAGTATTTGGTCATAGATTCTGTATTATCTGCTGGCCTTCACTTGTCCTCTGAGGCTTCTATAAAACTCCAAAAAAATTCCCATTTAATTTCTTATGCTGACCCACCACTAAGTGAAAACACAATGAGGAAAGGCTCAATGTTGAAGAGATAATTTTAGAGAAAAATGAAGAAAACTGAGGACAAAATCTTAGGGAAAACTTCTATTTAGGAGACAGGATGAATAGGTTGTCTAAATTACAGTGGTCTCCCTCCCAGGAATATCTGCATTTTAAGAATATGAAAGTCTCAAATTGAAAAGTATGATATTTCAACTGGAATTTCAGACCTTACCACTGCTCAGAGATGGTGAACCCCTAAGGGGAGTAATGGGAACCAAGACCAGAAAAACAGGTTGATGAAAGATCAAAGAGGGTTTTGGAATGCTGAGAGAAGGAATTTGGACTTGAGCTCAACTCTGCCTCCAGACTAGAAAGATCCAACACATGTCAGGATCAGAAGGTCTAACTTGGGCTTCGTGCTTTCCCACCCAGATGCGGAGAAGATGAGGAGACCAGAGGGATCAGAATGTGCAGTTAAAAGACATCTGCTTTGTTCTTCTTTTCCTCTATGTAGCCTTCTTCTATATGCTCACTCCCACTATGGGAGACAGTTAGTCAGCCAATCACCAAGTATTTACTAAGTACCCACTGCGTGGGGCACTGAGCTCTTATGCCCTAGAGATACACATACAATGAATGTCTCTTCTCAATGACATAATATTCTAATGGAGATCTGAAATTCTGTGTGGATGTGTACAAGTGTATATACATACTATCATATATAATATATAGTATAATGCATACATTTTATATAAATAATATAATCATATATAAACCATATTTCAGATGTCATATTATATATTTTTATATATTTTACATAATTATTGAACTATAACATGTGTGTATAATATAATCTACTATATATCATGTAATATATGTTTATATATAAATAATATAAACACATAAACAATTTTATTAATATTAACATAGAAATTGTTTACATACAAATGATATTGTTGATTTTTAGTTGTTTTTCGGTCTTTTCTGACTCTTCAGGACTCCTTTGGGAGATTTCTTGGTAAAGATACTGCAGTGGTTTGTCATTTCCTTCTCCAGCTCATTTTACAGATGAAAAAACTGAGACCAGCAGGTTTCAGTGACAGGCCCAGGGTCACACAGCTTGCAAGTATCTGAAGTTGAATTTGAACTCAGGTCTTCCTGACTCCAGACCTAGTGCTCTATTCACTGTGCCATTATATATCATATCATATAATATCACATCACATCATATATGATTGCATATATGTGACATATAATGAGATCTATGGTTGTGTTGTGATATATAATTATTATTTATTATTATTTATGTGATATGTAATATAAAACAATGTTTTATATATATGGTTTTATATATATGTAAAATATGTATGCATATATGTATATATACACACACCCCTATATTTACACACACACACACACACACACACACACACACATAGTCCTTGCCATTCTAAAGCCCTAACCAACCTCTAATGCTTCGCAAGCTCAGGGTCCAACAAGGAGTTTAAATATCAGAAAATGCTTAATCTGTAAACAACTAAAGAAATAATTTAATCTTGTGCCCTTATGTGGAAATAACACTTATGTTGAAGTAAGTTCTGTTATTCCTGCATGTAAAAGTATTCAGATTTGGAATCTGGGGACCTAAGTTTAAACCTTGCCTCTGACTCTTACTGCCTAGGTCACTTTATTGTAAGACAAGAGGGTTGAACTCAAGGAATTCTAAGGTCCCCTCCAGATCTAAAAGTGATCATCTTTTTTAAAATGATAAAGCAATTGCAGCTTTGAAAAAGTTACTTTTCTCTTCTCTCTCGCACCACCTCTTCCCCATAAAAATGAAGAGAAGGGGAGAATAAAAGGCTTAGGGGAGGGTACTTGCCTGATTCATCAGAGAACCTCAGGAAATGGAGAAAACTAGTAGCTTGTGTCAGGCAAAGGCATAATCAGTCATTAGATTCAGAGTACATTAATCATCTTCTCTCTTCACATGAGCTAAAAACCAGAGAAATCCCTGAGACAGGAAATAGGACATTAGTAGGAAAGTCAACAAAATGCATGAGCTTTTGAAACAGTAAGAAATGGTAGAGTCTTATGCTGTTGAAGTAATCCATATCAACCTGAGAAATGACTGGAAGGACTTAGGTCCACATAATAGCCTAGGACAATACATGAAAAAGTTGAGTTTGATGAGAGGAGTAAAATCATCCTTAATAATCAGCTAGGGAATATGCTTCAGATAAACCAAATAGATGAGGAACAAGGATAAGACTTCCAAAATTCTAGAGCAATGGGCAATCTCCACTAGGAGCAAAAGAAATTACTTTATGGTAGAGAAAGATGCCCTTCAGGGCATCAGGTTATAAGCACACTGGATGAGTCTATGGTGCTAAATCTATGGCAAATTCCATCCTTAAAGAGAAGACCCATTCCAAGATGATGACTGACGATTGATGATTGATGATGATGGTGGTGGTGGTGGTGGTGATAATGAAGATAATGATGATAGCTATCATAATACAGCATTGTAAGGTTTGCCAAATGCTTTCCAAATATCACATTTGATTCCCATAATAACCTGGGAGGTAGAGGTGCTATTATCATCCTTATTTTGCAGGTGATGAAACTGAGACTGAGAAATATTGAGTAACTTGTACAGCATCATACAACTAATCAATAGCCAAGACAGGATTTGAACTCAGATCTTTCTGACACAAGGGCTGGGTCTCTAGTCACCTTCCTTCTAGGAGTTCAGTTTTGGATCGTTAAGTTTGAGATGTCTTTGAGACATCCAGTTGGAAATATCTAGTAAGCAATCCATGTGGTATTGATTCAAAGGAGAAATACTTGGGTCAGATATATAGATCTGAAAGTCATCTGTATGGAAATGATCACTAAACTCATGGGAGGTAATGAAATCACCAAGAGAGATAGTGTTCATAGAAAGAGAAGTGAGCCAAAGAGAGAATTTATGAGCCAAGCCCAGAATTTAGAAGTATGAGATTGGGATGAATTGCCTTTGGGATATTTCATAGCACTTTTAGTGACTCTGAACTTCTCGAAACAAAGCCTCATCCTTTTGAGCATCAATATTCTTCTGATGATTCTGTAAAGCTCTGAGTCATGTAATGACATCGTCTCCAAAGAAGTAAAACTGTGAGTGACCCAAAGGGCAACAGAAAGAAATGTGATGGCTGTGAGAAGTTTGGTGCAAATATTCTGAGCTTAAAGCCCTTGTCACCCTGAATGTTTGTCGGGGAATGGAGGACCTGTTTAGGGAAGAATAAAATACGTCAAAAATTACCCTGATTTTCTTGGGTGGGAGAAAAAAAACTAACCTGAGGAGCATGGTAACAGAACCTCCACGTTTCACCCAGCTCTTCATATCAGGAGAGAGCTTCTGACACCAGAGTTACAAATGCAAAAAAAAAGAATTAGGTTAGTATATAAGATAGCATTTTCTGACCTGTCTTCCATTATTCTATTTGTTATTTAAACTTTTTCACCTACTTACCCTTTTATATATTTAGATCCCTTCTTCCTTACTTGACTATAAGCTCCTTGAAGTAGGGATTGAGCCTATTTTTCTTTCTATCAACCACAGTGCATAGTGTATTATCTTGCACATGGTAGGCATTGAATAGATAGATGTTGGTTCTTATTTTAGAGAAGATAAGTCTTGATGGGACTTAGAATCATAACACCTGGAACTTTAGTGCTTTGAGGTTTGCACAGCCTTTACAAATATTATCTCAGTTGATTTTCAAATAGCCCTGGGAGAGAGGTAGTATTATTGCGCTCATTTTACAGATGAGGAAGCTGAGACAAGCAGAGGTTAAGTGATTCACCCAGGGTCACACAGCTAGTATGTATTTGAAGCAGGGTTTGGGTTTACTAAGTCATGGTGAGGTGGCCAGATTGCAGTAAAATATAAATATCTCCCTTTGTAACAAATAGTCTAAGTGATTTTTAAAAGTGGTTGTGAAAGTCCAAAACCCTAGGACTTGTGGTCTTCTCTGAGTTTACACCAGGCTGTTTCTGCTCTGGACACCAAACATCAGCACCCTTTTGTTGCTTTTTTCTGGAACTGTCCACATTACATCCACTGACTGGGGGTGGGGGTGGAGGGGCAAGGTGAAGGGCAAAGGAGGGGGGGAGAGGTGGCCTTCCTCCAAACAATACCTAGTGTTTCCTTGACTGATATCAGAGATGTCACACCTGAGCTCTTGAACCCAATCTCACCTCCCACCCTAAAAACCAGCTTATGCCTGAAACTAACACTTGTCAACCGTGAGGGGCCCTGCCGTACAAGACAAAGGAAATGGGATTTCCTATATATCAATAAGGCCAAATCTGGGTATGCAACGTCCAAGAATGGCCTGACCTCTCCACAGAAACCATCAATGACATATGTTCAGTCCAGACGAACAGCTTTGCCTGGAACAGGGAGAGTAAAGCCATGATACTTAAATCTTTTCATGCTTGAGAACCCAGTAGCATCCCCTCTTCATTGATTGTTCCTGTTTTGTCACACCCTGCTCCCTTCCCAAGGGTTTTATTTTAGGCCTTTCATTGTAAACCTCTCCTTGTGCAGCAAAGTAGGATAATAAAGACCTATTGCTTTATTGTTATTGGTCTGTCTGGGTTGTTGGTTTTTTTTAAGTCACTTTCTAAACCCCATAACTGTTAGAATAGCCTGGGACAGAAGGGCATCTGAACAGTTAATAATAATTCACAACACTAATAGTATTAAGACATTATAGTCATAAGTACAAAATTATTTCCTTGGAGATTTTTTCCCCCAAGTCGGTACAAATTTGAGTCTGCTATAATTTTAGCTTTCTCTACCTTGTGCTTAAGACTGGTTCTTCCTCCCTCAAGGGAATGCTGCAAGAAAATCTCTAGTTAAAGATATTTTCTAGGCTAGGCTGACATGAACCTACAGTGTTCATCATCTGTCCTGGGGAGCAGTGAGGGAAAAAAAATAGGGAGAAGATCTGGACACTGACATAGGAACTTGTGTGGAACAGGGAAGGGAAAGAAAAAGGGAATCATGGCACTAGACACTAGAATAGAAAAGATGTTTATAAGTGATTTAGTTCATATATTCTCATTTTAAAGATAGGAAACTTATCCCAGAAGGTTAAATAAGTCACCCAAGTTTATCATTTCTAAGTGGGGAAATTTGATTTGAACTTGGGTCCTGTCAGACTCCATGTTCAGGGCTCTTTCTCAGTGCACCTCATTCAATGGGTAGAATAAAAGGGTCACCAAAGTAGGAAAGGACAATGTTGGGAGATTCTAAGTACCACAAAGCCTACCAGACAGAAGTTTTGGCAGATGTTCTTGCTCAGAATAACATGTGAATCTGTCTCACTCTAGAGAAAGGCTGGTGTCTGACTCATTAGGGAGAGATGCTTTTGGATACAACACAAGCCAGAGTCAGAACTGAGGGTGGGGAATATCGTAAAGCTAACAGAATCTCTATTTACATATACACATACCCCAATCATACAAACATCATGGTCATTTCCTTCTTCTTCTGTCACCAATTCTGGCCTTGGCTAGAATCTGCCATCTTACATTTTAAGTCATAGTCAAGGAATCCAAATCTCCCATTCTAAGAATACTGCCCTTCTGGATCTTAACTCAAAATAGATGAATAAAAGATAATCAGAGGCCAGGGAATAGAACACAGAGGATGGAATACATGCATTGTTCTGGCATCTTGCAAATATAATCCAAGGGTTTGTGTGCTTGTTTTTAATAAAAGGGGAAGCATGGAGGAATAATAAAATAATAAAACTGCCTATTAAATGCAACCACCAAGCTAGATACCCTGTGGACAAGTAACTACTAAAATGAAAGAAGATACACCATGTTCATTGATCACCTGGGAGTTTAGAGGAGCAAAATCTAAGGAGAAGTAAATAAAACTCCCATGGCCTCAATTTTTCACAAATTTCCGAAGTCTTAGAAAAATAGAGGAGTTCATAGTTAGGGTAATGCGTCTACAATGTAAGTTTTGACTGCAGAGATATATTGCTGATATTTGACGAAATAAGCCAAAAGTGTGATTGGTTATGGATTGATATTCCTGATTCAAAAGAAAACAGGGGTGAAGAGGTGGAGGGGGTGAGAGAGTAGCATAATATATGTGGCAATATAGTTGAGGAAACCCAGAAAGCAACAAGGGGAGAAGGGCATTTTGATAAAGAGCAAAGGGGAAACAGTTTTGGGAGACTTTGAAAAGCGTGCTAAGCCCCAGGTATCTGAATAGCTCAAATGACTTGAACACTGGATAAGGGAGAAAAGGAATTATAAAAGAATAGTGTCTTACTTAGCTTGTCAGGATAAAGTTATTGGATACAGAAAGCAAGGATACATGTTGACCATTCTGAATCATGTTCCGATCTAGGTTAGTTGAGTACTAATATCTTTCCTTGTCTCTCTTTTTTTTTTTTTAATAGAAATGACATTTGAGATAGTAGCAAATGTAGCCACAATCTGTAGCCACAAGGTGGGAAACTTCCTTGTTTGGGAGGGAGTAGATTTAGAGGGTCAGGTGGATGCTCTATAGACCACATCTTTACACTATCATTTATGAAACAAAATATTTATGTTCTATTACCGGGGAGTCTACTGACCATCAACACCGTCGACCTAAATGTCTTGTTCTGTAGGATAAAAGGACCTCTTCCTTTGAAATCCTATCCCTACCACAGCTTAGGAACTTCATTCCTGACATCCCACTTGCTTCTTTCTTTGAAATGTGTATGAATGCCACCCTACACCTATGTAGCCATAACCTACCACAGAAATAGAAATGGTGTTATTGTAAAATTGGCTACTCTGGCCCAGATAAAAGAAGAAAGATGCTCCTTGATCTCAAGGAGCTTAGATTCTAATAGGGAAAGATAGCACACAAAAGTTAGCTAAAAAGCAAGGAGGTGAGCAGTCTCTGAAGATACAGGAGAGGGCAATGGCTTTGAAGTCAGAAAACAGGGTTGGAGGGAAGGTGGGATAAAACTCTAGCTTCATCCCTTCTATAAAATGGAGGCAGCAAAATGGATGGCATATGATACCTAACAGAGGAAGCAAAGCTGTTCAATTCTTATTTTTCTTGTTTTATTTGCCAGAGATAAAATTACACCGGAAATAATGAAAAAGCTAACAGGAATAGCACCCAAGATAAAATTTGTATGCCTGTCGGAGAGCACTTGTCTGCCCTTGATGAATTCAAATCATTTGCTCCAGATTTAGACATCCTTGAGTACTTAACAAAGTAGTAATTGTGATTTCGGAGACACTTCCAGTGGTATATCTAACTAAACATGGAGAACAAGAGAGGAGGGACAAAAACAGAGTCTACAAACTATAGACTAAACTTTTACTTCAATTCCTAGGAAGATTATAGACTGGATAATCAAAGTAATGATCAGTGAACATCTAGAGAAGGATGAATGATTACTGAAAGCCAGTGATCATCATCAAGAGTCATGCCAAATTAACCATATTTCCTTTTTTTTTCCATAGGGTTACTGACCAGGTAAGGGTAGTTATAGAAACTGTTACCTAGATCTTAGCTAAGCCAAGATCCTTATAATGAAGGGTCTCATGTTACCCTTACAGAAAAGATGGAGAGATATGAATTAGCAGGGGTGGGGAACCTGTGACCTTGAGGCCACTCTTGGCTTTCTAGGTTCTCAAGAGCAGCTTTTTGACTGAATCTAAACTTCGCAGAACAAATCCCTGTAATAAAAGGATTCATTCTGTAGAACTTGTACCCAGTCAAAAGGTCTCACCAAAGGGCCTAGAAGTTTATATGTGGCCTTGAGGCTGCAGGTTCCCCACCCCTGAACTAGATAATAGTATAAAGATGGATTCAGAATTTGTTGAATAGGTGGACTCAAAGATTGTTACTGACTCAATGTCATCTTTGGTAGGGCAGTATAGTGGGAAGAGCCCTGAATTAGAATGGAAGGAATTGGTTTTGCATACTGACTCTTTCAGGCAAGGTTGCATAATGCTACCTAGGCCTCAGTTTACTCATCTACAAAGTGAAAGAGGTTGAACTAAGTGACTTCCAAAATCCCTTCCAAATCTTAAAATTCTAAAGCTCTTTGCTAAAGCTGTTATGGTGTCTCCTTTGTTGTTGTTCAATTATTTCAGTCATGTCTAACTCTTTGTGACCCCATTTCGGGCTTTCCTGACAAAGACATTGGAGTAGTTTGCCATTTCCTTCTCCAGTTCCAGACTTCAGGTCTGGCAGTCTATCCACTGTACCACCTTTCTGCCCATGGTCCTTCCAGTAGAGTCCAAAAATCTTTGCTTGATCCTATACTATTGAAGATTTCTGTCGATGTCTTGAAGGCATAGACATCATGTTTACAAAATTTTCAGATGATATAAAGCTGTGAGGGATTGTTAATACACTAGAAAATAGTCAGGACCCAAAAAGAACTTGGCAACTTTGTAATCTACTAAGATGAAATTCAATAAAAATAAATGTGCAAACTCTTACATTTGGGTTCAAAAAATCAGTTTCACAAGTACAAGATAGAGGAAACATGATTCAGACAGTATTTTTTTACAAAAGTGATCTGGGAGTCTTAGGAGACCTGACTTCAAGATGAGTCAGAGTATAACATGTCAGCCAGAAATAGGTGATGTGGTTTGCAGATATGTCGAGAAACAGTTACTTCCTGTATTAGGAGATGGTAGTCCAACTGTACTATGACTACTCCAAGAATACTTCAGAGAATACTATATTCAATTTTGGGTACCACAATTTGAGAAGGACATAATAAACTGGAGAGCATCTAACGGAAGGTAATGAGAATGGCAACAAGAATGATGTTGAGTTCCTGCCACATGAGGATTAGTTGCAGGAACTGGGAAGGTTTGGCTTAGGGAAGATAGAGTATTAAGGAAAACCCATGATAGCTATGTTTGAGTCTTTCAAGAGCTATCATACAAAGTAAGAGTTGGACTTATTCTATTGTCCCCACAGAGAAGAACCAGGAGTTATGGGTGAAAGTTGCAAAGAGGCAAATTTGTTCTTTGATATAAGAAAAAACTTCCTCTTAATTACATCTCTTAGGAGAATGGATTTGCCTTGGGAAATAGTGGGTTCCCCCTCATTGGAAGTTGGCTGGATGACATGCACTCTAAATTTCACATATGGTCACATGTTTAAAAGGTTATAGTGAGCATCCCTTTCCAGAAACAGATGGTTGCAAAAGTCCCTTCCATCTCCAAAATTGTGTAATCCTGTGAAAGACTACCTCCTTCGTGAAGCCTTCCTCATCATACTCTGACCCACCCTGATCTCTCTTCTCCTACAGAGATTACATCTAGTACTGTGTAAACAACTTAGTCTTTTGATATCATCATGTATTTCTCTCCGGTTGTTTCATACACACACACACACACACACACACACACACACACACACACACACACACACGTACCTTGTCTCCCTCAACCTGTTTTCTCATGTATCTCACACAGCCTATATAATCATACAATATGGAAAAGACAGAAGACTCAATATATACCTGTTTAACTAGTTATTGATCAGGGAAAATGGCAAATACAATAAGCAAACTAATGCTTAGAACTCCATTTGATCTTCCCTAAGGTAATTTGAAGATTAAGTCAAATGTGTGTGATCTTTAAAAGTTATGGCATTACCAGTAGATGATTGATGCTAGGATGAGAGTATCCTGGATGGACAGAAGATTTCAGGGTAACTATGAAGACTCTCTACCAGTTGCCCAGTCAGTCGTAGGTACTAAAGATAGCCAAAGTTCCTTCTCCAGCACTGTCTCCTTCCTTCCTGACTCATACCTTTCCAGAGTATGCATAAAGCATTGGAAATATTTGAATGCTTTGCTTTACAAGGCATTCCTTGTTACTTTCTGCCAGGCATCAGACTACCAGAGATTAAGTGAAGACAGATAATTATCTTGTGGCTAGCAGATAATTGGACAATTAATGAATGCTTTTTGATGATAATATAAACAAGAGCCTGGAAACAAGATTTGCTGTAGATAAGCAAGTATACTCCCTCACGTTATTGACCCAACTATTAGGACCTATTATTCATCAGCCTGTTACCTGGTAGCACATATATGGCTGGCCTTCAGTGAACATTATATAACAATTTAATAGAGATAATCATCTGAATCAATTAATAAAGTATTCCATAAATGTTTCTATGTAGCTATTGTAGCCTTTTGCAATTGTTCCTATTAATCTTCTAATAAAAACTCCTTATAGATTCCTTGTATTATCTGTGTAATAAAAAAAACTTTTATGTTGGTTTATATATACCTTGTTCATAAGTTCTATACATGTATGTGTATAGTATACGCAAGGTGTCCCAAAAGTCTTAGTGTAGTTTTAACAGCTAAAACAATAGCTGTTAAAACTAGCTAAAGCTAACAAACTGCCTACCATTTTCAGAAAGGACGTGGGAGGGAAAGAGGAAGAAAAATTTGGAACTTAAAATCTTTTTAAAATAAAAGCCAAAAGTTGTTCTTAATATGTAATTGGGGGGAAAATAAAATACAATTTAAATTTTTTAAAAGTTATTTAAGGGATACCTTGCATGAACACATACAAAACAAGGGGTTTTCCTGGAGGTAATATGGATATGAAGCCCCTGAACCACTTTTAGAATAGTATACACTTGGAATTATTTCTCCAGTTATAAGAGGCCTTCAAGGGACTGAGGGGATTTCCCAGGTGATCAATCAGCATCCATCCACAACTGATCCCAGATACAACTTGTCTCCTGAGTTTATACTTTCAGACCTTTTCCCCTAGCTTCATTTACCTGCTCTTTTAGGGCTTTTCAGATGTTTGGGAAGGTATGAGGCCAATGATCAGAGAATAAGATCTAGCGTGAGAGGAGAGAAGATACAGATGAGATGTCATTATCCTAGGAGGGAAATTTAATGATCTTTCTTGGAGTTGGAGTGGAGGGAGAGAAGATAGGGTTAAAGGGGAATGAATATTTTCCCAAACCTCATTTTCGGACTGGCCAGCAACCAATAGAGAGGAGAATTTCCCATGCACAGGGAGGGATTATATTGTATTAACAATACTATTGTTGAGGTATGTTATTTGCAGCTCAACAGAACCTCCTTTTTCTCTATAAAGGGCAATGAAACATTTCCAATATTGAGCCATCGAAACTCTTGCACAGAATCCTCCTTGTAACCCATAAGATTTATGTGAAAGTTGGCTAGCATTAAAGTTTGTGGCTGTAGAACAATTTTCCTCTCATGAAGCTCACAGGACTGTATAATAATAATAATAACTTACATTTTTATAATGCTTTAACATTCACAATGCACTTTACATATATTATCCCATTGAATCTTCACAACACCTCTATGAAGAAGGTGCTGTCATCCTTATGCTACAGGAGAAAAATCTGAGGCTCAATGACTTATCCACGGTCACGCAGTAAGTAGATGATTTGGGATTTGAATCCAGGTATTATTTCTGAGCCCAAGTCCAGCACACTATGCATACTGCCTCTGTAAATGAATCTTACATCTTTAATCTGGGACCTTGTTAGTCCTATATACTAATCAATTGTGCTAACAGCTCAGAATGGAAACAATGAGATATCTACTGAACATCTGGTTTGACCTCTGGAAGCTACACAGAGAGGGACTCTTTACTCTTCATTGCTGAAGGTTGAAAGTAAAATGGCTTTCAAATTATCCTTTTAAATGTATGGAGCAGTGATTTTTAAAGCTGCCTCAATCTATCTTCTTACAACATAGGATTTGCATAGTTCCTTGGAAGGAGAACTCAGCTGTTTGTGATTTAGGGATTTAAATTGGTTTTTAATTTACAAGAAAAAATCCTCGTGGTCTTTGAGCATGGGATCTCTTAAAAAATACTGCTAAACTTGGCGAATTACTCTCCGAGGCTACTGTGCATTTGGTTAAAGACTTTCAGGATTTCCCCATAACTCTGTGAGGTCTGTAATAGCTACACTAACTCTTAAATCTCCCTCTGACTAGCATGCTGCTATCCATTCTCATTTAGCAGATATGCTCAGAATTTATTATCTGCTCTAAAATTTTCTCCAACTCTAAATTTCTTCCACACAAGGCTTCAGTTGTTCCCATGCATTTATGCTCATTTTACTAGACGACATTCTCCGAAATACCAACAACCCTCTTCCCCAAATCCAGGTGAAAGCTTCTGTCTAGAACCCCCAGATCAGTAGGAATGACTGTGTTCAGAGTAACTTCCAACTTGGATTCCTAGAATGATAGAATCTTAGTTCTAAATTTATTTATTTTATTCTGAACTTGAGAAATAAAGCAAGCGTTTCTATACCATAGCAGAATAGGGGGGAAATGTACGTCTTGATATTCCTTTTAAATATATAATAAAGTTACCATGTGATTTTCTTTTTCTCCCCTTTCGAACTATGCTAAGTGCTAGGAAATACAAAGATATACATAGAACAGTCCCTTCCCTCAAGGAGCTTACATTCTATTGGAGGAGGGAAAAGGTACATATATAAGTAGATACAAAATACAAATGAAGTAATACATTATAGTTTCCAGGGAGAGGAAGGGCACTAGCATCTGGGAGATCAGGAAAAGCTTTGGTAAAGGGTAGAGTCTGAACATCCTGAAGAAGAAAAGAGATTCTTTTTGGCAGAAAGGTGAGGAAGTGATGCATTCCTGGCATTGAATGGTAGCCTGCAGAAAGGCATGGAAATAAAATGGAAGGCTGTATATGAAGAACGGTAGATCAATTAGGCCACATCAGGGAATAAGTAAAGGGAAGTGATTTATAATAAGAAGAGGGAGGCAGATTGGAACCAGGTTTTGAAAAGTTTTTTAAAAACAGTATTTTATTTTTTCTCCAATTAATATGATAAAAAAATTTTTAGCATTTTAAAAAATTTTTGAATTCCAAGTTATCTTCCCACCATCCCTTCTTCCCCCTCCCTGAATCAATAAGTAATCTGATATAAATTATACATGTGTAATCATATAAAATATTTTCATATTAGTCACCTTGAAGACAAAGACTTGAGAAAGGAAGGAAGGGAGGGAGTGCAGGAGGGAGGGAAGGAAGGAAGGAAGGAAGGAAGGAAGGAAGGAAGGAAGGAAGAAAGGAAGGAAAGAAGGAAAAAAATAGCATGATTCAGTCTGTATTTAGACACTATCAGTTCTTCTGGAGGAAGATAGCATGTTTCATCATGAGTCCTTTGGGATTGTCTTGAATCATTGTATTGCTAAGAATAACTAGGCATCCACAATTCTTCATCAAAAAAAATTGTCATTAATGTATACAACATTTTCCTGGTTCTGCTCACTTCACTTTGTATAGGTTCATTTAAGTCTTTCCAGGATTTTTGAAATCATCCTGTTTGTCATTTCTTATAGAACAATAATATTGTGTCATAATCATATACTACAACTTCTTTGGTCATTCCCTAATTGATAGTTTGGAGAGTTTTCATTGTCAACCTCTAAGGTTTACATTTGATCCTAGCTGCAATAGGTAGCTTCTGAAGCTTGTTGAGCAAGGGAATGACATGATCAGACTTGTGCTCCAGGAATATTATGTAGGTAACTATGTAGAGGATAGATTGGAAAGCTTGAAGATTGAAGATAGAGAGACAAATTAAGAGGCCATTGCAATAGGCTAGGTGAGAGGCAATAAGGCCCTAAATGAGGATGATAGTTTGTTTCGTAGAGAGAATGGGACAGGCATAAGAGATGTTGTAGAAGTAAATCAATAAGGCTTAGCAAATGAATGACTATGTGAAGTGAGGAATTAAGTACGACTCCAAGGTTTTAAATGTCAGTGACAAGAAGCATGGTGGTATGCTCAACAGATATAGGGAAGTAAGGGAGTGAGATGTGGATTGGGACAGGAAGAGATAACGAAACCTGTTTTGGACATGTTGAGTATGGAGATATCCAAAAGGCAATTGGTAACGTAGGAGTAATGATCAAGAGAAAGACAAGAGAGCCATCAGAGTTCAAAAGCAGAGGTAGCCAACTCTCTGAGAGTCAGTCAGAGCTTGATGACTCCCCAAAGTTTTCCTCAGTGTTAAGGTAAAGCATATAACTACAAGAGCTATAGAGAGAGTGAGAATGTGCCGATATCTGGTCTTCATCACTAAATGGGGTCAGGTGCTTGGACATCAGTGTTCCCAGGAGTTAAACTTGATAAACAAATGAGTGTGTAGTCACCTTTTCACATTTTTATTTTAAGACCTGTGCTAGCCACTACCATTTCAAATCATCTTAGAAGTTGTTGTTCAGTCATTTTAGTCATGTCCTGACTCTTTGTGACCCTATTTGGGATTTTCTTGATAGTGAAAAAGTTTGTCATTTCTTTCTCCAGATCATTTTACAGATAAGGAAATTGAGGTAAATGGGATTAAGTAACTTGCCCATGGTCACATAGCTAGTAAGTGTCTGAGGTCAGATTTGAACTCATAAAGATGAGTTTGCTTGACTCCAGGTCTAGCACTCTACCCACTGCACTACCTAGCTTCCTTTCTGAGAAACTTTTTAGGTCACAACATTTGCCATAGCCATTCAAATTTCCCAATGATACTTTCCTTTATCTCCAGTTAGTGCTAGCTGCTCCTGACCCCCTTATCACTGGATTCAAAGAATACAAGTATCTACACATTTTGAACACATTCTGAATTTATATACTTCTTCCTCACCTTAAATCTTACTCAACCTTTATGGCTCAACTTAAATTCCTAATGTTCGGGACTCAAATGCCTCTCTAATCTCCATTAGTCCCCAACCTCTGAATTCACTGGTTCGTCCCTGAGCATCCTTTTGTCCCCTGTTAATATTCCAAGGGACTCAAAAATGCCACTTCAATTATTAAACCTAGAACAGCCTACAGAATCACTCTGTGAGAGCCACTGGCCCCTTGGGTACATAAAATCAAAGAGTTCTGGTCTTCAGTAGCTCCTAGAACCCAGTGTGTCAAGATTCTTAGCTCCACTGCACAGGTCTGCACTAAGAGGTACTTCTATCTCTACTCACTCAACTCCTGTCTTTTACCTCCTCTCTTACTCTGTTCATCCATAATAAATGTACTACCCACGTAGTCCTCAGTTCTCTCAACCCCTCAGCCATAACCATTAGAGTAGCAGCTAGCTGAGCTTACTCTACTATGAAATAACCAGTTTCAAGGATTCATCCTATTGTGGAGGATAAGGGATTACTCATAATAAGGCAATTGGGAACTCTCTTTAACTCCACTAAGCAACCACTCCTCAACTGTTTAATTTTTTTTGTTTTTGTATAACTTTTATTTTAAATTTATTCTCCTGTTTTCAGTGAGCCTTGTCTTACAAAACATAAAAATAAAAATCACCAGCACCACACCCAAAAGAAAGATAAAGAAGGGGAAGCAGTTCAGCAAAATTTACTAACACATTAAATGAGTCTGACAGTATATGCGATATTTCACACCCATAGTCTGCAAAGAAATGAGGGAGATACATTTTCTCATCTGTTCTTCTCAGAAAACTTTAAAAAAAATTAAAATTATATAGCATTCAGTATCATATGAGGTTTGCTGTTCTTTCTATTTATGTTGGAAAATATATACATTGTATAATGTTTTTTCCTTTTTCTGATTACCTCACTTTGCATCACTTCATACAAATCTTCTCATACTTTTCTGAAATCTTCATATTCATCACTTCTTATGGCGTAGAAATTTTCCATTATGTTCATGTACTACAATTTGTTTAATCATTTACTAATTGGTAGGAGGCCCTCAACTCTTAAATATATCTTATCCATGAAACCTCCCCCTGATTACTCTAGCAAACAGTGATCTCGCCTTTTAATAACTATCCGTAAGACTTAGGATAGAAATTACAAAATTAAGCATTTAGCATCATAGGATTTTTAGTTAAAAGGTACATTAGAGGTCATCTAGTCTTAACCCCCTCATTTTTCAAAATTAAATCTTTACATTGCATTCTTGTTTTCTGTGTGCCTTTTCTATCCACCTAGAGGGAACCAAAAGCTCTACTCTTCCTATGATTCCTTCCCCACCTAGATGGGAGTGGGAGCTCAAAATAACCTTATTGATTAAATTAATTTTCTCCCCTCCCCAGCAAAAACATAGTTTGTTCATTGTCTTTTCCTCCCACTGCTTCATTGTCCTTAGGTCTCAGTGGCTAATGTCTTTCTGGTCTTGCATCCTATACTTTGCTATACATGGCATAATATGTGTAAAAATTAAATTCTGAATCTTTTTTCTAAGAAAAAAAATTGGGATGAGAACCATAGATTTAGAAATGAAACCTTAGAGATATCTATATAATACAACTTCTCCATTCTACAGATAAATCAGGCCCAGAGAGGTGATATGACTTGCCTAAGGTCATACAAACAGCACCCAGATTCTCCAACTCCAAATTTGAGACTCTCTTCAGCAGGAAATCAGTTAGGTGGAACAATGGATAGAGCCCTGGGCCTAGAGTCAGGACCTGAGTTCAAATTCTACGTCAGATACTTACCAGCTGTGTGATCCTGGAAGTCTGTTTGCCTCAATTTATTCATCTGTAAAATGGGAATGACAAAAGAACCTACTTCCCAGGTGTGATTTTTGTTCTGGTAGTTTTTCTTTTAATAAAGTGGGGCTTACTGGAAGGGGAAGAATGTGCTTAGAAATGAAGGTGATATGAATATTATGAGGATCAAAAGACATAATTCTTGTAAAGTACTTAGCATAATGTCTGGCACATAGTAGGTGCTGTATAAATGTTAACTATCATCATCATCATCATCATCATACCATGCTGCCTTGATAACAAACTGGAAGGTAGCTATAACTTCTTTTAGAATTATAGAATATCACAAGGGAATTAATAAAAAGAAATGCAAGGGAAGGTGGCCTCGTCGTACCAGATCTTAAATTGTAGTATAAAGCAGCAATCAATAAAACCACTTGGTACTGGCTAAGAAATAGAGGGGTAGATCAGTGGAGTAGGTTAGGTATGCAAGCCACAGCAGTCAATGACTATAGTAATCTACTGTTAGATAAACCCAAAGACTCCAGCTTCTGGGATGAGAACTCACTATTTAACAGAAACTGCTGGGGAAAATGGAAATAGTGTTGCACAAACTAGGCACAGATCAACATCTTACACCCTATACCAAGATAAAGTCAAAATGGGTACACAATTTAGATATAAGGGCTGATACTATAAGCAAACTAGGAGAGCAAGGAATAGTTTGTCCATCAGATTTATGGAGAACAGAAGAATTAATCACCAAACAAGAGACAGAAAATATTATGAAATGCAAAATGGATGATTTTGATTACATTAAATTGAAAAGTGTTTTGCACAAACAAAGCCAATGCAACCAAGATTAGAAGGGAAGCAGAAAGCTGGGGAACAATTTTTATAACCAATGTCTCTGATAAAGGCCTCATTTCTAAAATATATAGAAAACTGAGTCAAATTTACAAGAATGTAAGTCATTCACCAATTGATAAATGGTCAAAGGATATGAACAGATAATTTTCAGATGAAAAAATTAAAGCTATATATAATCATGAAAAAATGCTCTAAGTCACTATTAATTAGAGAAATATAAATCAAAACAACTTTGAGATCCCACATCACACCTATCAGATTGGCTAACACAACAAAACAGGAAAATTATAAATGATGGAGATGTGGAAAAATTGGAACACTAATGCATTGTTGGTGGAGTTATGAACTGATCCCATCATTCTGGAGAACAATTTGGAACTAAGCCCAAAGGGCTATAAAACTGTATATACTCTTTGACCCAGTAAAATCTCTTCTAGGGCTGTATCCAAAAAAGATCATAAAAATGAGAAAAGGACCCACGTATACAAAAATATTTATAGCAGCTCTTTTTGTGGTGACCAAGAATTAGAAATAGAAGGGATGCCCATCAACTGGGGAATGACTGGACAAGTTCTGGTGTATGAATGTAATGGAATACCATTGTTCCGTAAGAAATGATGAGCAGCAGATTCAGAAAAACCTGGAAAGACTTACATGAACTGATAATAAGTAAAGTGAGCAGAACCAGAAGAACATTATACATAGCATAGTAACAGCAACACTGTGTGATGACTAACTTTGACAGACTTACCTTTTCTTAGCAATGCAAGGATCTAAGACAACTCCAAAAGACTCGTGATGGAAAATACCATCCACATCCAGAAAAAGAACTATGGAGTCTGAATGTAGATTGAAGCACACTATTTTCTTTCTTTGTTTTGTTTTTCTTTTTTGTTTTTTGTTTCTTCTTTCTCATGGCTCCTCTCATTGGTTCTAATTCTTCTTTACAACATGACTAATGTGAAAATGTGTTTAACATGAATGTATATGTAGAGCCAAAACAGATTGCACATCATCTTGGGGTGAGGGGAGGAAAGGAGGGGGAGAAAATTTGGAACTCAAAATCTTATGGAAGTAAATGTTAAAAACTAAAAATAAACAAATTAATATTTTTTTAAAAAAACAATTATAGAATATCAGAGCTGGAAGAGACCATAGAGGTAATCCAGTTCATCTTTCTTACATTACAAATAAGGAACCTGAAGGCTTAAGATCACACAACATTAGCTTGTGGCAGCAGCAGGAGTTTCTATCCAAGTGGCCTCCAGGACTCTTTCTCTAGTGCAGAGCTCCCTCAGCTATTAATAATAAACCCAGACTAAATAACCACAGGCAAATTGGTTCCCTCTATCAAACATTAGGACTAAAGATCCCCTGGATGGGTGGATACTGTACAACCCTCCAAACAGCTCTCCTCCCCATCTTTACTTCATTTTCTCTGAGAGTGTAAACCCCTACATCCCAGAACTGAATGAAACACATTTTATGTTTTCCCTATAGGAGGGGCTAGGGAAAGAAAGAAGGGCCATGATGGCAGGCCACCAAAATGCATGTCAATCTCTTCTCAGAGTGTGCCTGATTTCCAAGGGCAGCTCTCTCTGAGATACTTAAAAGCCCATTTTTCCTCCCCTGCTGGGAGTCTGAGGCATGCTCCACACCAGGAGGGGCTTTCAGCTGCTTTCTTGGTTGGTTTCCGGTCTGTGGCTTTCTTTATTCAGTAGATGCATTTTATTCACTGATGGCTCCTCCATCTTCCCCATCCCCAAGGGCTTATTGACTGGGTTAGCAGATACCCTTTCCAATTCTTCAAGGACACTTTACTAGTCACTCTACCCAAGGACTTTTGGGCTCCTCTAGGGCTAGGTCAACAGGAGTCTGGGAAAAGAGAATTCCAACCTCCAGATCACAAGACTCTTTAGCAGGATTAGCCATATGTTCAATTGCATAAAAGTCCTCCCACCTCTCTTGTGGTCAGAACAACCCTGTGAGAAATTAACAAATACAAAACCCTTAAAGACACCTTCTCCCAAAGTGTCTCCTTCGTTGGTCCTAGCATGAAGGCATGAATTCCTGCCTGCAATCCTTGGAATCTGTCACTGAAATGTGGTGGTATAAAGAGAGACAGACAGCACATCATAGAGCTGAAAGTGATCTCAGAGTAGTTGATCACTACTACTACTTGAAAAGGAATCCCTTTTACAACATGTAACCCAAATTGGGCAGTCAAGAACTCTGAGTTTTAGTCCTGGATCTGCCATGTTATCATCTGGAAATTACTTAATTTCTCTGCACCTTTGTCATGTGGGGATAATATTGCTACATAGTTGACTCCTGATAAATGCTTGTTGATGGATGGAACGATTGATTGATCATCTTCCCCACAGAGTAAAATGATGATAAACCACTCTCCGAGATTATGAACTCCTGTGGGAAGGAATTGCTTTAATTTTCTTTTTTGCATTTCTTTCCATTCTAGGTTCCTAAGTGGAGTTTCTTGAATAGATTTTTTTCTTTTTGTTTTTAAAAATTTATTTATTTTTACTTTCTAACATTCACTTTTAAGAGATTTTAAGTTCTGAATTTCCTCCCCACACCCTTCCCCAAGATGGCATGCAATCTATACATGTACAATCATATTAAATGTATTTCCACATTAGTCACATTGTGAAAGAAGAATCAGAACAAAAAAGGAAAACTATGAGAAAGAAAGAAAAAGAGAGAAATATTATGCTTCAATCTGCATTCAGACTCCCTATTTCTTTCTCTGGATGTGGACAGCATTTTCTATCATGAGTCTTTTGGAACTGTCTTAGATCATTGCATTGCTGAGAAGAGTTAAGTCTATCAAAATTGGTTATCATGCAGTATTGCCGTTTATAGTAGATATTTAACAAATGTTAAACGGGATGGAGTGGAATCGATTGGGAACCAGGAGATCTAGTTTTCTGACTGTATCATTAACTAGGTATGTGACCTTGAGGTAGTCACACACTCTCTGACTTTGTTTCCTCATTTTATGAGATGACTAAATCAGAGCAGGAGTTCTTAACCTTAACCTTAACCTCAATGTCAGAGAGACTATGAACTTAGATAGAAAAAAAAAGTCTTTATTTTCACTAACCTCTAAGAAGAATTTAGCATTTCCTTCAATTATGGAAGTAGGCAACAAACCACAACAGTGTTAGCAGTTTGTTTGTCGTTTGTCCTTCATTTGCAAGGAGGACTGATGACATCACAGGCAATGTCTTGACTTGCATGTGAACTGGATTTAAGTGAGGCAAAGTTACATAAGGTCATCAGCCTCACTCTCTCTTCCAGAGTCATACAAGTCCAGTGGTAAGACAAAAGTCAAGATGACTGCCAATGTCCTAAAATGCAGTGGATGACCTTGGTGGTTTTGATGTCTAACCAACTGTAAGTGCTCCACAGCACCTGCTTCAGCTTCCTTCATGGCCATTGCACCCAATTGTTCTCATTCACCCATTCCACCAGAGGAAAGTCTTCACATGTTTGGAGAAAGCATTCCCCTGACTTACCAGTGGGTTTGAAGCCTGTCAGTTACCCTCAACCTGGTTTAGCCCATCTGCTAAAATGGTTTTACCAAGTGTGACCACTGCACATGCTACTATAGCTTCTTGGAGCCTTAGGTAAGAGTTGGGTGACCAGTAGGACACCAAAAGTGGATGAGCAGCCCTGAAAAGAGCTCTATAAGCCCTCAGATGAAAGGTACTAATCATCCCTTAACACCCCATATGTCCCAATATTAGCAGTATCTATGACTTTCTCACCAATAGAAATTAAAGATATTCTCATATCACATTACAGTTTCTTGCAGATATCTTGAAATATTATTTCTTTTCATTGCTTCTTCAAAATTACTGTGGTTAATAGATCTGACTGCTAGATGATACATGATCATAATATTTGCGTATACAGATGTTCATATAACATAGCTGGGAATTAGGATCCACAGGCTTTACCACACTGCCAAAGGAGCACATATACAAAAAAAATAATAATAAAAAGTTAAGAAACCCTAGACTAAATGATCTGTAAGGTCATTTCTAGTTGGGAAATTCTATGGCTTTATGGAATCAACATTTCATAGAATGAAGTGGAAAAGGCTAGATTTGGTATAAGAAAATGAGTCTGAATTTAGGCTCTTTTACTTTCCACTTGTATGATCTTGGACAATTCACTTCCTCTCTCTAGAACTCAGTTTCTTCAATTGTATGTACATATACATATACAGTCCCACAGTGTTTAGAACTAAGAGGGCCTCACTCATTAGAAGAAATATCATTTGGATTATGTCTCCCAGAAACCTAAACAGCATAATGATGCCACCTAGCACATACTCATAGGTCCATATACACACACACCTCTGCAAAGGAGTAAGAGGAGATATATTCTCATAACTCCTCTTCAAGGCTAAGCTTGTTCTTCATTATTTCACAACATTAATTTTTTGTTTTCCTAAGCATTCTGATTGTTCTAAGGAGATAAAGCAACTGCTTCTATTTTGCTTTGGAGGAGTCAGCATGGTATAAACCCTGCCTGCATATCAAGAACAATGAGGGAGACATTTTGGAACAAGGTGTCTTTAAGGATTCTCATGTGTTAGTCTCACTTACTAGAAGAAATTCCCTTTGGAACATACCTCCCAGAAAAGTATACAGAATGATCATGTCACCCAGCACATACTCTGACTAGGTAGGCACATTTTCAAAATATTTGAATTTCTTGTCTGTTATAACCTCTGTTTCTTGCCTCACATCAGGAAATTATATATACTCTTTTTTAAAAAAATACCATAATGAAAGGTTCCAACCCAATCAGAGTAGGTATTGAGTGATATCACCAAACTGTAGACCAGTGGTGGTGAGAGTAAGGATTGGGGGAGAGAAAGGGAGAGTTCTGAAGAAAATTTTCTATGTGGAATAAGGACAGAACATGGAGTCTGTCCATATAAATATATACCCTTATCTGTATAAAGGGATGTGTATTGGTGGTATTGAGAGGGAGTTCCTTATCAATTTGATGAGTTCCCAAATCAACCTGATGAGATTATAAGGAAAAGGCCACATTTTGGAGGCATCTGAGTGTCTTCTCCCCTTAGTCATGCCCATTGTACCTTGCTGTTAGACTGCAAAGAACTCCGTTGATTAACTAAGACTCAGGAAATGGCTTTTGTCAGATGAACCACCCTCCTCTGTGGTCTGTAATGAGCTGTGAGACAAGATCCCTCTCTTTTTCACCTTCTTTTACCTTTTACCTTTTTTACCTTTTACCTTTACTTTTTTTGCCTAAGAAGAAATAGGCTGTGATCCCATGTAACCCGAAACCTGGTGATATGGACAATGCTCCTAAGTCCCAACTTCCTGTAAAGAAGAGGAAGAATTTTTAATCACCTATGCACTATGGTCCTGGGATATAGCCTTCTAACCAGAAACAGGAGATTTCCTGGGCAGTATGAGATTTGGCATAATTTTTGGCATAATCTCATGATTAACACCAAGTTTGAGATTCCCAAGTTCAAAGGTTAAAGGACTAGACTTCTATAGAGAAAAGGAAACTTCCTGGTACAGTATGTTCCTTGGAGAGAGAAACTTGTCCACATAGTTTTGGCCCACCATCTTACTTGGAGAATAGTCAGTGAGGTACTCAGACAGAGATAGTACAGGTCTAATGGAAAGGGGATTCAGTAGTCCCTGATTGTATGTTTACTTTTGGCAGGGAGTTCGAACCACAGGGTGGTGCTGTGAGTCTTGGAGAGGTGGTATATGGAGAGACAGTGATGATTTTACTGTGTGAAAGAGAGGTTTGTATGGCATAGCTTTGAGGAAAGGTTGTTGCTAGTCAACTTGGTTGATGTCTGGGCATATATGTTCCTTCCTGGGGCCTGATGACATTTCATATATGTATATACATACACACATACATACATACAGAGAGATGCACATACATACATATATACATGTGTGTGTATATAAAACAACACAGGGAAAAGACACAAATGGGGCCCAAATATACGAATAGAATAGAGTAGTTCCTCATCACATGCACACATGCAAATAGTATGCCTATATGTCTGTTTTGGAAAAGGTACTATGTGATAAATATATTGGCAAAAGTCAAATTCTGGTATTAGCTGAGATGTTAATAACCCAGATCCTTCAAATGTGTTTGGGTCTAGAAGTCAGGGGGCTAAACATTGTACCCCTAAGTGTTTAATGAGGATATTTAGTCCTTGTATTTCATATTAGAATTAAAAGAGTATCTCTCTATAAAAGGGTATAATGCTCTAAAATCTAAGAGAGAAAACTTTTTCTTGGGTGTGGAAGGAATTCAAAGTAGCACATTTCGGGCAATAGAAGTCTCCATAAGGGGGTAGTAATTGATTTGGACCTCAAAGTATGAACACCATTTGTAAAATCTAGACTAGCTTATTCTCTTTTTTAAAAAAAAATCTAGATTTTAGTGATATTTTTGTTTTTACTTCCACTAGATTTTCCTCAAATCCTTTCCCCTCCCCCCTATCATAAAGTCATTGACATAGCAAGTTTTATTAAAGAAAAAGAAGCAAAAAATCAGAAAAAAATATTCAAAACATTGAAAAAATCTGATATTATGGGCAATGTTATACATTCATAGGTACACACACACACACACACACACACACACACACACACACACACACATACACACACCCTTCTGTAAAGAAGTAGGAGGAGATATCTTTTCATACTTCTTCTTTGGAGTTAAACATGTTCTTCATTATTTCCCAACATTAATGTTTGATTTTCCCAAGCAATCTGGTTGTTCTAAGGAAATAAAGCAGTTGCTTCTATTTTGCTTTGGAGGAGTCAGCGTGGTATAATTAGTGAAAAGAGCCCTAGCCTTGAAGTTAGAAGACCTGTCTTTAAATTCCAGCCTCGCCTTCAACCCTGTGCGACCTTGAAAAAGCCATTCAAAGCACTAAACTTCAGCTTCCTCATCCATAAAGTAGGGAGAATAACAAGACCTAGCTCACAGCCCTGTAGTTGCTGTGCAGATCAAATAAAGCAATGCATGTGGAGCCCTTTAAAGCAATTCAACTCAACGAACAGTTATTACATGCCTATTACTACGTGAGAGACAATATAATGGGTAATGGGAACCTAGTCCATGTCCTCAAGGAGCTTATATTCAACTGGGCATGGAATGAAAGATACAACATGTACAGAAATAAATAAGTGTAATGTATTATGAAGACCTTTCAAGAGAAAGAGAATGCTAATGGCTAGAGGAATCAGAATGTCGGAGGAGGCACTTGAGTCTTGTTTTGAAGGAAGTTAGGGATTCTAAGAGGTAGGTATGAGGAGAGAGTGCATTCTAGATAGGAGGATCAATTGACTGAAGACACAAAGGCAGGAGATGAAACGCCACATTTTGAAAACAGCTAACAGTCCAGTTTGACCGGAACAGAGAATGTATGAAGGAGAATAATATAAAATAAGAATGGAAAGGTAGAAGGGAGCCAGACGGTGATGGGCAAGGATAGAGAACCTGCAGCTTAGAGAGCACATGGAGCCTTCTAGGTCCTCAAGTGCAGCCCTTTGACAGAATCAAAACTTCACAGAACAAATCCCCTTAATAAAAGGATCTATTCTGTAAAGTCAAAAGGCACACTTGAGGACCTAGGTCACATGTGGCCTCGAGGTCACAGGTTCCCTACTCCTGGTGATGGGCTTTAAATGCTAGGCTGAATTTTATTCAGACTAGAAGCAACAGGGAGCCACTGAAGATTTTTGAGCGGAGGGGAGGGAGGAGAAGACATGAGCAATGTCCATGCACTAGGTAAATGTGAGATATTATTATACCAGACATTCAATAAATGCTAAATTATGCCAGTGGTGCAGACATGTCCCTGGGAGTGTTGATCCAAATGCTTTTTCTTAATCTCCTTCTGAGGACACTGTGCTCTGAACAGCTTAATAACAATGCCACCACTGCTGCCTTTGAAGGGCCATGACGGATGAAATTGCATGAGTTTTACCCCTTCTGCTTTCCCCAGTGTCAGACATCTTGGCAGTTCCCAGAATGACTAAGAAAGACTACATTCATAGCTTCGTGGACCATCTGAGGGACACAGTCAATCAGAGAAGGCGGGAACAAGAAACATTTGTTCTGATGGTACCCTAAGACTCCCTGACAGCGGCAGTCCCTCCCACCATGGGAGTGTGTGTATAGTATCCAGTACTGACAACCAGGCCCCATGTCGGGATGATTAACAACTCCTTTGGCCAGACCCCCATCACGGTAAAATGTGTACCAATTAATCAAATGTAAGTGCTCTTTGCTGAAATGTTCATCTGTATCGAGTAGGTTCTAACATTCATCGAAGATGCTGCATAGAAGGTCTAACCTTTCCCCAGGAATCTTCTGGGAGCAGCTGCTCATTTGTATACCAAACACACCCGTGAAAAGGACAACGGACCATAATTTAGCCAGGGTTGCCTCTCAAAGCTGGTTTTGCTGTCTTGGTGGTGGGTTCAGCGTCAAAAAAATGACTTCAAAATGAGACTGTGAAGGGAGCAACCGATTAGCACTTACCATGGGAAAAGCAACTTAGGGGGAGGGGGTGAAGATCTTTTCCCTGAAGTAATCCATTGCCCAGTCTAGGGGCCAAGAGCAGGAAACAATGAAAAGCTAGCACTTGCAGCTTTAAAATTTGCAAAAACCTTTTACACATATTATTTCATTCAATCTTCACAGCAACCCTGTGAAGCAGGTATGTTGTTATCATCCCCATTTCACAGATGGGGAAACTTAGTCTGTGAAAGGTGAAGTGTTTTTGTCATGCCACACAGTTAGGAAGTACCTGAGGTAGGATTTGAACTCAAATCTTCCTGGTTCAAAATCCATCAGTCTACCCATGTGTCATCTGGCTGCCCCCTCAGAACAATGGCATGAGGATGGGAGGGAGGTGAGGACATATAGTCTGGTAGAAGGAGCATGGGACTAGGGCCCAGGAGATTTAGTATTAACTCTGCCTTGTAACTATATCTGTGACCAAGGAAAATAGTTTAACTTCTCTGAGTGTCAGTGTCCCAGTTGGTGTATTCCCGCGCGCGCACACACGCGCGCGCGCACACACACACACACACACACACACACACACACACACACACACGCACACACACCCCTCATAATACTATGGTGAACTCCAAATTAGAAAATAAATGTGAAGGTGTTTTCTCCCCGGAGAGAAAGTAAGTCCCTGAGAGCAGGGACCGGATCACATTTTATTTCGGAGCCCCCTTGTTCAGTATAGTACTTGACTGATAACAAGAACTTAGTAAATGTCTGTTGATGGATGCTCATTCATTTAAAAGGTTGAAAAGCATTATTCAATTATGTGATTATAGAACAAAGAAAAGAACAATGGGTGATCAGAAATGAGTGGGTTGGACTACTTGATCCCTGGGGTCCCTTCCACTGAATATTTTGTGATTCTTTAGTATCAGTTCATTAAATAAAAAAAAAAAGTTATGCTTTGTCTTTATGTAAAATGTAAACCTGTAAAAGGGGGGAGGGGCAGGCAGCCCTGATGGGATGTCAGCCCGTGGGAATCTGAATGGAATGAATTAATGCTTCCCTCATTGTTCCCCATTTATCTGACCCAGATTAACCTTTGTACATTTTCACTGCACGGAAAAAAGCAAAAAACCTAAACTAAACTAATTAGGTTAACAAATTTTAACTGGTAGCTTCCTTGCTCCCAGTCCTCACATCCAAGTCATCTTTGACAACAGTAAAGGGAATAGGTCAAGAGAGGAATTGGGAGCAGGATCCTGGACATCAAAGCCAAAGAGACTAGGGGTACTGCTAGAACTCAGAGATACATCCCAAGGATTCAGAGGTGTACTCCTCTATCAGCTCCATGAGCATGGAATTTCAGGTCCTAAAGGACCACACTTGAGGACCTAGAGGGCCACATGTGGCCTCAAAGTTGCAGGTTCCCCACCCCTGGTACAGCATCTAGTAACTACCCATGTTAATTAATTATATTTGCTAACTAGATGTTACCTTTGGTTGTTTCCGCATTGTCCAAGGACTAAAAGATCTTAATTCTCTTAATTTTGGTGCCATGGAGCAAAGCTTCAGTTACTCTGCCCTCCTTGTGAGGAAATCTGCCTTCTCCATAGCCTGTCTCCAAACCATTAGAGCACAGAAAATATCCAGAAGTTTCTTGGGCAACAGCAAATACTAAAGATCAAAGGAACAAAACTTTCTAAAACCAACTTTCTTTTCATTTCTGAAAGGCAGCATTGGTTGATTGGTTTGCCAATTATGTAGTATATCAGTCAGCATACATTTGTTAAATGCCTCCCATGTGCCAGGTCCTATACAGGAAGACCTGAGTTCAAACCCTGATTCAGATGCTTACTAGCTGTGTGACCCTGGGCAAGTTACTTAATCTCCATCTGCCTCACCTCTAAAATTAGTATATAATAAAAATGCCCACCTCTCAGGGTTGTTGTGAGGATTAAATGAGTTCATCTTTGTAAACCACTTTGTAAAATTTAAAGAGCTGGATGAATGTTGACTATAATTATTATTATTACTAGAGTTGCAAAGATGTAAATACAATAAATGAAACAATACCTATTCGCAAGGGGCTTACCTTTTTAATGGAGAAGACAGTGGGATAGATGAATTGATGTGTGGATGTATGTATGTACATAACGTTCAGAATAACTATTAAATTAAATCCAAATAAATGAAAAAAAAGTACGAAGTAGTTTGTGAATCAGTTAAGGGGATCAGAAAAATGGCACTTGAGTCACATCTCGGAGGAAGAGAGGAATATTATAAGGAGTATTTGAGGAGGATGTGTATTTCAGGTATAAGGGACAGCTAATATAGAGTCAGGAAGACAGGAGTTCAAATTCCAACTTTGATAGTTACTAACTGTGCAATGATTAGTCTCTCTGGGTTTCAATTTTCTCATCTGCAAGTGGGGAATTGTAAAAACACCTATCTTACAGGTTGTTTTAAAGATCAAATGAAGTAATATATGTATATAACCTTGTAAACCTTAAAGTATTCTATAAATATGCTTGTATTGAAATAAGAGCCTCATAATAGTCAAATTGAGTTGACACTATGATCCACTCAAGTCAGGATTTCTGCATCTGATGGGGGCCAGGCATAGAGAATAAATAGAAAAGGTATTGTTGGAGAGTATAATCTTCACATCAGTTCAAAGCTAGAGAATTTCCCCCAAACACCAAATTCCCTTCAATAGTCTGTTATTGATATTTCACTAATATATTGGTTTAAATCAGACTTGAATCAGGTCTTTTCATAGAGCCTGTATTCCCACTAGGAATAATGAATATCTTGTTTGCCCCCAAGTCATACTTCCTTTTGTTTCCCCTAAATAGAATGCAATCAAATTTTGAGTTTTGTTCCTGATAAATATCAAACTCTCCTATTTGCATCAATTATTTAAGCTTTGGAGAGCTTCATTCTTTTCTGGCTCTCGTTTTTTTTTTTCTTTTTCATATCTTAGATGGTCCACGCATAATTTCAGAAGAATTTCAAAGACCACCACCAACCAAAGGGTATAATAAGATATCAGTATTCTTCTTCCCAATATGAGTTAGACCTTCATGAGGTGTCTACAACAGTCATCCATGTCTCTGGTGTCAGTATCTACCCTTCTGTCCACTACTACCAGCACACAAATCAACCCACAGCTCTCATTGTCATCACAGATCCAGCTGTGGAGCCTAATCTCATTCAGTCATTTATATCATCATTTATTTCCTAAGTATTTATCCATCATCTAGTCTGTCCCTAATACTATTGTAGGTACCTCATGTGGGGATTTTGTTGTTGTCGAGTCATTTTTCAGTCATGTCTGACTCTTTGTGACTATTTTGGGGCTTTCTTAAAGACACTCGAGTGGTTTGTCATTTTTTTCTCTACCTCATTTTATAGATGAAGAAACTGAAGCTAACAGAGTTGAGTGACTTGCCCAGGGTCACACAGCTAGTAAGTGTCTGAGGCCAGATTTGAATTCAAAAAGATCCACTATACCACCTAGTTGCCCACACAGGAATATAAGGATACATATGTAACCCAGTCTTCTGATAGAATTTGGAGTAATGTGGAATTAAAGAGCTGTCCTGGGTTGTGACATATGCACGCTCCCCTGTATCTTATAAGAGGATGTAAGAATGACACATGATAAGAGTGTTTTGAATATTGCTGAGGAAGAGGAATTGGCATAGGAACATTTGGGACACTGCCCTGCATGTAGATTCCTAAGCTGCAGTAGGAAGTGCTCCTATTCCCAGTGATTTCTCTCTCTCTTTCTTTCTTTCTTTTTTTTTCTTTTTTTCTTTTTGGAGGGAGAAAGGTAGGGCAATTGGGGTTAAGTGACTTGCCCAAGGTCACAGGGCTACTGTGTCAAGTGTCTGAGGTGGGATTTGAACTCAGGTCCTCCTGACTCCAGGGCCAGTGTTCTATTTATTGTGCCACCTAGCTGCCCCCAACCCAATGATTTCTGTAAGGTTTTCTATTTTTCATAACTAGATCTCTTTCTGTCTAGACATATTTTTACACTATGCCATCCTGCCTTGCTTTCTTTAGCCAGAGCTGCAATTAATAAATTTATACTCAAGGTAAGTGATATGAAGCACCTTGAAGAGGGGGAAGCAGGACAGGGTTAGGCTTGGCAAGAGCTCTTGCTGTCAGGACAGGGTCAGGGCAGGGAAAGAGAAAATACACACATCTGGCAGCTTAGTATTTTAATTAATTATACTCAAATTAAATTATAATTTCTAAATTGTCATTTCTGAGGTTCCAACAGCATGATGTCTCCAAATACTTCTGAATGGATGTTTAAGTTTAAACTAAATGACAGCATAAGAGATTTCTGAGGGCATAGTAGAAAAATCATGATTCAAGGGTGAATTAGTGGATGTGGATGACAGAAGGGAACCAGGCAGAGAGTATGACACCTAGGCTTACTCTCACTGACAACACAAAGAGATGGTCAAAAGTAAAATAAGTTTAGATAATCTCTAAGGTCCTTTGGTAGCTCAATAGGCCCACGAGTTGAATTTCTCTGGTTCTATTTTCTGAGAAAATGAATCCTTAAGAGAGCTGAATAATCACGTGGTCACTGCCATAGGACTCAGCAGAGATACTGCCATGGGCTCTGTGAGAAAAAAGGGAGAAAATGAAGTCTAGATTCTTAAGAGAAAACTAGGCAACTACCAAATAAGTAACTCCAGGATCTACAACTGGAAAAGGATGGAAACCAATAGCCTACTGGAACAAACCAAACTCCAGGGTGCCAGAAGCAATGCAAAGAACTTCTGGAAGGGACATGGAGCCAAAGACTGTCTTCCTACCCCCAAAGCCTCCAGTTCCCTTCCCCCTAAAGCTGGATCTTGGAATGGGAGAACCAAGCCCAGTTTTCTCTGCCCATCCTTTCTATTACAGATACTATAGCTCATAAGTAAGCCATAGGGATTTGATTATTGGTGACTTCTTCCAAGGAGCATGATATACAGGAGAAATATCACCAGGAGGCTAGCACAATGCTTTAAAGTTTGTAGGTGCTTTACAAATAATATCACATGTAGTGTAGGAAATATCCCCCAGAGTTCCTTTGCGGGGGAGGGCTCTGAGCACAAGCAGCCTTCTACCTCTTCCTTTGCGTCTAACTCTGACATAGTATGCATAGGAACTTCCCTTTGGGTTAGTCTTATGTGATACACTTTAACCAACTTCTCTCTCATAGAAGAAAAACAAAGTTAAGTCCTTTTAGAAGAATTTCTTCAGTAGCCTCTCCTTTCCATTCAGAAGAGCCTCAAACCTATGATAATAAAAATTATGATTATATAATTATTAACATTAAAATACTAATAATAGCTGATATTCATCTAATACTTTTAGGTTTCAAAGGATTTTTATATTTGTCATCTCATTTGATCCTTAAAATAACCCTATGAGGTACTTGCTGTTATCATCATACTCATTTACAGATGAGAAAATTGGGGTTGAGGAAGGTTAAGTGACTTTTCCATGGTCACATAGCTAGTAGAGGCAGGATTCTAGCTCAAGTTTTTCGTAAGGTAGGTAGGTGGCAGAGTGGATAGAGTATATGTCCTGAAGTCAGGAAGACCTCAATTCAAATCCTCCCTCAAACACCTAACTTTTCTTTTTTTTTTTTAAATTTATTTTATTAAATTTTTTTTTGAGTTACATGTTTTCTCCCCGTCTTTCCCCTGCCCACCACCCCAAAACAGCCATCCCAGTGTTTCCCCCCTCCCCCAGTCTATTCTCTCCTATGTCACTTTTTGGTAGGGCAGAATGGATCTCCC
>CM053582.1:242444823-242461491 GCA_028627135.1 Pseudochirops cupreus
CCCCTTCTTCCACATCAACAGGGGAGTTCATGCCTTCTCAACAATGGGACAGGGTTTGCCCCTTCTACACTTAGCACTTAGTACTAAGTGCTAAGTATCCTGCTAAACAGATTACTATTACAACAAATTGAAGTTCTATAGACCACAGGTTAAGAATGGTTGCTAAAAAAAAAAGTAGGAACAATGGGTGGGAGGTACAGCAAAATAGATTTTGACCTTGATGTAAGGAAATATTTCCAAAGAATTAGAGTTCCAAATTGGAACAATCTGCGTCCTGATGCTATTGGTTCTCAGTACTGAAGATTTAAAACAGAAACCCAATGATCATTTGTTGGGAGCACCTTTAGAGAGAATGTGAGTTCAAATATGGGATTTAGAGCAAGAAAGGCCATTAGTGATCATCTATCTAGTCAAGCAACACACTCATTTTACAAAAGAAAGAACTAGAGGCCCACGGTCAGTGACCCCCCAAGGCCACGGAATAATAGATTTTAAAGCTAGAAGGGACCTGAGACCCCATCTAGTTCAATCTTATTTTACAGATGAGAAAACAAGCCCAGGGAGATTGTGACTCACCCAAGGTCACAGAGGTAAAAAAGTGGTTTGAAAGATTTGAACTCAGGTCCCATGGCTCCAGATCTAATAGTCTTTCCATTGTACCCTAAGGCTAAAAGTGAGAGATTCCAGACCTGGTCGTCTGAAGTCAAACCCAGGGTTCTTTCCTCTAAACTGTGTTATCCAGGTTCTATTACAGCAGAGGGTCTGGGGACTGGGGGGAGACACCGTCTGAGCAGCATTTGTGTCTGAAGCAAAGTGGCTGACTGAAGCAGTAAATTGAGGCAAGCGTTGGATAATGCAGCGGGTTTGTAACAATCGCAGTGACATGTAGGGCTGAATTAATTCTGTCTGTCATTTAAGTGCGAAGAGGCTGGTACTGAAGGTTTTATAGACTGCCACTTAGCAGGCAGCATGGGAACGGGGCTGAGCTGCAGCCCTGGAGCGCCCCCTTGTGTCTCAAGAAGGAATGTGATGCCAAGACGTGCAGCTGGAGGAGATGGGACGGATAGTGCATAAGGCAGAGAGAACTTGGAACTTGAACCCTTCCAACTGTTCCAGTCTTCCAACATATATTATTTAATCTCGGTGGATTCAGTTCCTAATTGTGCCGAGTGCAAAGGGGAGGACCCACAGTCTTCAATGGGACCTGATTTAAGGGACCCTTAGAAGCCTTCACACCCTGCCCCACATGACCTTTAATTTGTTCATCTAAGTGGATTAAACATCTGCTGTATGAATTGGCCAAATCGCTGAACCTCTCTGGGCCTCAGTTTTCTCATCTGTAAAATGAAGAGGTTGGACTAGATGACTTCTCATTTCTGAGGTCTCTTCCAGGTCCAAACCTATAATGCTATGATGTGCTATGTGGAGGTCACCATTGTATTGACTAAGGGAGGAAATCTGATGTAGTAAAAAGAGTTCTGGCATTAAATCCAAAAGATTGCTCTTTTAGATTCTGCCAATTATGAGCTATGTGATCTTAAGCAGGTCATGTAGCCCAATCATTTTCAGATTAGGAAACTGAGTCCTTGAGAAATTGGTTTAGATGACCTCAAGTCCTTTCCATCTCTGACATTGTGGAATATGGGTGTGAATAATGGTAATAATAATAGCTCACATTTATGTCACAGAATTGAAAAAGTGTCTGGAAGAGATCTCAGAGATCATTCAGTTCAGCCTACAGAAAAAGAGAGGCAGCCTTCCAAGGTAGCCAAGTGCTCTTTTGGATAGCTCTAATTTTTAGTAGGTTTTTTGTTTTTGCCTTTAAAATATTAAATCAAAATCAGCCTCTCTACAACTCTAAGTTCTAGTTCTTTCTGGAGCCAAGTAGTATAAGTCTAATTCTTTTCCATTTGACTGCCTGACAAATACATAGAGTCATGAAACCATTTGGAAGATTTGGAAGAGACTTTGGAGATTTTCTCAGTCAATCCCATCATTTTATGGATGAGGAGACTATAGCACAAGGAGCTGAGTTTATTTGTCCAAGGTCATGTCCCTATCAAGTAGTGGGGTCAGGATTTGAATGTAGGTCCTCTCTCTCAAAAGCCAGTACTCTTTCCATTGCTCCAAGATCCCTATTAGGCCCTTTCAACCAATCCTCATAGGGTCAGATTCCATTTACCATCCCAGTTACCCTCTGGGGATACTCTGGTTTATCATTATTCTTCCTAAAATATTGGGCCCAGAGTAGATCCTTCCCTGAATTCTAGAATGAAAGCATATGGGCCCTGGGAGAAAAGGAAGCCTTGGAGCTAGAGGCCCAAGAGGGGGTAAATGGGTCATCTTTCAACCCCCATGACTGGCTCTCACTCCTGATGAACTGCAGGGAGCCAATTCATCCTGTCCTACTCACTGGTCCCTTGGAAGTAAGGCTGCGCACAGAAGATGTCCTGCAACCCACTGCCCACTGGGTCTGTGCTCCCAAAAGACACTCCCCAATGAGGTGATTTGTCAAGGGAATTCTACTAAACATTCCAGGAATAATTGCTTCTGATATCACATAACTGTTCACAAATGTAGGAGAAAAAGGGATTCTTCCAATATCTTTGTGTTATTTAAATAAAGTCTTTTGTTTTTTTGTAAACAAAATCAAGGAGAGATAAAGGAGAGGAAAAATACAAATAAATTGGACAAAAATATTAGCAAAGAAGTCACCACCACACATTAAGAAGAATATCCATTATGACCACTAAGATTTATGTCAGAAATTCAAGATTTGATTCTTATAATATAAGGACAATGAGCACAATAGATCATATTAGTAAGAAAAATGATTTTAAAAAGACATGATTATGTAACAGGGATTTGGAGTGTGGCCGGATCACCTAACATGCAAGCAGCATGCTTCTGCAAGAAGACATCCTGCATCTCCTGCCATGGGTGGCAACAGCCTCTTTCTATTGGCTGTGTAGTTGTAACAGACCGTGTCTTTAAAACTTCCTATTATAGAAGTATCTAAGGATTTGCTGGTAGGTATTGCTACCAATCACATTTATCGACACATAGAAACATTTTAAAACCAGATTTTATTATACGCTCTGAGCACAGACTTGGGGTTCTAAATGTCCACTAAGAAATAGACAAAATTCTTCTAAAGCATGGTTTCCACTTAATCTCAAAAAAAAAGAAGATACAACTAAGATTTACATTTCAAAAATAGCTTATAAAATTTATAGCAGACAAATGGGGAGGAAGGATAGAAAAGGAAATTAAAAAATAATAATGTTGGGCCCAGAAAAGAACACAATACACCAGAGACAATCTGTCCAGGAAATAATAGAGCAATACTATCATGTCCTTGATTCTGGAAACTGCACCTTTAAAAAAAATGCAATTTAAGATAATTCTAGCTGTTTTGGTCAGTTATATCACACTATTGAGAAACAATATGGCACAATGGATAGTATGATACAGAATAGTGGCTCATGAAACACGGTCTAAAGACTCCTAGGAGTCATCCTGACCCTTTCAAGGAGGTTGTGAAAAACACATTTACCCAAAAGACTATGGAGAACTCAAGGCAAGGGCTCACATGGATATTAGAAGAAATTGTTCAAGGACACTCTCAAGATGTCTCTGAAAAGCTTTAATATTGACTGTGAGACATGGGGTATGTTGGCACAGGATCACCCAGAATGGTATGCCTGAGTCAAAGATGGTGCTGTGCTCTATGAGCAACACAGAATCATAGTACACAAAAGAAATGTGAGATGTACAAATCTAGATGTATCACCATCCCAAATGTTCAAATGGACTATTTGTGCCTGACCTGTGGCAGAGCCTTCCAATCTTGAACTGGACTGATCACCCACAGTTGAATACACTGTACCTTGACCCCGACATTGTGATATCATTGGTCCTCTTTGGGTACAGAGCGTAAGAACAGTTGCAATAGCTATCTGGTTGGTCTCCCTTTTTCAAGTCTTTCCCCACTTTCATCCATCCCCCATTTAGCTATCAAAGAATCTTCCTACTTAGGTCTGACTATGTAACACTTCAATAAAGTTCAGGAACTCCCTATTACTTCCAGAATCAGATATAAAATCACTGACAGTAGCTCACCAAAATTGACTTTTAAAGCTCTTTCTCATCTGGCCTTTCTTACTCTCCTCCATGTACTCTATGATCCGGTCGCAATGGCCTAGCCTTACACGCTAGCCTTGCACAACACACTCCATCTTCCATACTCTATGCATTTTCACTAGTTGTCCTCATTCTTAGAATGCTCTCCTTTTTCGCCTTTACTTCTTGGCTTCCTTCAAGTCTCAGCTAAAATTCCACCTTCTAAGAGAAGCCTTTCTCATCCCCCTTAACACTAGTACCTTCTAAAATTATCTCCGATTTATCCTGTATAGATCTTGTTTGTATGTAGTCATTTGCACATTGTTTTTCTTATTAGACTATGAACTCCTTGAGAGTAAGGCCAGCAGGTTTTGTTATTGGTGTGTGTGTGTGTGTGTGTGTGTGTGTGTGTGTGTGTGTGTGTGTGTGTGTGTGTGTATACACCTGGTGCTTAGCACAATACCTGTGACATAGTTGGCACAGAATGATTTGATTTGGTTGTTAGATTTGACCTGAAGTTTCATTTTATTAATTTCTTTTGAGATTCCTCTGCCTTCCAACACGTTAATATATATTCCTAGCTTTTTACCATTCATATTTCCTGCAAATCTGATAAGCATGCCATCTATGTCTTTAAATATATTATTGCTAAAGGTGTTAAACAGCACAAGACTAATAACAGATCCCTGGGATATTCCACTAGAGACCTACTTTCAGGATAACATTGAATGATCAACTATTACTTTGTGGATCTGGCTGTTCGGGCAGGTCCTAATCCACCTAACTATTTTTCATCTTGCCAAAAACTCTCCACGTTGTTCACAAGAAAAAGTGTGAGATGTTATCAAAGGCTTTGCAAAAATCTTGACCAGCTATATCTGGAGCAAGTACTACTTTCTTTTCTAGATATTCACTAACAGCATCGTAATATGCCTACAATTTTGACAGCAATCAGTCAGTCTCAGTGGTCTATAGTTTGTAGATTTTATCCTTTTCTCTCTTTGTAAAACTGTGATAACTGCCCTTCTCTAGTTCTAACAAATTTCTTCATTCTTCTTAGGGTTCCAGAAGTCACTGACAGTAGTTCACCAGTCCCATCAACTGATTCCTTTAGGACCCTGGAATATTGTTAAGGTAGCTGTCATGATTTAAACCCATCAAAGGCAACTACTATTTCTTTACTTATTTTGAGTTTCAGCCATTTTTTACTCTGTCCTTTCTAGTTTAAACTTCCTCTTTGATGGAAAAAATGAAAACAAAATCAGAGTGAAGCAATTTTGCCATCCCTCTGTCATTTGTTATTTCATCTACTCCCAAGCAGTGCCTCTATTCCCTTCTTCTGCCTCCTCTTTTTCCAAATAACTTTTAAACCACCCCCTCCTCATCTGATAATATTGGAATATTCTTGGCTATAAGGAATGATAAAAAGGTCAGTTTCAGAGAATCCTGGGAAGACTTGTATGGCAACTAGTTGGTCAACAAGCATTTATTAAATTCTTATAGTATAACAGGCACTGTGCTTAACTCTAGAGATTAAAAAAAAAGGGAATAAGCAGTCCTTGCTCTCTCGGTACTTACAGTTTAATGGTGGAAACAATATGCAATCATTAGGGACAAATCAGATGAATACAGGAGAAACTGGACATCACCTTAGAAGGAAAGCACTAACTTGTATAAGATGGAATTTTGTCTGAGACTTGAGGGAAACCAGGAGGAGTTGCAAGATAAAAAATAAACCCAACAAATCATTGGCATTTCTGTATATTACCATTTCTATATGTTACCAGGAAAGCAGGAAACTATGAAAAAAAAATTTTTTTAAAACAAACTTCTCTGATAAATGAACTCATCTCTCAAGTATGTAGGGAACTGAAACAAATTTATAAAAATACGAACTATTCCCAATTGATAAATGGGTCAAAGAATATGGACAGGCAGTTTTCAGAAGAAGTCAAAGCTGTCAATTGTCATATAAAATAATGCTCTAATTCACTAATAGGGAAATGTAAATTAAAACAATTCTGAGGTACCACTTCACACCTATCAGACTGGCTAACATGGAAGAAAAGGAGCATGACAAATTCTGGAGGGAACATGGAAAAATAGGTATACTAATACACTATTAGTGGAGCTGTGAGCCAGTTCAGCAGTTTTAGAAAACAATCTAAAATTATGCCCAAATGACTACAAAACTGCATACCCTTTGACCCACTGATACCACTTTTAGATCTGTACTCCAAAGAGATCAAAGAAAAATGAAAATAATCCATCTATATAAAAATATAGCAGCTCTTTTTTTTTTTTTTGCTTTTTGCAAGGGAGAAGGTAGGACTTGCCCAAGGTCACACACCTAGTTTTTTGTGTTTAGTGTCTGAGGCCAAATTTGAACTCAGGTCCTCCTGACTCCAGAGCCGGTACTCTGTTCACTGCACCACCTAGCCGCCCCTATAGCAGCTCTTTTTGTGGTGGCAAAGAATTAGAAATTGAGGGGATGACCAACAATTTGGGAATGACTGAACAAGTTATGATATATGATTATGATGGAATACTACTATGTTGTAAGAAATGACAAAATAGTTTCAGAAAAACCTAGGAAGACTTACATGAATTGATACAAAGCGAAGCAAGCAGAAATAGGAGAACACTGTACATAGTAACAGCAACATTTTAAAGACAATCAACAATGAAGAACTGAGCTACTCTAAACAGTACAGTGATCATGACAATTCCAAAGAAGTCATGATGAAAAATACTAACCACCTACAGAGAGAGAGAACTGGTGAACTCTGAATGTAGATTAAAACATATTTTCCTTCTTTCTTAAAAAAAAAAAACAACCAACTAGAAGGTGATTGCTATAGTACAGGCATGATGTGATGAGGGCCTACACCAGGGTGATAGTAGTGTCAGGGGAGGGAAGAGAGAATGTCTAAGAGATGTTTTGAAGGTAGAATTGATAGGAGCATAAACTAATCTAAAGTGAGCAGAACTAGGACAATTTATATAATAACAATATTGTTAAGACAACTTTGAAAGACTCAGAAACTCTGATTAATGCTGTGATAAACACCAATTTTGGAGGACAGATGATGAAGTATGTTGTCCATCTCCTGACAGGTAATGGACACAGAATGCAGAATGCCACATGCATATTTGGGCATTGCTAATGTAGGTCTTTGTTTTGTTTGACTATACATATATATATATATATATATATATACATATATATATATATATATACATACATATTTGTTTAAAAAAAGGTTTCATTTTTCTTTTCCTTCCCTCCCCACCCCGCACCCCCCCCCCCCCGCCAAGGTATGTGTATGGGAGGGAGAGAAAAAAATGTTTCAGATCCAATAGTTAAGGCTATGAATAGACAGTTCTCAAATGAAGAATTGCAAATTATTAACAGTCATATGAAAAAATCACTAATAAGAAGAGAAATGCAAGTTTATACAGCTTTGGGGTTTTGCTTTTCAGCAAACAAAATGGCAAAGGATGAAAGATTGGGAATAATCAATGTGGGAGAAGTTGTAGAATTATAGATACACTAATGCATTGTTGATGGAGTTGTAAATCAGTACAATCACTTTGAAAAGCAATTTGGAACTATACAAATAGATGAATAAAATTTCTATACCCCTTGACTTCAGTTCCATTAAGTAAACATTTATTAAGCACATATTATATCTCAGGCACTGTCCTAAGCAATAGGGATATAAAAAAAAAAAGACAATCTTTTTCCTCAGGGGGTTTATAATCTGATAAAGGAAGACAATATACAAAAGGAAGCTGGAAAGCAGCAGGAATTCAGGGGAATGTGGAGGCCATGTTGTCCTGTGAATGAAAACCAAGCAGAGAGACAGATGGATAAAGAGAGTTATCTGGAAAGTTCTGAGCTTTGGGAGAATTTTACTATTCTACCCTTAGCCGTCCAATCAGAGGAAAGAGGCAACTGAGAGAGCTGAGAAGGTGCTGAATATCTAAAACTGAGTCAATCTGCATGATGATGTGATTTCAGGTGATCAGCTTATCCTGGGGGAAGAATAATATGAAAACTAAGCACAGCTACTCCTGGAAAATAGGAGATTGGATTGCTAGGCATTTACCCCAAAGAGGTCATTGCTAACAACAACAAAAAAAAGTCCTCATGTAGACCAAAATATTTTTAGCAGCACTTCTGTGGTAGCAAAGAATTGGAAACAAAGTAGATATCCATTGATTGGAGAATGGCTAATTGTGGTGCAGGAATGTAACGGAATATTACTGTGCTGTAAGAAATGATGAATATGAGGAATACAGAGAAGCATGGAAAGACTTACATGAACTGATGCAAAATGATGTATGGTAAGCAGTCAAGAAAGTAATATACACAGCGATTGTAACAATATGAACAAAAAGGATAAAACCACCACAGAACAACTGAAAATGAGGGTTGTGAAATTGCAAAGAATGAGCATGACCACAAAGAAGAAATGTGAGAAGACATTTCCTTCAACTCCTTCTTAGAGGTGAGAGGTTCACAGGTATGGGGCATTGCATATATTTCCCAGTTGTTTTTTTTTTAAGTATTGATCAGTTATGTTGATTTTCAAATTTTCTTCCCTCTTTTTATAGGTGGAAATTTAAGTGATACAAAACCAAGAAATACCAATAAAATTTATGTTAAAAATGAAAAAAGAAAATAAATGCTTGTTAATTTAAGAACCCCCAAACCCCTCATGCCTTTTTTGTTGTTTTTAGATTTTCTTACAAGTCTCAGTTTTACTTCGGATACTATTCTGCAGATGTGTGCCACATGCTTTTATGTGCATTGGACTAAGCCCTGGTGATACAAAGTCAAATTCAAAATAGTCCCTGGAATCAAGGAGATTTCCTTGTACTGGTGTGTGTGTGTGTGTGTGTGTGTGTGTGTGTGTGTGTGTGTGTGTGTGTTTACAACATATAAAGAGATAAACATACATCCAATAATTTGAAGAGTGAGAAAATATTAACCACGAGGGGAGATGAGGAAAAACTTCAGGAATGGGGTAACGTAAGACTTGATTGGTTCTTTGATTTTCTTTGAACCAAGCTTTATCTTATTATCTTTCTATTAATCATCAAACAATCAATCTATCTAATCTTACCTTTCAACTGTATCCATATGCCATCCATATAATTCTCTAGATAACCTAGGAATCCTAAGAGAAGTTGTTGTGTTTGTCCTTTGTTCTTGAAGAGGACCATGACATCAGGTTGATGACAAGACTTGCAGTTGACTTGGATTTGAATGAGGGAGGGCTGTGCAAGGTCACCAGCCTCACTTTGTCTTCCAGAGTCATCTGGGTCCAGTGGCCAGATGTTCATCAGGACAACTGGAGATGGCCCAGGATGAGGAATTTGGGACTTTGAATTCCTAATCCAGTTCTCTACACTTTTCCCCCATTTCCCCCACCCCCTCACTCTTTTATACCAATTCCACAAATTAATAACATAGCCCTAACTACAATGTGTTAAGTTGTTGAACAATTCTGCTGAATTCCCTCTTCCATCTTTAGTCCATCCTCTCACAGAAAGGTCCAGGATAATTTATTAGATGAAAATGAGAATGGGTTTTAGACCATAGGAATCTTTATACTTAAAAATTTAGTAAGTACCTACTCTGGGACCAGCCCTATGCTGAGGGTTATGTGGATAGAGAGCAAATATAAGATACAGTTCCTATCTTCACAGAATTAACAGTCTTATGGAAGGTATAGTCCATACACAGAAGAAATAAGTCAGACTGTGCTGAAGGGAGTCAGTGTGTAGGAAAGGTCATTTTGGCAACGGGCCTGTCAGGGAGTACTTCATGAAGGAAATGAGACTTGAACTGGGTCCTGAAGGATGGGTAAGATGAGAGAGGCAGAAGGCAGGAGGAAGGGAATCTCAGGCTGATTAAATAGTAGAAACTAAGGCAGAAATTAGCATATATTTTGGGGATAGCATGACAAGACCAGTCTTTTTAGAGAAGATGGTACATGGTCAGGAGCACTGGCAGATAAAGATCGATTAGTAGTTTTAAAGGACTTCAAATACCAGAAAGAGTAGCTTGAACTTGATGGATAGCAAGCCATTTTAAATCCTAGAGAGGAAGAGGCAGAGACACAAATGGCATAAACAAAGAGGGTACCAGAAAGCAGCTGATTTGGTCTCAGAAGACCTGAACTCGAAACCTGTCTCTGCTCCTTAATATCTGTATGACCTTGGAGAAATGGCTTCATCTTTTTGAGATGTACTTTCCTTCTCTGTGAAATGAGGAGGTTGGAAGAGATGATTTCTAAGATCTCTTCCAGCCCTCAATTCTTTGATCCTGAGTTAAGTATTAGCATGGAGTATTTCAGAGAGACAAATCTAGCTGGAGCTTTGCATTGGGGAGGAGGGGGGAAAAAGTTGGATAGATGAGTTGGATGCCAGGATGAAGCATTTGGATATGAACCTATAGGCCATAGGAAGCCAGAGAAAGTGCTAGAAGGGTCAGGGCAGGAGGTGCAGAACCATTTGAAAGCTCTGTTTGGAAATTTCTGTGCCGTTTTGGTAGCCTGCCTTGCCTGAACTGGTGGAGGCTTAACTGTCTTCTGTTCTTGGCATTCTTCCACCAAGTCAGCAGCTAGATTACAGACCTTCTGTGCTGGGGGAACTAGTCAATTTTAGAAAGGAAGCGGGTTGTTTCAAGTTCAGAGGAAAAGACGGTGTGCAGTCTGAAGCCCTTGTGGAGAGTCAGCAAAATCTCACCAAAATGCTGCCTCAGGTTTTGATGTTTTGCTTTCCCTTCTTGAACTTCCACAATAGTACATACCCCTCTCCTTCATCAGCATGGGCAGTCTTGCAGTTCAATTCAGAATACAAATTTTGTGCAGTTCTTCTCTCCTCTCCGTTTGTCAGTCTTGTCATAGACATTGGAAGACCAAGTGCTATTCTCTCCTCAAATATTCACAAGTCTGAAAGTTGGTTTGTTTGGGGTTTTGTTTTTTTTTTTTACTTTAAATTTATAGTCCATTAGAGCTAGAAGACAGCAGAGAGGTCTTTTACATCATTTTGTAGATGAAGGAATTGAAGCCTAGAGACATGACATAGATCTCTAAAGTCTTTTCCATCTCTATATCCTATGATGTCCCAAAGATCATAAGGGAATTCTCCATCACTTCAGGGGACTCACTATACCGTGGGAAAATTCATTCATTCTCTAGTGTTGGTGACTTAATGTGTTGTTCCTTTCTGGTGGATTTACATTTTAAAACACAAAATTGGAAAGGAAATTTGCTTAAACCAAAGGATTAACTCTCTAAGGCTACTGTGACTGGGTGATGTTTAGGGGTGGGAGGAGCCTTCCAATTGTATTATAGACCTACCATCTATGGACGGCCTTAAACCAAACAAAACTGACTTACAAAGGGATTGTCTTTTCTCCTTTTTTATCACCTCTAATTTCCAATCAGATTCCAAGTTCTGTTGATTCCATCTCTAAAATAATTCTAGAATCTATCCCTTTCCCTTCATACAACTGTCAACAAAGCAATCTAAACCTTTATTTTTGTTGTTCAGTCATTTTTTAGTCATGTTCAACTCTTACTGACCCCATTTGGTGCTTTCTTGGCAAAGATACTGGAGTGGTTTGCCATTTCCTTCTCTGGTTCATTTGACAGATGAGAAAACGGAGGCAAATATGGTTAAGCAACTTGCCCAAATATCTGAAGCCAGATTTGAACTCATGAGTCTTCCTGACTCTAGGCCCAGCCCTTTATCCTGCACCTCCTAGCTGCCCACTTAAGCCTTCATTACATTTTACATAGAATATATTTTTCTCCCCTCTGTAGCATTTTAATTTTTTTTATTATTAGATTGTAAATATTGCTTCTTTTAAAAATCTTATTGCTGCCTTTTGCTTTTTCTTTTCCCAATATACTCCCACTCCCATAGTCATCAGATTGTTAAAATGGTCTCTTGATCAGCTTCTGTCTCTCAAATCTACTTTTACATGCAATGGGGCCTAAGCCTAGTCCTTAGGAGAATTTGTAGATAGTCACTAATACAGAAGAGTCATGATGAATGACATATAATAGAAGTGTGTTGGACAATCTTTGGTACATGTACAGACATTCAACTAGTTCCAGTCTCCTTGCCACATGATGAAGAGGAAACTCATTAATTAACTGTGGCTATGTGGTCAGAACTAAAGTTATATCCAAAAGGCACTATTCAACTTAGTCCCTGTCCCATGCTTTGTCCCTCCTCTTTATTTGATGGTGTTCTCATGAGAGAAAATGCCATGAGAAGAGTGGCCTTAGGACCTCCCTATCTGAGAGCAACATGTGGCTTGGTGAATATGGGCTTTAATCCCTTGCTTTGGGGGAGGTCTGTGAGTAGACTCCAGAATAGATTTTCCAGCTAGCCAATTTAGTGTCCAAGCATGACGAAAACCTGTCAGAACCCATCTCTAACTAAAATGGGGACTCACCCAATGGTGATGTCACATTTGAATGTGGACTTTGTGTGACCAATGCTAAGCAGAAATTGCATAACTATTTTCTCCAGGGACCACAGTGGTAGAGGGAAGAGTGTATGCTTAAGGTGCTGAGTGGAAATGTTTGTACTTTTGATCTTGCTATATCTCTGAGGTAAATATCCTTTATAAAAGTTAATTGATGCTAATTGTTTAAATGGAACTGAAGTGTTAGTTACTAGTAGTTAACAGTGAGGAAAATATACCCAAAATGCAGGTTAGAGTTAATGACATTAGAAAAGAGAATACTCCAAGTCTTCAGGGGTACCCTACCCATAGAATCTCAAGGAAAAATTATCATTATTATTATTATTATTATTATTATTCTCCTAAGGACAGAAGAGTCATGATGAATGACATATAATAGAAGTGTGTTGGACAATCTTTGGTACATGTATAATCATTCAACTAGTTCCAGTCTCCTTGCCACATGATGAAGAGGAAACTCATTAATTTACTGTGGCTATGTGGTCAGAACTGAAGTTATATCCAAAAGGCACTACTCAACTTAGTCCCTGTCCCATGCTTTGTCCCTCCTCTTTATTTGATGGTGTCCACCATTTGGTGTTCGCTAGAAGTAGAAGGCCAAGGAGAAATTATAATCATCCTTGCTCTGGGAGAATGAAACCAGAGAGTTTTCACTACATACACCATGGTTAGAACATCTTGTAGTGTCACTAGTATCATACTCTAACACACAACCAGTCCCCTTTAAGGAACTTTCCCTGATTAGCAGCTCTTCTTAGTCCAGGGATATTTCACTATTTCCTATTTCCTCAGGGCTGAACACAACTTTATGCTGTATTCATTTGTAATTGCATGTGTCATTATTATAGAAAAATATTGAATACTGTCTAATGCTATCAAAGAAGAAAAACAATTAGCAAATGTATCCATTAAGATTTTCTTTACAATCCATTTGTCAAAGCTAATTACTGTTTTGTTATTAATGAAAACAGTGTGCCTTGATTAAAACCCTTGTATTAATGAAAATGAGTTTGAGGTTTAACAAATGTATACGTTTTCTACATCTTGATATTCTCTGCAGTAAGGATTCTTAGCCTAGGGTCAATGACTTGTGTTTTTATTTAATACAGTGATAACTATATTTAAATATAATTTATTTCTTTTGTAATTCTATTTACTTTATTTTATATACTTGAAGACATTCTGAAAAGAGTTTTCAATATGCTGCCAAAGGGATTCAAGAGACATAAACAGTTGAGAACTTCTTCCCTATAGAATCCCAGTGTAGCTTAAATTAAAAAAAAAATACCATATATATAACATTTAATAAAAATCTATTATGTGCATAAAACTATGCTAGGCCTTGGGCCTGCCATTCATCTAGATTGAGAGATTATAAGTGGGCATCTGGAACATGGCACTGGTATCCCTAGAATTATTTTGTGAGCTAATAATGCCCTTAATCTTCCACCATCCTACTCCATAGCTTTGTAGAAATGATTTTCTATTCTAAATTGCTATTATTCTTGGATGTTTTATGTCTCTGGTGTAGAATGTTAAGAAACCTGAAGAAAGCCTCCAGTACATTGGGTAGTTCCTTTATGGAAGAAGTGGGAGTATATGGACAAATATGGGGAGACAAAAAGAGGTAAAAGAGAATTCCTGCCCTCAAGGAACTTACAATCTTACAGGAGAGCCAACATGAAAACAAATATATACAAAGCTAGCTATATATAGGAAAACTAGGAAATATTTGACAAACAGATGCCACTGGGATTAAGAGGATTGAGAAAAGCTTCCTGTAGAAAGTGGGATCTTATTTGGAATTTAAAGTAAGCCAGGAAAGTCATTAGTCAGAATTGAGCAGGGAGGGTATTCCAGGAAGGAGGAAAACCAGAAAGAATGCCCTAAGATAAGAGATGGAATATTTAATTTGTACCACAGTCAGGAGGCCTGTGTCCCTGAATTGAAGAGTACGTGTTCGGGAATAAGGTATAAGAAGATTGCAAAGGTAGGATGGGGCTACGTTATAAAAGGCTTTGAAGGTCAAACAGAGCATTTTGTATTTACTCCTGGAAGCGACAGGAAGCCACTGACTTTATTGAGTGTGAGAGGAGAATGATATGTTCAGACCTGCTTTTTATGATGAGAACATATGAATAAATTACAATCTGTATCACTGAAAGAATTCCCTTTGATGAAATCAGTGATTCATTCAAATTTTAAATATAGAAAGATAGGTACAATCCCTGCTCTCAAGGAGTTCCAAGACTAATGAAGGAGACAACATGCAAACAACTGTATAAATAAGATATATAGAGAGTTTATTATTTTACATATGTATGTGTATATAACATTGGAAATAATTTCAGAAGAAAAGCTGACATTAATGTTTGCAAAGAGGTGTTTTTCAAGATATTCTATATCCTTATTGTGGGTTATGCAAGTATCATTGTTCAGTCGTTTTTCAATCATGTCTGGCTCTGTGAACCCATTTGGAGTTTTCTTTACAAAGACACTGGAGTGGTTTTCTATTTCCTTCTCCAGCTCATTTTACAGATGAGGAAACTGAGGCAAACAGGATTAAATGACTTACCTATGGTCACACAGCTAGTGTTTGAGGCCAGATTTGAACTCAGGAAGATGAGTCTTCCTTCCTCCATGCTTGGAGCTCTATCTACTGTACCACCTAGCTGCCCCCAATCATAATTACATGGGTTAAGTAAGTGAATGAGCTTGAGCCTAAATCTAACTGGAAATCTTGTGTCCTTTTCACTATGGTAGGCATCCTTATCTGTATTCTTCATTCTTTGAGCTTAATTAAGCAGATGCTTAATGTTGCCCTTTGGGGGAAAGTGGGGCTAGATGAAGAAATGAAGGTCTAGGGAAGCAACTTACCCCAAAGTGAAGGAATAATAAAAATGAGCCATGATTCTGACTCTCCATTGGGTGTTCTTTCTTATGAATTGAAGTGTCTACCTAACAATAGTCTGCATGGACTACTAACATTTTTGAGGTTTTGTGACACTGTCCTTGAGAAAATCAGTCTCAGAAATAAATTTCTAATTCCTAATACCTTCAGATATTAGAGTACATCAAGTTTTAAAATTAATTCTATAATATCACTTGGACCAGAATTGCAGAGGATGTAGTAAGTCATCGATATGGAAGAATACTCCTTTCTATGATAGAGACTGCATTTTATATCCAAATTGTTAATTATTTTAAGTAGTTTCTTTACTTGATTCTCTATCATCATATCATCTGGAAAGAATGACAGTTTTGTTTCCTGATTGCCTATTCTAATTCCTTCAAGTTCTTTTTCTTCTCTTATTGCTATAGCTAGCATTTCTTGTACAATGTTGAATAATAATGGTGATCTAATGGGTATCCTTGTTTTGCTCCTAATTGTGTTGGGAAGGCTTCCAGCTTATTTCCATTATAGATAATGCTTCCTGATGGTTTTAGATAAAAATTATTTTTCATTTTAAGGTAAGCCCCATTTATTCCCCTGTTCTCTAGTGTTTTTAATAAGAATGGGCCTTGTATTTTATCAGAGGCTTTTTTTCTGCATCTATTGAGATAATCACATGATTTTTGTTTTCGTTATTGATATCATCAATTATACTGATAGTTTTCTTAATATTGAACCAGCCTTGCATTCCTGGTATAAATCCCACCTGGTTATCGTATGTGATCCTTGTGATACATTGCTGTAATTTCCTTGCTAGTATATTTTTTTGGTAAATTTTTTATTCATTTTAAACTTGAATGCAAAAGAAGAAAAAAAACATCTCTATGTACACAGCATAACATGAGAATATTCAATATAAAATAATAAATTTCCATTTCACAAAAACTTCATTTAATAACTACTGCACATTGTTTTCAAAGCTACTCAGCTTTTCTTTGCTTTCTTGTAGGTTTTCTTTTGTTCTCTGTTGTGCACTTTTTGCTTTATTTTTTTTCTTCTCCCTCTTTTGATCCCCTGCCCTAAAGAAGGCTAAAATTTAACATGGACATTATCTGTCTATCGATCTATCTGTCTGTCT
>CM053582.1:242461991-242567695 GCA_028627135.1 Pseudochirops cupreus
TGAACTTGGCTTAGGGAAGGAATGACATAAACTCTAAACTGGGTATCTTGCCACACAGGAGATGGGGGGAATGGGGATGAGAGGTGGGATGACAGAGGGAAGGGGAGGGTGGGGGGGAGGGTTGATGGAAGTACGCACTTCTGTAAAGGGACAAGGTAGAGAATAGAACAAAGGGGGAGCAGGATAGGAAGGAGGGACATATGATCAGTCTCTTACAATGTGCCCACTGTGGAGAGGTTCTGCATAATTACACATGTACAGCCTGTATTTAATTGCTTGTCCTTCCAGTGGGGGTGGGTGACAAGGGAGGAAGAGAAAGAATCTAGAATTTAAAGTTCTATAATCAAATGTTAAAAATATATGTGTATATGTGTATATATGTATACAATTATTGTTATTATTATTATGATTATTATTAACTACATCCAACTGGGACTTAAGATACACAGGCACTGTGATAGAGAGATCCATTCTGCCCTACCAGAAAGTCAGAGGGGTGATGGAGGAGGACATAGGAGAGAATAGATGGGGGGAGGGGTTATACAATGGGATGGCTGTTTTGGGGTGGTGGGTAGGGGAAATATGGGGAGACAATTAGTAACTCAAAATCTCATGGAAATGAATGATGTAAACTAAAATAAATAAAAGTTAAAATAAAAAAAAAGAAAAATTAGAAGAAAATGTAAAATATCTCATTGGAAAAACAACTGAGCTGGAGAACAGATCCAGGAGAGATAATCTAAGAATTATTGGTCTACCAGAAAGCCATGATGAAAAAAACAACCTGGAAACATCCTCCAAGAAATTATCAGAGAAAACTGTCCTGAGGTTCTAGAATCAGAGGGTGAAATAGTTATCGAAAGAATTCACCAGACTCCTCCTGAAAGAGGTCCCAAATTGAAAACTCCAAGAAATATAATAGCCAAATTCCAGAATTATAAGGTCAAGAAGAAAATACTGCAAGCAGCCAGAAAAAAACAATTCAAATATTGTGGAACTACAGTTAGGATCACACACAGGACCTTGCAGCTTCTACATTAAAAGATTGCAAGGATTGGAATATGATATTTTGTAAGGCAAAAGAGTTTGGACTGCAACCAAGGGTCAACTACCCAGCAAAACTGAGCATAATCTTCCAGGCAAGGAGATGGTCATTCAACAAAATAAGGGACTTCCAAACTTTCCTGATGAAAAACCCAGAGCTCAATGGAAAATTTGTTCACCAAATACAAGACTCAAGAGAGATATAAAAAGGTAAACAAGGAAAACACACACAAACACACATATACACACACACGCACATAACTTGGGATTCAATAAGAGCAAATTGTTTACATCCATATATGGGAAGCTGATACCTGTCAATATTGAGATTTATATAATTATCATGCCATTTAAAAGGGATACACATAGATAGAGGGCATGGGTATAAATGATCTAATCTGATGACAAAAATCCTTATTAAAGGGTGCAACAGGATTGTAATGGGAGAAAAGGAAAGGAAGAGGCAGAAAAGGGTAAATTATGTTGCACAAAGAGGCATAAAAGCATACTATAATAGAGGGAAAGAAGGGAGGGAGATGAACATTATATGAACTTTACTCTTTTTTTGATTGTGGTTTTCAAGTAGTCCAATAATTCTTTTTTTCTCTCAGTCCAATAAGTTTATTTTTGAAAATGTACACAGAAATCTCTCTTAGATCTATTTTCAAGGTCAGTTGTTTTTACAATGAGAAATTTCACATTTTCTTCTAATTTTTTTCCATTCTTTTGCTTTGTTTTATTGTATCTTGATATCTTGTGGAGTCATTAACTTCTACTTGCAAAATTCTAGGGTTTTTTGTTTTTTTGTTTGCTTTTTCGAGGGGGGAAAGGCAGGGCAATTGGGGTTAAGTGACTTGCCCAAGGTCACATGGCTATTAAGTGTTAAGTGTCTGAGGATGGATTTTGAATTCAGGTCCTCTGGACTCCAGTGCTGGTGCTCTAGTCACTGCACCACCTAGCCACCCCTAAAATTCCAATTTTTAAGAAATTATTTTCTCCAGTGAGCTTTTATACTTCCTTTTCCATTTGGCCAATTCTATTTTTTAAAGAGTTAATTCTTTCAGTGAATTTTCCTATGTTTTCCCATGGTTTTTTTTTTGGGGGGGGGGTTTCTTTCACTAAGCTTTTGACTTTCCCTCCTCCCCATGCTTTTTTTGCATTACTCTAATTTCTTTTCCCAATTTTTCTTCTACTTCTCTGATTTTCTTTTAAAAATCCTTTCAAAAGTGTTCCATGAGTTCTTTTGGGGCCTGAAACCAATTTACATTTTTATCTGGTGAAGGGGGGCTTCACATGTAGTCATTCTGACACTGTTGTGCTCTTCTAAGTTGTGCCTTGATTGTCCCTGTCACCATAGTAACTTTTTGTAGTCAAGTTCTTTGGGTTTTTTTTTTTTTGGCTTGTTTTTCTGCCTATTTTGTGACTTTGTACTTTTCATATTGCACTATTCCAAGCTTCTTGTTCCAGGACTCAGAGCCTTATTGTTGGCTTTCACTGGGCCTTGGGGCCCAGCTGCTGGCTTACACTAGAGGTGGGGGGCTCCCTGCCAGCTTGTACTGGGAACAGAACCTCCCTGGTGGCTTGTCCCTGGGGTGGAACCTCACTGCAGGCTTGCTATGGAGTCAGAGCCTCACTGATGGCCTGCACTGGGGATAGGGCCTTGCTGTGCTGCTGGTCTTGGACTGCTGACTTGCTTCTGGGGCTGCTGGCTTACACAGGCTACCCCTCACCCCTCCACTTGGATTGCCCCAGGACTTAGAGCCTCACAGCAATGTGATCTGTTACTGCTGCTTGTTTATCAGGCTTACCTCCCACCCCAGTGAGACTGAGTTGATAATTTGCTTCCTCACTCCTAAATTGGTTCTGAGGTGTTTTACATGATTATTTGGAGGGGAATTTGGACAGGTTCCAGGGAGTTTTTTTTTTTCACTCCACCATCTTTGCACTGGAAGTCAACTGGCCTGTCTTATGAAAAAAGGGGAATCACCCCTATCTTAGACCAGGCTAGTTCTCAGGATAGGTTCTATACCTCCTTTTAGCAAGGTTATATAATCTTCTAACTGCCCATTTTAGAAACTCTTTCCCCATTCTCTCTATCCTGTATCCTATTTTCATCAAATAATTCTAGATCATATATTTATTGCAGGGTTTAAAGGAACTTTGGAGAACTAGTTCAAGACCTAAACTTTGCAGAGGAGGAGAACAGTACAGAGAGGAAGCATTGAAGCAAAGTGACGATTATAGCCAACTTTACTATAGATCAAACACATTTCTTCTTGCTCAGTCCTCAGTTGATAAGGAAGATGAACAAAATCTGGAGCAGCTGCCATCTTATACATCCTATAGATCCTATGATCCTGTGACTTCCCTTGGCTTCATTTTCCTCATCTATAAAATGAGGTTTGTTCAAGCTCTAGACCTACAATACTATGTTCATTTTATAACAGAAAGTTCTATTGGAAACTGGATGGAAGTGAACTTTTATTGGTTGAGCACTCTACTTAAAATACCTATTTACTATTTTATTATGTCCCCTCCCTGCATTCTTGCTGGAAGAGATAGGAATGCTAGATTTGGAGTCATGAAGGTATGTGTTCAAATCCTACTTTTGATATAAAGGAACTGTGTCTGGAAAAAAGTCACTTAATCTTTTGGAGCCTCAGTTTCTTCATCTGTAAAATGGGGATAAAAATAGCATTTACCTGGTTTTGTGGCTGGGATAATACATGAAACCTTCTATAGAACTTTGAAGTTCTATGTAAATATGAATTATTATTATTATTAATTATATTCAATCTAATGAGTATTTATTGTACTTAACATTACCCTGGTATAGTTCTTGCTCTCTATAAACAAACTTTATTTTTTCAATAAAATGTGAACTTCTTAAGGGCAGAGACTCTATTGTTTTCTCCTTGCATCCTTGTGGGTTGGTACAGTGTCTTGTAACTGGTACTTAACACTAGGTACTTTATAAATGTTTGTTGAATTGAGTAGACTAAAATTAACTAAACCAGGTGATCTCACTGTTTGGTATGATCCAAAGCCCATTCTGTTTTCTCTTTTGCTAAAGATTCTTTATCTTGGCCACTATTTACAATATTATGATCATTCCAGGGACTCATTATAATATTCCTTCCTGAACCAGCCCTTAGAGTCTTTCCAGAGGGGCAGTGCAGTGGCACTCTGGGAATGTGTCAGTCCCCTGACTAGGCAAGTGTTCTAAGGACAGAGTAACTCTGGGGAATGAATGTATTCTCATTTCTTTTTGGGGGTGGGGGAGGAAAAGTCCTGATGTGCTTTTGTAAGGTTAATGGGATATAAGGTCTTCACCACCCATTAATACACCTCACATGGAACCCATTAAGGGAAGCTTGCTTAAGGGAAACTTGCTTCTAGGAAGGCTTTTACACCTTTTGCTAATTTCTAATTCACAAGAGTTGTGATGCCTTCTGGCTCTGAGAAGTGTATATATACTCTGAGTTGCTATTTTGCTTTGGAGCCTCACTTATGAGAAGGAACTTATGATTCCCTGGTCAAGATTCTGAGTGGTTGTATGTTCAGAACTCCCAAATGCTTAGATGTAAGGGCTTTCTTGATCCAGGGATGTATGTAAAGTGTATAGCAATATTGCTTTGATTCAGGCAGTCAGAGCCCTGTCTGTTGGTCTTTATTTCTCTGCTTGTATTTTCTTTCTTTGTATTTTCTCTGAAGTTCAGGGTGCTGACTTTTCCCCTGAACCAGTGAATGTAATTAAAAAAGATTGTTGACCCCTTAAATAGCTATCTTTCCTAGTAAAGCAGATCTAAGAACCTGTGGTAGTAGCCACCCTGAGTATGCCAGTGTGGTTGCCCCTACAGCTTTATAACTTTTCTCCCTTGCCTTCTTATCCTCTAAAGCAAGAGTTCTTACCTTTGTGTCCACCAACCCATTTGTCTGTGGATAAATTTCAGGGGGTCCAAGAACTTGCATGGGAAAAAAATTACGTCTTTATTTTCAATAACTTTTGATTTCATTTGAAAATATTATTCTGACTAGATGTCCATTGGCTCCATGACACGAATATGTAAAGAATCCCTGTCCTAAAGTAAAGTAAAATAAGGTCTCAAGGCTGATGTCCAAGTCTCCTATTTCTTCAAGAAAGCACAGATAGACCTTTCACATTTTGTTCATATCCATCTCCAATTTACCTCAAATATTCCCATGAATTTCACCCCCACTACCAGACCACTTTGATGGAATTTCTGGGCATACAGAGAGTTGGTGAGAAGATTTTTTGAGACAAAGAACCTCATAGTATCCTTCATATCATGACACACAGCCCGTTGTCTAATATGTCTATGCATCAGCTTTGCCCTGTATAATTGTGCAAAAGGAAAGGAAGCAACTGGCATTTGGGATACCTCAAGAGGCTTCAAGGAGTTTGCATCAGGTCATTTCCTGGGATCCATTTCTGGTTCAGGAGTGAAGAATTAGCTTAATTTTTCGGTTATGGCTCCAGTCAAAGAAAACACAACCAGTGTGTGTGTCAAGCAGAACTTCTTTTTTTTCCCTTAAAGATCTTTCCATAGGCAGCATAGGAATGATACAGAGTGAAATCACCCACACATAAACAAGAGTGTATATTTAACATAGTACACCTTGTGAGTGAAGCTAGTCACTTAACTAAGGATTGGCGATCAGGTTACAACTTGCACTTCAAAGAATTTGGCAACAATATGGGATGTTCTCTGTGGGAATCAGCTGCATACTACCCCAGCATCTTCACCATGGTCACAGTCATGAGAGCCCCAGGAACTTTTCTTGCAATCCCAGAGGCTATTTTCATTCCCTCTGCACGCAACCTCATCCAACCAAATTTCTCCAGAACCTTTCAAATGATAATAATGAAAAAGATAATGAAATCCCAGGCTTCCAACTCAGGATAAAACAGCCTGTAACAATCCTATACACAATAGCAGGGTTATCCAAGAAAGTTGAAATTTAGGGTCCTTTTAAAAGGTTTGGTGGAGATCTTGGAGTTTGTATTGTATTCATTTAACTGCTAAGTCCAATGTACTTTAACTTCAGATTGTCTCTGGTTTCCCTTTCTCTCCCTTGCCATATCTTTTGCTCAGGACCTTGACATTACACATAGACTTCTAAAGTAGGCTTTCATTCGGTCTTCTTGCCTCTAGTTTTTCCTAATGCCATAACCTCTGGTCTATTCCATATCCCCTTAAATTTCATACCTTTTGCTGGGGCTGTGCTCCTATACTCTGCTTTCTCCCCAATACCTCCTTGTTACTTTTGGAAATGGCACGTGTACTTTGAAGCTTAGCTTAGGTTCTTTGTTGTTCAATCATTTTTCAGTCATTTCTGATTCTTTGTGATCTCATTTGGGGCTTTCTTGGCAAAGATACTAGAGCGGTTTGCCATTTCCTTCTCAAGCTTATTTTATAGGTGAGGAAACTGAGGCAAACAGGATTAAATGACTGGCCCAAGGTCACACAGCTAGTGTCTGAGATCAGATTTGAACTTAGGAAGATGAATCTTCCTGACTTCAGGCCCAGCACTCTAGAACAACCTAGATGCTATTTAGAGTTTTACCTTCTCCACAAAATCTTCCCAGAGCACCCTAGGCCACAGTGATCTCTCCCTTCAGGAGCCCTTCCTTGCTGTTTTCCAGGTGTCCAGAACCTTCAAGCTTTATTCTGACTGTCCAAAGATACCTCACACATCAGTTCACCCAACTCTGCTTTCCTTTCAAGACCCCCGCCGCACACACAAATACTACAATTCCAGTTCATTATGGGTGGCTAGGGGTTCAGAAGAAAGTCATCAGGTAAGCTGATTAAAATAATTCAAACAGGTGTGAATAGATGTTGGGCTTGTCTCTGGGAATATTGAGTTTGAGAAGAGCTTATAAACCAAATGAAAATTTTAAGTTATGGGATATTGGGGCAGATCCTTTTGAGTCAAAGATTTCTAAGTCTTTGGCTTTAATTTATGAAAGTTGTATTGGAACTGGTAACAAATCCCTCAGATAGGTATCTGAGGAATACTGGATTTTTTGTTTGCTCCCAGTTTGTGACTTACCTCCTCCTTCACCAGAGATTGCTGTTCCTCTCCTGTACCCCATCATGTGACAGAAGACAGTGGCATCCCGATCATCCCAGGAGTCATCACATATAGTGCCCCAGACACCATTGTAGAAAACTTCAGCACGGCCTCTTGACCTTCCACCAGGAATTCTAACCTGGATTTGTTGTTCTGTGGGGAAAGTAGAAAAGATTTGCAAGGAAGATGAGAGGAAACCATTGTTTTGTCCTACAGCAATGCCAATGGGACCCAGGGGCAGATATCCAGGGGCTTTGTACTATGATATCACTATAATTTCACCGACACCCATTGTTCCTTACCCATTGGTTCTGAGATGTTGCGGATTGACTCCTCAGATTTGCAATTCTTGCTAGTAAGATCCTCTTGACCTCTTTCCCAGCCTTTTGGATTTGGCATCCCTGCAACTTCTGGCTGGACCCAAAGTGCCCTCAGCTTTACTTTGTCTGATCATGACCAGGACCATAGACCTCTTTCCCTTGGACAGTCCTCACCTTCTGACTATTTATTGCTCTTAATTACCAATGTACTTTTACTCTATCTGTTTGAATTTAACAACCACATTATATAACCTGTTAAATTATAGTGCTACTTTAAAACAAAGAGTGATTTTTAAAGTAAATATTTTTAATAGAAATTAGCTAGATCTTATGTTCTTTGTGTTTTTCTCATGCTTGGAATCAGGTAGCCTTCCTCTCTCTCCTTCTCTCTGGTAGCCTTCTTCTTCCTCCTTCTCTCCCTCCTTCCCTCTTTCTCTACCTCCTTCCCTCCCTCTTTTCCTCCCTCTCTTCCTCTCTTCTTTCCTCCCTTTTTTCTTCCTTCCCTCCTTTCCTTCCTTCCTTTTTTCCTTCCTTCCATCCTTCCTTCCTCCTTTCCTCCCTTCTTTCCTCCTTCCCTCCCTTCTTTCCTCCTTCCCTCCCTTCCTTCATTCCTTCTTTTCTTCTTTCTTTCCTTTCTTCCTTACTTCTACCCTTCCTCCTTCCCTCCCTTCCTTCATTCCTTCTTTCCTTCTTTCTTTCCTTTCTTCCTTACTTCCACCCTTCTACCCTTCCTCCTTTCCTTCCTTGGTTCCTTCCTTCCTCTCTTCCTACTTCCCTCCCTTCCTCATTTGTTTATCTGTCCAAATCTATGATTTCATTGGTTTAGAGATATAGTTCTTCATGAGGAAGCTTCCTTTGTCAGTGCAGATCAGGAACCTGCCCTACAACTTATAGGCTTGTTTGATTAGGGAACTAAGAGGTTGATTGACTTGCTCAGAGCCACTTAGCTAGTATGTTTTTGAGGTAGGAGTTTAACATCGGTTTTCCTGACCTTGAGGTTAGCTGTCTGTCCACTACCTGGCACTTCTTTGGCAAAAACACCTGAAGTACTATCATTCACTGGATGGTAGTTCTTAGAATTTCAGGAAGTGAGCACCCAAAGGGCAGCTACCGGGTTGCATATTTGCTGGTCTTGCAAATCCAGTCTGACTAGTGTTGACAAATGTCATATAAGACAAAGAAATGGAAAAAAAAAAGGAATTTGAGAATTGGAGCTTGTCTAGTATGCCCTGAGCATTTTCTTGGTATGCACCTGGTTCCTCAAAGCAAAGAATAATACTGTCTTGTGAGGGAAAAAAAAAATCAAAACCATCTTTTGGTAGCTCACTCCTGCCTTTTCTAGCTCAGCGTCAGCACTGAAAGATGCAATGTTTCAATATTTCAAAGAGTCTGTGGTTTTACCAGTATGAGCATTTCTTCCACCAACATAAATCTCAAGGCCTCTATGCCTTAATCATTTCTTTAATCCAACCCACAAGATGAAGAACAAGCTTCTTCAGGTGAACCTCGGAGGCACACTGAGCTAGAATCATATGATGGTTCATGGCTGGGTCTACCAGTTGACATTTCCAGGCCATGTTAAAATATCAGAAGATTTTAGTGTTCTTCCCCCACCCCTCAACAGATAAATTCAGATAAAAGTAGGCAATACCTGGGTCTCTCGGGATCTCTCGAGATCCTGTTATGAAAGAAAATGAGTCATTATGAAGGCAGGCCAGTCTGAATCTCCTTTCTTTCCTTTGAGGGCAATTGGTGCTAGGCAAGGGGAACCTGAGAGAGGGAGAGATCAAGTTCTCTCTTGTCCTGTCCAGTGTGACCTCTCAGCAGAATTGAATTAAATTGAAATAAGCCCCAGGAATTTATTAAATTTGCTTTGAAGAGGCTTTCCAGTTTATACTATTATCCACCTCTACTCTTGAGCAAAAAGATATGGGCTTAATTTGCAGGCAAAGGGATTTAAGTTAGATCTGAGAAAGAACTTTTGGGCTGTGGGGGGCTATAGAATCTTCACTAGAGGACAGTGATCCATCTGTTAGGCATAGATTTACTGACATCATTCCTAGAAGGAGGGGGAGGGGTGTGACAACCTCTAACTCTACGTGAAAATCCATCTCCCTGAAAACTTAAAATCAGGCTCCACAAAAACCAAACCAAACCAAACCCAGCCTTACCCTTTTCTCCTTTTTCTCCTTTGGCACCAGGTTCACCTTTATTCCCCATACTTCCCTGCGCTCCTTTCAGACCCTGAGGACCTACAGCAGAGAAAAGAGGTAGTATGTGGTTCCTATCCCAGTCTTTTTATAAGAGGAACCTAGTGGATGGAGGAGGATATTGAGAGTGTCAAGGGGGAGCAGGAGGAGCTGAGAATTAGCAGGGACTGAATGTTCAGTTGCAAGAGACTTTCAGATCTTTCTGTGAGGATGCCAGCTGTCCTCACACTCCATTGAGGTCAAAAGATGGTAGGAAAAATACAGATTTGGAATCAGAAGACCTAGTTTGAACCTCAGCTGTGCCATTTACTATGGGCAAGTTATTTAACTCCTCTGGCCTTCATTTTCTCATATGCAAAACTAGAGGATATTTATCTGAGGTTGTTCCCACTTAGTAATTTATGTATAATTCTGTCACTAAAATTGGTACTGCCTCCCTGCCCAAATCTGTGATTAACAGAAATCAGGAAGCAGACCTATGAAAAATCAGAAAGCCAGACCAAGAGAAATTATATTCTCTCTTCTCCTTCCTTTCATAATCTTTTTAGTTCAATATTCACAAAACCCTGAAGGCTATAACAATCTGTCAATTAAATTAGTTTAGCTGAAGAACATCAGTTAAACTGGTTATTTGGCCTGATGTAGCTCAAGCTGGTTTGCTTGGCTAGTGGTCAACCAATTGAAGTACCCCATTGTCCAACTTTTGAGTTAGTGAGGCTAAACAAGCCCAAACGCTGGAACAAATTCTGTAAATCATCTGGATGCTGTGTCTCTTTCTCTATATCCAGCTATTTTGGCATCCTAGATATTTGGTTTTGGGTAAAAGCCCCTGTCTGAGTATGTGGTCTTGAAGCAGATGGGGGACAGAGTGCTAGACCCAAAGTCGAGAAGATTTGGGCTCAAATCTTGTCTTAGACGTGAGCTGTGTGCCCCTGACAAAATCACTTTAACCACTGTGGACCTCAGTTTCCTCATCTGTAAAATGAGACAGACTGGAGGACCCTTCTGTATGATTCTATGATCCTAGCCTGATGAAAGCAGGATAAGGAGGTGCAAATTGTTTGGAGGGTAGAGGTCGGTGGGCTTCAAAAGCAAAGACTGGGTGATTTGAACCAAACCTTTCAGATCCGTGATTTTACAAAGTCTCTTGCTCAATTGGTGACCATAGTTACCTTATTTTATCCAAGTGCAATGTATTTGAACATATGCTAAACATTCTGACAGTTCTCCATAACACCCCCAACCCTACTCCCACCCCAATTCAGGATGTGAATTTATATTATTCTTTCCTATTTTTTACAAGAGGAATCTGGGACCCCAAAAGATCTGTTGAATTCCCTCAGGTCACAGCATGCCCAGGCTGGTGTAAGAACCAGAAGCCCTAGATTTCCTCATGGGCATTTCAAGTTCATTACAACTTCAGGGACTGGGGAGGAGGGGCCCTGCAGGGCGTATGGGGAGGCAAAGGAGAGAAGGAAGTTACTGGTGTACATTTCAAAAGTCACAGAGACCTGCCATTTGAATGCTCAGACTCTAGTCATCTCTTTGAGAAATTAAAATCAAGCAAGTATTCTACCTGAAACTCCCGCTTCTCCTTTTGTCCCTTTTTGTCCTTGATGCCCTAAGAGAAAAACAAAAAAAGAAAAAAAAGGAAAAAAGAGGGGAGAAGATAATAAAACTTAGATATTAGACACTTTTAGTCTTAAGACACTTTCTACTTATTGTCTGATTAATGCAGGAGGGGAGATACATTGGTTCTCTAGGATTTTTAAAAGGCCCCTTCACTTAGCATAAATGGAGACAGAATTGCAGATGAATACTAGCCTGTGTCTTCATGTCCAGCAGAACCAAATGGGGCTATAAACCTTGGCTCTCCAGGCCTCACACTCCCTGCCAGAGCCTGTCTGTTACACAGTAAATCAACAAAACTGTTCACTGCTCCCTGTGTACAGAGAATTCCTGTTGCTGAACACAGGAGGAGGCACAAAGCTTAGAAATATAGGTGTGGTTCCTGCCCTCAGAGAGTTTACAATCTTGTAAGTACACGTAGCTCTAAGATTATAATCTCTTTGGTGACAGGAACTGTTTCATTTTTGGTGATCAACACCCAGCACAGAGTCTTCCACAGAGTGGGAGTCGAACAAGCACTTATTAAGTGTGTAATAGCCATAAGTGCAATAATACGTGAAGACTTTGGAGAGGTCTGAAGGGGAAGCTTATTATGGAGAGGGTTGGTGGGGATCAGGAAGGGCTTCAAAGTGGAGGAGGTGGCATTTGAATTGGGCTTTAAAGGGTAAGTAGACATTCAGTAGGTAAAAATGAAAAGGGAAGACCAGCCAGACATAGAGAAGGACTGAACTAACTTGGAGGGAGGAAAACAGGATATGTTCTGGGGACAGAAAGTAGCCATTGATGGGTAAACCGAATTGAGATACTGTGAAATTTTTTATCTCATTAGTAGAGAATGAAAGCATTGGGTCCCAAGACATACTTTTTCATGGGAGTTGACACAGGGGACTCAATCATGGTGAGATCTGGGTGCATTGCACACAGTGGGAACCCAACAAGTTTGATTGTTCTGGGGAATCTGTGTGTCATATCAGGACTAAAGTCAGGAAGAAGGAAGAATACTTTTAATAGAGTACAGCAACTGTTTATAGTTCTGTGAAGAATAATAATTTCACATTTGGAATGACAATTGTGTCAATATGTAAAAATATTGACAAAGGCTTGGTCTCTATTGTGAGATGAAATTCACAAATATGTTGTCATTTACTAGCACTCAAACTGGTAATAAAGTTTGGGGGCCTTAGCTCAAAGAAGATTAGGACCCGCCATAGAAACATAAAATACCTAGTTATAGAATGAGATCTTTGCCATTCAGGTTAGAGAAATTTTTATTTCATTAAATGTTTGTTTTAAGGGATCACAGTACTGATAATTAGACTTTCTGTGAATTTAGACCTTCTACATAGAGTTTGTCATTCTTCTTTCCCAATCACAATGTATTTTATGAAATTCCCAATCACAATGTATTTTATGAAAATACATTTAGATAATATTTTTTGGGAGGTTTTAATAAAGACCCTGGGAATGTTTCTGCAGACACAATTTTTTTGAGCATCATTTTGTTTGGTACTTGGTGTTGAGATGGCATATTACATTGGAAAGAACATTGAATTTGGAGTTAGAGCACTTAGGTTTAAATGCCATCATAAAATCATAGGTCTAGAGTTGGAAGGGACCCAAGAAGCCATCTAGGTCATCAGCTTCATTGCTCAAAAGAGGAAACTTTATCATAGGGAAATTACATGATTGGCTGAGGTCACACAGGTTGTGTCAGACGGATGTTTGGAAACCAGTGCTCTTGATATTCTGTCATTTATTAACCATATGACTTAGGTAAGTCACTTATCTGTCACAGGCCTCAGTTTTCTCATATCTAAAATGATGGGGTTGGACTATATGGCTTTAAAGGTTCCTTTTAGTTCTAGATCACTGACCCTGTAACCTTAATATGATCTCTGAGGCAGAATTTTGTATGTGTATATGGACATAGACATAGACACACTCATATACACATACATATACACATACATATATATACATAGACATAGACACAGACACACATATACATATACATATATACATACATATACACATATACATATACTACATACACATATACATAGACATACACATATATGCCAGTGAGAGGGACTTTTCCTAGGACAATTAAGTGAACTGGGATGCCTTTGTTTTCTTCTGGAACACCTATAAATTATATTCAACTGAGAGATTAATGCCTCTTTTACATAATGAGTTCTTATCTGAAAATTTGGCCTGAGTTAATCAAAACTGGACAAATACCATAGTCCCTTTGCTTTGGGGAATACCAATATCCTGACACTGAAAAATATGTCTATAAATATCACTAAGAAAAGATCCCTATGTTGCAACATCTGACCTCTAGTACTAACTTAACAAGGTACTGCCAGGCTACTGGACAATGGGAAGACCACTCAGAACTGTATCTCTGGATCACTGTAGGAGGCTACTGTTTAAGGACATTTGAATTGTTTTGGGCATATTATAGGAGTGTTATGCAGAGATTTATTCACATTTTAATTGCTGTGTACCTGAAATTGGAAAATGTAATGTTATGCTTACTCTGGTTGCCAGAATTAAGGACGATATCAGATAAGTTAGGATTGAAACAATCTTTTTGTGGTGGCCTGGTTAAATGCAAATGGGACTCATGATATATGAACCAATGGAAATACCTAAAATGTCTACCTGCAACAAAATGTTCCTCTCCACTAAAAGTGGAGAAGGTGGTTTTCTGATTGGGCTTTAAAGGATGAAGAAATATTCAAAAAGGGAAAAGAGAAAGGAGAATATTCCAAGAACAGTGTATGGCAATATGAGACCACTGTGTGTGTGTGTGTGTGTGTGTATGTGTGTGTGTGTGTGTGTGTGTGTGTGTGTGTGTGTGTGTGTCTGGTGGGGTGGAGGCGTGGGAGATAAGGTAGATAAAGATTTATTCAATCCAGCTAAGAGCATAAAGTTACTGGGGAAGAAATATGAGATAAAGCTGAAAAGGTAGAAATGTGCCAGGCTGTGGAAAGCTTTGAATGCCAGACAGAGAAGTTTGAATTTTACCTGACAGATGCTAGGTAGCCACACTGAAGATATTTGAATAGAGGAGTGACAATTTCCAGATTTTTGTGGTAGAAAGATGATCTGCCAGAAGAATTAGAGGAGGAAAGAAATGAGGAGAGGGAGTTTTCAAAGAGACTCTTGTGGTAGTACTGGTGGGTAGTAATGAGAAATATATTGGTAACTAGAATACAGAAGAGATGTAAGAAATGTTATGAAGGTGAAATCAAGACAATTTATTAAATGAGAAGTAAGGTAGAGGGAGGAGGTAGAAGGAGGTGTGGCTCATTGGTTAGAATGCTGGGCCTGGAGATAGGTAAGCTCATTTTCCTGAGTTCTAAGCCAGCCTCAGATCCTGGGTCAAGTCACTTAACCCTGCTTGCCTCAGTTTCCTCATGAGGAAAATGAGCTGGAGAAGGAAATAGTAAAGCATTCCAGTATCTCTGCCAAGAAAATCCCATTGGATATGCCTGAAATGACTGAACTGAAGATAGATGGAGGTTAGCTTCAAGGTTAATAACAAGAGACACTGGATGAATGGTGGTTCCACAGATAGAAATAATGAAGTCAAAAGGTAGAACATGCTTATGGGGGAAAAATTAATGAGCTCAGTTTGGGGCATGCAAAGTTCAAGGGACTATGGAACATCCAAGAGTAGATGTCCTTCAGGCATTTGGAGATGAAAGTCTAGAACTCATTAGATCTGGTTGGAGATGGAGATTTGGAAGTCATCAACAAAGAGTTGAATCTGTAGAAATTAATGAGATTTCCAAGATAAACAGTAAAGGACCAACAGAGACTTTGAAGGAACACTCACATAAGGGGTCAGGAATGAGGTGGATCCAGCAAAGGAAATAGGGGAAGAGAACCAGGAGAGTTTTGTGTCTCTGAAACACAGGGAAGAGAAAATATTCAATGGAAGTGGGGTCATAGGATCATAGATTATAGCTGCAAGGCACATTAGCAATCATCTTGTCTAATCATTTTGCATATGAGGAAACTGAGACACAGATAAATTAAGAAACTTGCCCAAAGTCTCATTTTCAACAGTGTTGAAAGCTATCAAAAGGAGACTGAAGACTGAAAAAAAAAACCCTAAAGGATTTGGGTAGAGGAAGTTATTGGTAACATTTGAGAGTAATTTCAGTACTTGTGTTTGGGGCAAGAGTCAGATTGCAAGGAGTAGGAGAGTAAGTACAAAGGAAGAAGAGGCAGTGGGTATAGAAATTTTTTCAAGAAGTGGGGAGAGTGATGGGACAGTAGCTGGGATATGGCAGAAGAGTCAAGGGAAGGCTTGTTATTCAAGAGACTTGATTGTTTTTGTAGTCAAGTGGGAAGGACACAGTGGAAAGGGAGAGACTGCAGATGTAAAAGAGGAAGTATATGACAACTGTAGGAAAGTCCTAAAGGAGGCAGGGGAAAATGGGATCAAGTGCAATGAATATACAAAACTGTTCTTTGACCAGTAGAAGGCAGAAAATGGGATGGTGATGCTGACAAGTTATGAAAAAAATAAGAACTGAGGAAGACCTTTGTCAGAAGGCTGCCATCTTTGTAGGGAAGAAGACTGAATCATTGCTTAATTGGCAAAACCAAAGGCCTTTCTCGGTCCTCTTCACATAGCTAGTAAAGAGATTGGTTTTCCCCTTGGATGACTGACACTGACATCCTTAATCTGCCTTACTGTCCACAGTAGGAGCTTAATCTATGTTTGTTAAATGACTCAATTGTGACTATCCATCCAAATGCACACTATCACTCCCTGAGGGGAGGATATTGCCAAGGGAATAAATTGAACTAAATTCAAGTGCTCTGGTGATGCCAGGGGAGCTCAGCTGGAAAACTAGGGATTTTGTTTGCATGGTTTTTGTATTTTTTTTTAAAGAAAATTCTTTTTTAAATAGGATAAGGGACAGAGAGATGAAGATAGAGGGAATTCAGGTTAGGGTGACCTGGTGTGATAATGATGAGGCCTGCCAGAAGTGCTTGTGCCCTGGCCAGTGTGTTGATTTGTTTTGCTTAACTGTACCTTTTTGTTATAATGGAAGTATCTATTAAGTGTGTGTGTGTGTGTGTGTGTGTGTGTGTGTGTGTGTGTGTGTGTGTGTACCTCAGGGTGGGAATGGATTCATTCAGAAATGAGAGTGATCAGTAAAGCATTTTAATATATGATACAATGCATATGACTTTTCAAATACTTTGGGTTTCATGTAGATTTTGTTATACATACATATGCATACATATATATGCATATATGTATGTATATGTGTGTGTAGATATGCATATGTATATATATATATATATATGTGTATGTATATATATGAGGTAGTAGAGCGGATAGAGAACTGGCTTTGAAGTCATGAAGGCTTGGTTCAAATTCTGTCTCAGGCACATATTTGTTCTGCCCTGGGCTATGGCTCTAGACAAGTCATACCATATGTTTGTGTGTATACCACCATGTGCATGTGCATGTATATGCATGTATGCGTCTTTTTTTTGTTATTTGTTCTTCGTTCTCAAAGAAGACCACGACCTTAGGGAGGTGGTGCCATGATGTGCAAGTGAATTGGATTGGATTTAAGTGAGGAAGGACTGTGCAAAGTCACCAGCCTCACTTTCTCCTCCAGAGCCATCAAGGTCCAGTGGCCAGATACAGACCAGGATGACTGGAAATGGTCCTGGATGCTGTGGGAGACCATGGCCTTTTTAAGCTAAGGTCTTTAAAAGGTCTCAGTTTGACTGAGGCAATGCCCATTCAGTGATTAAGGCTTAATAAGAAATGAGGCAGAGACTGGCCTCTTTACTAGTCACATGTATATTATACAGCATATACTTACATGTTATATAATATATACACATGTGGCCATATACATATACATGTATATAGAACCACACCTTAGATTTATATATATACACACACATATATTCATTCATTTGTATATACATTTACATACACGTGTATATATGTGTTTGTATATACACATACATACACATATAACCTTAAATTACTTAAACTTTCCATATAGACTTGTATATGTATACATATAGATATGTATACATGCCTATACATGCACATGCGGATATATACAGTTTGTGTATATAATACAGGTCTATATAATATATGTATATATTAGATAAAGAGCTGGAAAGGATATCACAGACCCTATAACCAACACCTTCATTGTCCAGATGAGGAAAGTGAGGCCTAGGAGAGTAAGGTGGGTTGTCCAAGGTTATATCAGAGATGGTCCTCTGACTCCACTATATCACACTACAACTCTCTCCCTCTACCCATTTGTTCTCATATTATCATCTCCTGGGCCCTGAGGTAAAACTAATTATTCAGTTGTTCAGAACAGATAACAGAAGATATGGAATGGGCACCAGTTATATCAAATCCCATCTCTAATACTATGTGACTTTGGACAAGCTGCTTAACTCCCCTGGGTTTCCATTTCTTCATCTGAGGGCATTTGACTAGATGGCTGCTAAGATCCCTTCCACTCTTCACGTGTGGTCCTATTGTAAGGCGGCTAGGTGGGGGAATGAATAGAGTGCAGGACTTGGAGTCAGGAAGACCTGAATTCAAAACCAGCCTCAGACACTCACTAGCTGTGTGACCCTGGGCACATTACTTTATTTTTGTCTGCCTCTGTCACCTCATCTGTAAAATGGGCGTTGTGAGGGTAAAATGAGCTAATATTTGGAAAGTCTACATCTTAAAGCCCTATATAAATGCTAGCTATCATCATCATCTCCATCATCACCATTGTCATTGTTGCCGTAAGGCAATATTCCCTTAAATCACTTTGCTTTTCACATGGAACAAGTTAGTCTCAAAAGGCCAGTAAAAGTACTTTTGTGTAAAGTACGAGAATTCTATCAACCAGTCAAGAAGATAAAATATTGTCGCTGTTGTTGATAAATACTTTGATGCCTGGAAATGATGGGAAAAGAATTTTCGTTTAATAAAAATTGCTAAAATATGTGTATGAAGAAATAGTTTTCAGATGTAATTTAAACAGTTTCATACAGAAAGTGATCTGTGGCATAAATATAATGCCTTAAATCATCCTGCAAAAAGACATAATATTGCATTCTATCTTGTTTGTAAGTAAGCAGTTTGATGGTTCATAGGGCAGAGAAAAATGTTCTTATTAAAAATGTGAAAAATACAAGTGTGAATTAACAGTTTCAAAGACATGGAAGACCATGTTGAGAAATTTGTGCTGTAGGGTATTATGGTCCTGAAAGATCCAGGAAATAGGAAGTAGAAACTAGGCTGTTAGCAGTGAAGAGATTGAAGACTCAGGTTATAGTATCATCAGGTAGTGATAAATATATTTATTGGAGCTGTTTGAAGAAACCACCAATAGAAGCAGTCATCTGAAGGAAAGATGGACTATGGGATTTCTGATTGACAGCCTCACTGGATCAGAATGTCAGTTTCAGATATTACTCTTCAGTGCCATCTAGAGTTGTAAAGCCTATTTTATTTTGCAACCCTCTTTCCCTCTGATTTGAAAAGGAAAATAGAAAAGGGAAAAGACAGGTTTGTAGTTGATGTATAGGATGAGACCCTGAGATTTAATATGATAACACAGAGTCCTGGTAAACGAAGAGTTGGCTAAGCTTATTTGCTTTGCTCACTAAGGAATTTTAGTAACCTATTCACTTGAGCTCTTATGTTGTGATTTCTGCTGCAGTGTGATTGGATAATAGAGAATCATGGTAAGTAAATACTAGAAGGGGTTGATCTGTGTGCCCCAGAGATAGCCAGCCCAATGAACTTCGCAATTCATCAGGCCCAAAGAAAACTATTACGGTAATCACCTGGTAGAGTTTCCTCAATACCCTTTAAAAGGTATGTAAGTTAGAGAGGATTCTGGAAAGATGGCAAAGTAGGTCAGAAAATTCCAAGCTCTCAAGATTTTCCTCACAAAAGAGTTAAAATAGCACCTCAGGGTGAACAAAGTGTGGGTGGAGATAAATAAGAATAGAGGCACAACCCAGGTCTTCCTGGGACAATTTGAGAAGATCTGAAGAAAAATCCTAGGATGAAGTTTGGTCCTGGTGAAGAGTAAACACCTCCAGGCTAAGTTCTATTTTAACAACCAGCTATGCACCCTGGGGTTAGTCGGTTTGAGAGGCTGCCTCACCCCTGCCACAGGAACTTTTACCCCCCTTTGGGGTTGGGCATTTGAGCTCAGGAAGATCAAGAGAACCTCTGCTGACAAGGAACGCCAGACTCAGCTGTGTTTCAAAGAGCAGCTGGGGGAAGAAAGAACCAGCACACGCCCAGTGGAGTGCAGAAGCAGTGGGGCAGAAAGCCCTTGGCTGTGAGCTCTTACAGGAGGTTGGAGGTTTGGATTTGATACTAGCCTAGAGGGGAGAACTGAAGATCTGGAGCAAGAGGCACCATTTTCCATACCCCAGGACTAGAGGTGATTACAAAAACTAACCTACTGCCACAAAAAATGCACAGGCAAAGAAGAAAGAATCCAATCATAGAAAGCTATTATGGGAATAGAGATAAACAGAGTTCATCTTCAGAGGGCAATATTGAAGTAAAGAAATCCCCAAAGAGTAATGGCAAATGGTCCCCTGCCTAAAAGGAATTCATAGAAGATCTTAAAAAAAACTTTAAAAATAAAATGACAGAGATGGAAGAAAAACTAAAAACAAAAAAGAAAAAAAGAATAATCCAAGAAGAACAAGAAGGTTATGAAAGGAAAGTCAACCAATTAGAAAAGGAGATTCAGAATCTTAAGGAAGCAAATGACACCTTGAAAATTAGAATTGGGTAAAGTGAAGCCAGCAAAATTATAAGAGATCAAGAAATAATTTTGAATAACGAAAAAATAGAAGAGAAAGTGAAACATAAGAAAAACAACAGATTTAGAGAATAGATTAAGAAGAAAAAATAAAAAACTAATCAGACTAATTGAACATTATGATCAAAAAGGGAATATTGACACAATAATACGAGAAATAATTAAAGAAAATTGTCCTGAAGCATTAGAATGAGGGGGGAAAGTAGAAATAGAAAAAATCCATTGATCACCACTTAAAAGAGATCCTATGAGGAAAACTTATATGAATATCATAGTCAAATTCCAAAATCTTCAACTCAAGGATAAAATATTAAAAGCATCAAGATTACAACAATTTAAATATGGTGGTGCCACAATTAGACTCACACAAGACCTAGCAGCAGAGACATTAAAGGACCGCAGGTCTTGGAACACAATATCTTGAGCAAAAGGTATGTAAGTTGAAAGAGCTTATAAAGATCATATCACTTTGAGTATAGAAGAGAAGTAGATTTGCCCAACTGAAGAATGTCAAGTTCTAACAGACAAGCAGTTTGTAGAGAAGTGGTTTAGTGTGTTGCGTATATTCACAAATGGACCAATAACATTGAAGCCTTCAGTCCAGAGTTGTGAATTAACTAGAGTAGATGGGTTTCTTCCCTCATGTGCTTCCCTGCTAAGTTCCTGTGTTTGGCCATCTTTCCAGAATCCTCTCTAACTTACATACCTTCCCTGCTAAGTTCCTTCATATATATCAAAAGCATTGGTGGTAGACTGTGACAAAGGTTTATGTGTAAATTTTGATGTGTTTTTATCATTCATACATTTACTTTAACATATGAGTACCAGTGATGTATTTTTCTTCGCCTTATTGCTAAGTAGTTGGTTATATTTAGGATCTACAAATATCATCTTAAGAATTTCTGGTTTGTGTAAGTAGAAATATATTGATGAGGATTTGAGTGGTGAGAAGAGGACCTTGAGAAAATTTGAGTGTAATTGAATGGTGGTGGTCCTTGTCTAGGAACTTAAACTTCCCATTGTGAAAACTGGTTGGAGGAAACGAGTCAGCCCAAAGAATGAGTAGGACTATGCAAGAAGCATAAAGTTCTACAGCACTACATACAACCACAGAAAAGTTGTTGTATATAGCCCATATACTACTGGGCATTATACTATGAAATCCTTCCATATCTATCTATCTGTCTGTCTGTCTATCTGTCTATCTGCCTAATCTATCTATGTCTAATACATATTATGTATAATACTCCATATACACATGTGGAACATAACAAGTGCATTATTATATGTAGTACATATACCTATGTGTCATTATACATAATACATATATATGATAGATAGAAAGGTAGATAGGTAGGCAGATAGATAGATAGATGTATATGAAAGAGCTTGTGACTGAGAGCAAGGAGACCAGGAGATAAATTTCAAAGACAGCTGGGTTTCAGAGGTTAGGTGTTAGAGCCAAAGAGAAAGGGAATAGAGACAATAAGATTCCTAGGGGTAAATGGAGATCTGCCACAACTGTGAAGAAGGTTGCTGATGAGACAGAGAATTTGACCAGGTAAAAAAGGGGACATGGTCAGCATCCAAGTAGGAAAGGACTTGATTCCATCAGAATCTCAAGAGTTGTACCTTATGTGTGAGAGTAGAAGGTGTGAGAGGTAGCATGGTCCAAGAGAAATGACTTGCCAAAGATTGTATAGTAAGTGGCAAAGCCAGAATCAGACTCAAGACCTTTGACTCTAAGCCTATCATGCTTTTCACAGAATCATTCTGTATTGTGCCTTGCTGAGCACTGGGAAAATGGGGAGCACGATACCAGTCATCTCTTGGCCCAGTGAGAAAGAATAATGAAAATTTACATATATATGTAGATATAGTTATCCTTTCCAGATCACAAGGATTAGGGGGTGTGGTGCCCCCATAATTTGGAAAATCTGAGTAAAATTTTTGGACTTTCTCTCCATTCCAGAGAAAAACTCTGAATTATCATATTAAAAGATAAAATGTGTTGTTATTATATAATACTATACATATATTTTATGCATTTCTGACTTTCTAAACTTTTACTATATCATCTGCTGGCCTTTCTTTGCATGTTGTCTGTGGCTTTTGCATATCTACCCCCAAATTCCCATTTAATTTCTTATGCTGTCCCACAATATATCAAAACTGCAATGGGGAAAGTCACAATGTAGAAGGGATAACAGTGTACATATACAAACACTACACACATACACACACACACACACACATACACATACATACTTACATGATCTATCTATATATCTCTGAACTTTGAAATTTGAATTTTATGGCCAGCTTCTTGAAATCCAAGTTTGATCAAATACCTGTTTTTCTCTGGCATCATGAGAATGAAACAAACTTTTTATTATATGAAGATGAGTAGTCATTACCATAGAAACAGTGGCTTCAGACCTTGCTCTCACTGGTAGAGTAGGAGAAGGCAGAAAATGATCTATTCATATTCACTGTACATTTGAAAAAATGTTCTGATTGTGAACTTTAGATTCTTGTTAAGCAATCCCCTGAGGCAGCAGATCTCAAGCTATGAATTAATAATTAGGGAGCAGAGAGGTAAGTGTCATTAGAAATTGGGTCAGGCACAAGAGTTCAGTGTTCATTGGCTCCAGGGTGACTCTGGCACCCCAAGTCTGCCAATGAGGAAGGATCAAAATGAGGTCCACCAAGGAGTATGAAGAGAGAGCAAGAACAAAAGTTCCATCTGGAGGGAGACCCTGTGCTAGATGCTTGGCTTGGGCAAGGATAATACAATCTTAGATTTAGAGTTGGAAGGAACCTTAGCAATCTTCCAGTCCAAAAATTCTATTACAACATACACACAAAAAGAGATGGAGAAGGAGATGGAGACACAGAGAGAAACCACTTAGAGGATGGCCAGCTGTAGGAGAGGATGAGATGAGTGACAACTATGTTTGGAATGAAAGCTTAAGGGCAAGGAAGCAATCTTTAGAGGTTAGATAGAAAAAGCTCTTTCTTTCAAGGGAACCAGTAGACTACCAGTCAGTCATAGGATCATAGATTTAGATCATAGAAGAGATTTAGTCCAAGTCCTACATTTTACAGATGAGGAAACAGAGACCCAGAAAAGTTAAATAAACAGCTTTCCCAAGACACTAAGATGGCAGAGCTGGCAATTGGACCCAGGCACTCTAATTTCATTAATTCATTCATTTTTGGTCTTAAACAAGAAAAAAAAAATAGACCAGAAGGTAAGGAGGATTGGATACAGCTGGTCCTTAAAGGGTCACATAGTCTTGAAGTTAAAGTGCTTTTCTGTATAACTCAGCTACAAGAGTTGCACTGCCCCACCCCAACCCCACTTCCCCAGGAAGTTTGCCAGTATCATCAAGGTGCCTCCCTAAGTGGGTTTAGAAAGCAGGCTCCTTAAAACACTCTCACAGAAAATTGCACCGTTAATTTGGAAATTGCAACATAACAAAATCAGCTGAGAAGGAGAAAATAGGTAAGGTAGCTGGGAGTTTTTAAAGAAAGGATGTGGGAAATATTCAAATGTGTGGAGAGAGGAAGTTCTGAGCATTCCTGTTTACTGGGTGGAACCCTTGATGCTGGGGAGAGGAGGTTCACCAGGCTACCCTCGGTATCCCTTTAAAGACCCAGTGTCTCTAATCAGAGCCAGCTAGGTAGTGCAGTGGATAGGATGTTGAACCTAGAATCAGGAAGATCTGAGTTTAAATCCAGCTTTAGATACTATTTAGTTGTGTGGCCCTGGGCAAGTCATTTAACTTCTGTTTCCCTCAACTGTAAAATGGGGATAATGACAGACCTATGTGGAAGCGTTTTTGTGAGGATCAAATGAGATATTTGTAAAGTACTTAAGCACAATGCCCGGCACAAAGTGGTTGTTGTACAAATGCTCATTCCACCCTCACCTCCAAAACCCTTCGCCTGCAACAATCTCCTGGAAGAGAGGCGATGGTAGGACTCGGGGTGCAGAATGAGGCATGGTCTTTTGGACACGGCCAAACGTGGGAATCTGTTTTGCTTGACTGACACTTGTTATAGTTTTTTTCCCCTTTTGTACTGGAGAGGTGAGGAGGGGATGAAAGGGTGAAAAGAAAAGATTTTGGTTGATTGAAAAAGGTAAATTAAATTTTTAGAAGTTTTGAAAAGGTTCATTGCCTCTCTGCTTTTCTTGGACTCACCACTTAACTTCTGAAGTTAATCTGGTTTTTCACATAGTTTTCCTTGTTAAAATAGATAAGGCAAGCTGACTGAGCCAAAGGCTCTAGTTTTAGTCTTTCTGACAATTGCAGTTTTCAGAGTGAGCTAGAAAATTGACAGTATGATGACATTCTCTTGGAATTTGGTTGAATCAATGCCGCCCCTCTCACCCCCTTATTGCAGGTGAACTGAGTTTCTGAACCTTCAAAGCTGAGGGCCTGCCCAAGAATCAGTAGTCACCAAGGCCTGACCTGAATCTTTACTGTTATTGATTGGGAAGCTAATAATGATGGCATGAATAGGGAGGGGTCAATTACTCCTGTACTTCAGTGATGAGCTGATGGTCACAGATGTAGTGGAAGTGTGGAAGGTAAATTATTATTCCTTCCATGACCCAGGCACAAATTCTGGTTGTGGAACTAGAGAAAGACAATACAGTAAAGTGCTTTATGTTCATAAAAGTGCCAAAATTTTTATTTACTATTGTTAGGTCAGTCACTGAAGATCCTCTGGAAAATGAGACTATACCTGAGCCTCATGTGTCCAGAAGACTGGGTGAGGGGTGGGGAAAGGGGCCAAAGGGATAGATAGGAAAGGGATCGAGACAAAGGTAGTTTTGCTTAGCTCTGGCAAGTGGAGAGATGTTGCAGTGGCCTGAGCCCCTGAATGTTCTGCCCAGGGATCTGATCTCCTGTGTTCTTATTACCTGGATCTCCTTTGTTTCCTTTTGCACCTGGTGCTCCCATAAGTCCAACCAAGCCTGGAAGCCCTAGAGATCAAATGAAACACAGAGATGGTTAGGAGTGGGTTGAGGTAGCCTTCAAGAATCACCATAAAAATCGAGAGATGGAGAGCAGTGGAAGGTATACTTATTGAAGACAGGGACTGTCCAGGTTTTAATTTTGTACCCTCAGTGCCCAGCTCAGTGCCTGGCACAATGTAAACCTTCATCAGGTGCTCATGGAGTTGAACTGAATTACCTGGGGGTCCAGGAGGGCCATTTCGGCCAGGTTCTCCCTTGGCACCAGAAACTCCTGGCAAACCTGGTATTCCAGAGATACCCTTAGCTCCAGGCTGACCTGAAAATAAAAAAAGCCTTCAAGTTAGTGGCCATTTTAGTGAGGTTGTTGGATAAATTTAAGAGATACCCTTTTTGCTCTTGTCCTCAGAGGTCAAGGATCTGTCCTTCCCCACCCCAAACATCCCAGAACACACCTTTAAGCATCTCACTTCAGAAAGCTTCAGCTGTGACTCAACTGCCCTCTAGTAAAGACATCCATGGGGATTTGTTTATTCATTTTTTAAAATCTACTGGCAGATCAAGGCTTGTAGGACTTATGTGCTTGTTAGAGATCATGCTTTGGATTTTGATTGCACTATCTTCCATTGCAGAAGAAGGTGAAAACATAATAGAGAATGTCAGTCAGTCCGGCCCTGTGTTTGCTTCTCAGCTGCTCTAGAGGAACTAGACTTTTTAGAAACCCTGACACCTGTAGAGAATATCTCTGGATTAATTGTACATGGAAAACACACACACATACATACATACATACATACATATGAATGCTGAAATAGAGAAGGTTTCTCAGGCCGACCCTGAGCTGGGGTTCTGTTCAGCTATCAGGATGCTTGATAAACACCAGATGTTAGCAATGGTGGCTAGAATAAAGCTAATGCAGATATCATTATTTCTCCCAGCTCCTACCTGGCTCTCCTTTTTGCCCAGGGGACCCATTCATTCCTGAAATTAACAACAAAAAAAAGTTTTTCAGGCAACCTTTCCCACAGAGTCACCTTAATGAAAAATGGGGTATCTGATCATACGACACCTTACCAGCTTTGCCTGGTTCCCCAGCCACACCCTGTAAGCCGGGTGATCCTGGATGTCCCATCACACCTGTATCTCCTTTCTGGCCCACTTCCCCTTTGCTTCCTAGGAAAACGAGGAAACACAAGTTAGACTAACACAGAGGACAGTGATGACATCTGTCCTTTTATTTTTTGTGTGTATTGTTTCTAATCCCTGAATTTATTTATTCATTTTCAACCAGCATTCATGAAATACTTAGTCTGCTGCAGGCACTACGCTAGATTCTGAAAAATAAAAAGATTAAAATGAAACAATCTCCGTCCTTAAGGTCCTATAAATTCTGTTGGGGGAAGGAAGACACAGAAAACACACAGAGAAGTAAATATAAAATAGATGTAAAGATAATGCCATTAGAATCTAAGCTCCTCTAGGTTTAGGACTATTTTTATTTCACTTTCATGTGTCTTGAGTGTCTAGCATGGTGCTGGGCACGCAGGAAGCACTTAATACAGTAATGTGTGTGTGCTTGGGTGGTGGGGAGATAGTGGGCCCTGGCAACTTGGGAAGTCAGAAAAAGTCTTATGGAACAGGAGACACTTGAACTGAAGCATAAGGAAGCCAGGGATTCTCAGCAGTGAGGAGGATGTTCCCCCCAGGCTATGGGGGATGATCCATTTAAAGGCCACCCAACAGAAAATGGAATGACAAGTTCAGGCACCACAGGCCATGAGTGTTTGGAAAAGAAAGTATATGAATGGTGATGACATGATTTAAATCAGGGAAAGGAAGCCTTTGCAAACATGAGAACCAGAACATAAAGAGATTCAAGTGCCAAACAGAGGAATTCGTATTTGATCTCAGAGACAATAGGAAGCCCCTGTTGTTTCTTGATTGGGGCGACATAGTCAGATCTCTGCTTTAAGGAATAGCATTCCGGGAGTTATGTGAATAACAGATTACCAGAAAGGGAAAGAATTTAGGCAGGGAGCCTAGTTAGGATGCTCCTGTAATAGTTCAGAAGTGATGAAGGGCTGGACTAAGGTAGTAATGGCTGTATAAATCAGAAGGGGATGGCGATGCAAGAGAAATTGTGGAAGTACAATCAATATGATTTGACAACTTGGTTTTATGGGTGAGGAAGAGTGAAATTAAGGATTATGCTGAGGTTGTGAACCTGGAGGGACCGGAACAATGTTGGTGCCTTCAATGGAAAGAGAAAAGTGAGGAAGATGGGAGGGTTTGGGGAGAAAGATTTGTTCTGTTTTGGATATGCTGGATTCGATATGTCTAGGGGACATCTAAAGAATTTGGTGATCAGTTAGTCAATTAACCACCAAGAGTATATTAGACACCTGTAATATGTTAGGTACTGTGTGAGGCATAGGAATTATAAATTGAAAAATAGGATAGCCCTTGTTCTCAAGGCTATTTTTACATTCTGCTGGAGGAATATAACATGTTCACAGGTAAGTAAATATAGGGTAAGTACAAAAGAAAACAAAGTGATTTCAGGATTTAGGGGGCAACTAAGCTGAGAAAGTCAGGAGAGACTGCAGGCTCAAAAGAAAGAGTTGGACTAGATGTAGAAACCTGAGTGTCAGCTGCGTAGAGATGATAATTGCCCCCATGAGAGCTGATGAGATTACAAGAGAGTAATAATAATAACAACAATAGCTTGCATTTATATAATGATTTAAGGTTTTCAAAGTGCTTTACAAATATTTCTCGTTTTCACCACAAAGTACTTGCATCCATTTTACAGATGAGGAAACTGAGGCAGGTAGAGGTTGACTAACTTGCCCAGGGTCACATAGCTAGTAAGTGCCTGAGGTAGGATTTGAACTCAGGTCTTCCTGACTCCTGGTCCAGTGTTCTATCCACTGTACGGGCATAGGGAGTGAAAATAAGAGGACAGAGCCTTGGAGTGAAGAGATGAGACATGAATGATAATCCAGGAAAGGAGAATGAGAAGTCAAGCAAACTGGATAAGAACTAAGAGAGAGAAGGGTCAGGAAAAAACAAACAGGGAGAATAGTATCCAGAAGAAGAGGGCCAAGATGCAGACTGAGGAAAAAGACATGAGATTTACTACTAAATGCAGAGACCAGTCAACTTGTTGGCATTAAAGGATGAAGTCATTATTTGCAACTAAAATTATGTCTTCTGCATAGATTTGAAAAGTTTTCATCATGTCTCCTGAATATGTGAGAACTTCTAAATATCTAGGTATTCCTAATATAGTGGGTAGAGTGCTGGCCTTGGGAGCCGTGGAGGCCTGGGTTAAAATTCTGCTTCTGTGACTTATAATCTGTATGACCCTGGAACAAGTTACTTAAACTCTTTCCAGACATTCCCTATGATCTGCTTTCCTTCATATGGTTTATGGTCCAGACAGACTAGATGCAGTTTCTTTATCTGTAAAATAAGGGGGATTTGAGTGCTTCTAAGGTGTTTTTCAACTCTAATCTATAATCCTGTGATCTATAAAATGGTGATACTGGTACCTATAGTACCTACCTTACAGGGTAGTTGTGAGGCTCAAATAGACAAAGTATATAAAGAACTTTGTAAAGTGTTATGTAAATCTCCATTATTATTCTTTGCTCTGGGTCTGTGATTTCAAAGGTATGAGAAACTTCTGGTATGAAAGCTTCACCTATTAATGAAGATCAGAAATTCATCTGTAAATTACAGATTTAAGGAGATGCCCGCAGCACTGAGGGGTTAACTGATTTGCCAATGGTCACAGAGACAGGACATGAACTTTGGTCTTCCTGACTTTGTGGCTGGCCTTCCATTCAAATTTGATGTTGCCTCTCACAGCTCCAGACTATTTTAATTATTGTCATCATTATTAGCCTCATTGGTTAAATGGTGCTTGGAATAATTTAAGTGGCTCAGGGCTAATGAGGTCTGAGCCTTGTAAGCCTATAAAGATGCAGAGATTACTGCTAGGTTAAGATCTTGATAGCCTTCCTCCACCCAATAATCCTCAAGTGCAAGGTTAAACAACAACACAAAAATTAATAGTAAGACAGAGGTGAGAGGGATGTGATAAGGCAGCACATGATTCATTGCCCACATTGAGTAGGACAGGCAGGAAGTGCTATGAGTTCTAAGCAATCAGCCATTCACCTTATGAGAAACCAGATCTTCAGGTGCAGTCTGTACTCCCAAACTCATCTTAGCCTCTGAGTTTCTAAAATTAATTTTAAAAAATGAAATCTAGGGACTTCATGTACATAGATCTGAAAGGGAAATGGTAAATGCAAGACTCAAAACATTCAGAGAATTAAAAAAAAAGTAAATGATTGTGTTTCCTTCTGTGTTTCCTATTTATTTTCCTGGAGTACCTCACCTTGATTTCAAACTTTCCACTCATCATCATTCGAAGCTTATTTGCATTAGATCCGTCCTTTCCTCATCCCTTGCTCTCACTCTTTATTTGCCAGTTATCCATGGTGCATATCAATAGGGATGGGGAGGGGGTTGGGAAGCTCCCCAGCCAAGAAGATTTTTAGGCTTAACTTCAGCAACTCACTCCAAATAAGGGCCCTACAGGGAAAGTGGCTACTCTCATATAGGTTTCCCTATTCCTTTTGAGCCACAGGTTTTGTTTGACACAGTTCAATTTTTTCAATTGATAGCCTAGAAAACCCTTTACAAACAAACATCTGTGTAGTACTTGCTACAGGTAAAATTCCATAATTATGAACTCTCTGGGACTTCCACTCTGGTTTGTCATAAAAGAATTGGTTTAAAATATTTTTCATTTATAGGAATCACATTCTCATTTTTGTAGAACGTAGAGATCAAAATGTTGATACCCAGCCTCTGTCTAGTAATAAAGCAGGAGAAGAAGTTATCTCTGAACTCTACATATATAAGAGCCTCTAGGGAGATTCAGGGAGATTGTGTCATGCTTCAATAAGCTGCTTCACTTGGGATTTTAGGTGTGTTTTGTTCAGGGAAACCAAATGTGATTGGAGGGGAAGTTGAGGGTCATTGGCTCTATGACGGTGGAGCAAGAGAAACTGAAATGGTCCAACTCCAATTAAACTTTCCTATCTTTTCAATGCAACAGACAATCTACCCCATTATTGAGAAGGACTCCTTACAGGGACAGGGATTTATGAAGGCAATTACTGTAAAGAATTAGTTGAAACCAGGTCAACAAATCATTGTTACTAGGTATGGCTCATTAACCAAGGAGATGGAAATTTCAAAAACAAAGCAAAACCATAACTCTGCTTGATGGCCACTTCTTTACATTGGTATGGAATTTTGCCTGTATTGATATGAATTCTGTCTCTTTCAAAAAAGAAGTCAGAACATTAGATATGTAGAAAGGCTAGAGACAGAGAATCATAGCATGGTCAAGTTGGAAGGAAATTGACTTAAGGGGTGATCTAGTCCATCCCTCTTATTCTGGAGATGAAGAAACCAAGGCCCCTTAGGTGAGCTGCTCTCTTATATGTCCCCATATTGGCAGAAGTGACACAGGAACCCAGTTCCTCAATTGGGTTGACTCAATTCAATTAATCAATAAATATTTATTAAGCACCTATTATGTGCCAGGCACTGTTCTAAGCACTGGAATTTGATTCAATAATAATATAGTTCAACCAAGATTAGGAGGGAAGCAGAAAACTGGGAAAGAATTTTTACAACCAGTGTCTCTGATAAAGGCCTTATTTCTAAACTATATAGAGAACTGAGTCAAATTTATAAGAATATAAGTCATTCTCCAATTGATAAATGATTTGTTGACATGGTTTCAACTAATTTTTTATAGTAATTGCCTTCACAAGTCCCTGTCCATGTAAGGAGTCCTTCTCAATAGTGGGGTAGAGTGTCTGTTGCATTGAAGAGATAGGAATGTTTAATGAGTTAGACCATTTCAGTTTCTCTTGCTCTACCATGTCATATCCTTTGATATGAACAGGAGATGAAGAAATTAAAGCTATCTATAGTCATATGAAAAAATGCTCTAAATCACTATTAATTAGAGAAATGCAAATCAAAACAACTCTGAGGTACCATATCTCACCAGTCAGATTGGCTAAGATGACAAAACAGGAAAATGATAAATGCTGGAGAGGATATAGAAAAATTGGAACAGTAATGCATTGTTGGTGGAGTTGTGAACTGATTCAATCATTCTGGAGAGCAGTCTGGAACTATGTCAAAAGGGCTATAAATAAGTGCATACCCTTTGACCCAGCAATACCACTTCTAGGACTATATCCCAAAGAGATCATAAAAATGAGAAAAGCACCCACATGTACAAAAATACTTACAGCTGCTCTTTTTGTGTTGGCCAAGAACTGGTAATAGAGGAGATGCCCATCAATTGGCGAATGGCTGAACAAGTTGTGGTATATGAATGTAATGGAATACTATTGTGCTATAAGAAATGATGAACAGGTGGACGTCAGAAAAACCTGGAAAGACTTATATGAACTGATGCTAAATGAAGTGAGCAGAACTAGGAGAACATTGTACATAGTAACAGCCACAGTGTGTGATGACTGACTTTGATAAACTTGGCCCTTCTCAGTAATACAAGGACCAGGGGCAGTTCCAAAAGACTCATGATGGGAAATGCTGTCCACATTTAGAGAAAGAACTATAGAGTCTGAATGTAGAGTGAAGCAGACTATTTTCTTTTGTTTTGTTTTGTTTTTCCTTTTTCTCATCGTTCCTCCCATTTGTTCTAGTTCTTCTGTACAACATGACTGATATGATATGTTTGACAGGAGTGTGTATGTGGAGCCTATGTCAGATTGCATGCTGTCTTAGGGAGGAAGAAGGAGAGAGAGAGGGAGAAAATTTAAAACTTATGAATAATTAAACCCCTTCTATAGCAGACTTGAAACTCTTAGAACCTCAGCTTTTAAAAGTCTATAAAATAGGGATAATATCTGCCATATTTCCCTTATAAGGTTATTATGAATCTTGAATGTGACAATGTATTAAGTTGATTTTGGACATTTTAAGTACTATATAAATGTCAGCTATAATAATAATTTTATTATTATTCCTTATAATGTGCCAAAATTTGCTTCCCAGTTCTGCTTTCCTGAGTCACACAGAATAAGTTGCATCCCTTTTCTATTGGGCAGCTATGAAGGTAATGCAGATTGCAATCATGTCTCCTAAATCTTCTCTTCTTTAAGTTAAAATTTTCTAGTTTTTTATGTGACATATTTTTAAGTCCACTTCACCATTCTGCTCATTCTCCTATGGATATACTGTGGTTTGTTGTTGTTGGTGGTGTTTTTTTGTTTTTTGAAACTATGGTGTCCAGAATTGGGCACAATACTCTCAGTATAGTCCTACCAGTACACAGACATGTAGGTTTGCTTTTTCTTGACCCTCTGTTTCTATTAAAGAAGCTTAGGATTCCGTAAGCTTTTTTAACTTCCACACATTTTTGGATTATCCTGAGTTTTCAGTCACCTTTAGTTCTTGAGTCTTTCTTAGATGACCTGCTATTAAACCAAGTTGTCCCGTACCTCATATTTGTAAAATTAATTTCTCAAACCCGTGAATGAGAATTTATAGCTGATTGACTGGTACATTCAGGTGATTAGTCTTATAACCTCATATAACCTCTCCATATCCCATCAGTTTCCAAGTCTTGATGTTTCTACCCCAGACAAGGTAAATTCAAAGGGATCTCACTCAGCTTTCCCTTATTGATGAATATGGAGCAATAAACTTGATATTACTAGATCTGATGGCAATTTTGACTCTTCCACTTCCTTTGGGAAGTCACTTAAGCCCTCTGGTTTTCATTTCTTCATTTGTAAAATGAGGGGATTGGGCTAGATAAACTCAAAGATCTACTCCAGCTCTCAATCTATGATCACATAATTCTATGACTATCATGGTCACCACCCTAATTCAGATGCTCACCATTGCTTACCTAGCCCTACTCAGTATTTCCCTAACTGGTTTTCTTGCTTAGCTTAGCACACCTATCTGCATCTATATCCATATGTAGCTATCTGCCATCTATATCTATCATCTATATTTACCTATTATCATCTACCCATCATCTATCAGTCTTTGTCTATGAATCTGTCTATGTATCACTCTCCCTCCTTATATCTATCTGTCTATCTATCTATCAACTATCTGTCTATCTATTATCTATCTATCTATCTATCTATCATCTATCTATTGCTCTATCTATAGAATTATCCTAGAGATAACAGGAAACCACTAAATATTTTTGAATAGGAGAGTGGACATGGTCTGAGTAGTGCCTTAGGAAGATATTTCAGTAGTTTTGTGGAGGATGGATCAGGGGGAGGGGAAAACTGAAATCATGTGAGATAATATGGAACATCTAAAATAAATTGTGAAAAGCAAAAGGGAAGAGACTTTATTAGGGGATAGAAAAGTGATGAGAAGGGCTGGAAGAGGGAAATGAATGAATGAATGGAAAGAGGACATTATGATAATTTAGTTGCTTTGGAAGGAGGTGATAAAGAAGTCCTCATCAGTGAAAAAAAGTTTTTTTAAATTGACTATTCGCATGAACATACACAAAAGAAAATATTAACTCCGAAATGCCGAACTCACACAAAAATGAAAAAAGATTGTAACTTCATTTTCAAGTGATGCTGCTGTGGAGAAATTCATGAGAAAAAAAGGAAAATCCATCCATAAGATGTATCCAAAGTATGCCAAGAACTTCTTACCTCCATGTATTTTTATCATAGATATGTAACATTTCCATAGCATACCTTTAATATATGCATTGGGCTTTTCAATATTGCCTTAATCTTTTTTGGTCCTAACATTTAAATAATAAAATAGTATTACGAACTAAAAAAAAACCCTCCCAAATCCCGCCCCCCCCATCTCTCTCTCTCTGTTTCTCTCTGTCTCTCATTACAACCTGTATCAGCACATTTCAGTCATTCCATTTTAATTTCCACCCATTTTCATTCCCTCTCTTTCATTCCTCTCCTTACTCTTCTATACTCTAATAAAATCCCTTGCCCTTTACTTTTCACAATCTATTTTAAATGTTTTAGATTATCTTACATGATTTCAATCTTCCCTTCCCTTTGATCCATCCTCCACAGAACTATTTAAATATCTTCCTAAGTCATTTGTTGGACTATGTCCACTCTCCTGTTCAAAAGTCTTTACTGGCTCCCTATACCTTGTAGGATAATTTCCCAATATGGCATCTAAGGCCTTCCACAATCTACCTTGATGGCCTTTTTCACATTATTCCCTTTCCTACTGTGTTGTAGTCATCTGGTCTCCTGTTACCAGAATTTGACATTCTATTTCTCATTTCCATGCCCTTTCCATCAGTCATCTCACCACTTGCTACCATGTACTCCATCCTCAATTTCATATCATTGAGCTCTTATCTTCCTTCTAGGCTCTGGTCATGTGCAGGATCCCCTTAGATGTCAGGATTCTTTCCCTCCTCCAATTACCTTGTTTTCTTTTCTGTGTGTATGATTTATGCATCCCCTGCTCCCTCTCCCCTGCCTCAGGAAAACATAAACTCCTTGAGGTCTTTGTTTCATTTTTGCTTTTCTGTCCTCAATACCTGGGCTGGTATGATAATGTTGTATCTACTTAACAAACGTTTGTTCAATTGAATTGCTACTCATAGCCTTCACATATCTTCCAGGTAACAATAAAAAGTCCTTTAGGAGTGGACTTACCTGTGAGTCCCTGGTCTCCTTTATCTCCTTTGGCTCCAGTTTCACCTTTAGGGCCTGTCAAGCCCCCGTCCCCTTTGATGCCTTTCTCACCCTGGGGTCCTGCAACACCTGGGCACAGAACATCAAGTGAGCAACCTTACTATTCCTCTTGGGCTTGGGGACACAGGGGAAGTGGCGATGGGTATTCTGGGGAGCAGGAGACCATGGAACCAAGAGAACGAACAGATTCCAAAGTGATGCCTTAGCTCATCTAATTGGTTAGAAGTATCACTGGATACTTCTCTGCAGAGTAGTCTTCCCATGCTGGTACATGCCCTTGGCACATGTATGAGGCAGAGGAGGGTATCTTTGACCATCGTAACTCTCATCCATCCCCCACTCTACCCTAACCCCCACAAACAAAGGTTCATCCCTATGTTCCAGGTACTAGACATATCAGTAATAAGCTGACAAAATTTAGGAAAAGGCCTGGGAAGAAGGAACTTAGCAATAAAGAGTCAGCTTTAGTTCAATCCAGTTCCTTATCTTTTCCTAGAGCTATGCAGATGGGTCAGTAGGAATCAATAGCTTAGTCTAAGAGTTACAAGGTTATATCAATAGCCACAGAGGAATTAGTTACCAGCAGGTCCTCGTTCCCCTGGAATACCCTTTGGTCCTTGGATGCCTAGTGTATATGAAGAAAGAAAAAAAAAATCAGTTGCTATTCTCTAATTCAGGTCATCAACAAACATTTATGGACCTTGTGTTAGATGCTGTGGGGATAGAACAATGAAAAAGGCATATGGAAATATAATTACCAATAAATTATAACATTCATGAAATCTGTCCTTGATGCATCTCCCTCCTCTCTTTGTAAAGATGGGGGATGTTGCATATACCTGTTCAGTTGTTCCAGTCGTGTTTGATTCTTCATGACCCCATCTGGGTTTTTCTTGGTAAAGATATTAGAGTTGTTTGCCATTTCCATGTTCCTTTTCCAGTTCATTTTACAGATAAGCAAACTGAAGCAAACAGGGTTAAATGACTTTCTCAGGGTCTCACAGTTAGTGTCTGAGACTGGATTTGAACTCAGGTCTTCCTGACTCCAGACCAAGCACCCTATCCACTGTGGCACTTACCTGACTCTGTTGTATATGCTATCAAACACAACTAATTTGTTAGTTAATTTTGCTGAACAGCTTTTTATCTTCTTTTTAAAATTTTTATCGTACGAGATGGTTCACTGGACAGCAGAGATGTTTGCAACGTAAAAACAACAGTATCAACATTATAAAAGATTAACAGTAAAAAGTGGCAAATAGTTGCAAATGAGAGTTACATAAAATAAGTTTTATTAAGATTATCAGTGTAGGGGCAGCTAAGTGGCACAGCAAATAGAGCACTGGCCCTGAAGTCAGGAGGACCTGAGTTCAAATCTGAACCCAGACATTTGATGTTTCACTAGCTGTGTGACCTTGGGCAAGTCACTTAACTCCAATTGCCTTGCCTTTCTCCCTCAAAAAAAAAAAAAGATTATCAGTGTAGGGACAGAATGTTGTGGACTGAAAATGATGAGAGAAAGTATCATGTAATAGGTGAGATTTGTACCTATATTTGACCTTGAACAATGTGTAGGATTTGGCTTAGGTTGATAAGAGTGGAGAGAGCAACCTAGGTGAGTGAACAATGCGAGCAAAAGCAAAGAAGTGGGAAAGGTCCACAAGGCCTGGTGAGGAGATGATGAGTATATCAGATTGGCTGGAATAATAGCCAGAGCTGGTGCTTACGTAGGGCTTTGCAGTTCTCTGATGCTAGTTAGAAGCTCAGGAAAAAAAAATCCTTTGCTCATTGTAGAAATTCATTTCAGAAAAAATAAATCTGGGTCTTCCCTAAGAGTTTATTTACATCTCTGAACAGCAGTCCCATCTCCCATTTACCTACTGCTCCTGGGTTCCCCGGTGGTCCCCTGGATCCTGGTTGTCCTGAAAAGGAAAGTAAACTGATCATGAAGCATGAGTGCCTGAAGAGACAATGGCTTCTCCCAGCATCAGAAAGGCACAAAGCATATGGCTGCATACCTGGGATTCCATCCCTTCCAGAGATTCCCTTTTCTCCCTTCACACCTGGCAAGCCAGGTAACCCAGCAGCACCTTTTTCTCCCCGAGGTCCTGAAGAAAAAGGAAAGACATTGATAGGCAGAACAGAAAGTAATGGATACAGAACCCTGTTTTGCAACAATTACTTGTATCAATTAAAAACACTAGCTCTTTTTTGAGGCCAAAACCAAATTGATGATTTCTTCCTCCACTGAACTCTGCTACCACTTGTCACCAGCTTCACTCATTTGTCTGACTTGGACTTGTGAGCTGTCTTTTCATCTCTCTTTATTGTTAGAAACCAGTTGAGAATGAGATTGTTCCTTCTTTGTGTATCCTCAGCACCCTGAATGATGTCTGGCATATAGGCCCTTAATCAAGGCTTCTTGATGGGTGTGGCTGCATCTGGGCTTGTTACATTTGTAAATTTTAGACAAGCTACCATATGAGGAAAAATGAGAGAAAATGGAAATCTTTATAGTGGAGAGAATTGTTATAGTGGGAGAAGCACTGGACTGGGAGCTATCCACAGTACCTGGATTCAGCTCCCAGCCCTGCCACTTACTAAGAGACATTTGTCATCTCACCCCACCTGTCTCAATTTCCTTTATCTTTAAAATGACAGAATTGGATTAGATGATCCATGATGGAGGGTAGGTCCCTTCTGACTTTGATAGTACAGGATTTCTATGCCATGATAGAGGCAGCTAGGTAACATAGTAGATAGAATACTGAACCTGGAGCTAGGAAGGGAGGAATTCAAATCTGGCTTCAGATACTCTCTGGCTATGTTACCCTGGGCAAGTCACTTAACTTCTATTTACCTTAGTTTCTTCAAGCAAATATGAATAATAATAGCACCTGTACAACAGGATTGTTGTGAGAGTTAATTGAGATGACATTTGTAAAGTGCTCAGCATAGTACCTGAACACACAGTACTTGATAAATGCTTGTTTCCTTCCTTCCTTCCTTCCTTCCTTCCTTCCTTCCTTCCTTCCTTCCTTCTTTCCTTTCTTCCTTCCTTTCTTCCTTCCTTCCTTCCTTCTTTCTTTCCTTCCTTCCTTCCTTCCTTCCTTCCTTCCTTCCTTCCTTCCTTCCTTCCTTCCTGTATCCAAGTCTGAAAAGTCAGAAACAGAGCCAGGAGAGGATTGAAAGTAGACCTGGGCTTCTCCCTAGAATGGACACCCCAATGGGAGAAAGCATTTGACAAAGAGAAAAATGTTCTAGGAAATGTTAAGGAAATGTTAAGGAAAAATGTTAAGGAAAACTGGATAGAAAACATCAGAGAGCAACAAGTAAAGGCTATATAGTCCCTTTCAGAGCTTCTTGTTTAGGTAAGAGTTAAACCAGAAATGACCTTTGAGAAAACTTACAGGTATGATATTCCATGATTCCTTGAGGGCAGAGGTCCATGTCATGCTTTTTTGTATCCCTCTCATGCCAGTCCTGGCATGTGGCAAAAAATAACTAAATTCTTGATTTATGAAAACAGTGATGGACTAGGAGTCGGGAGACTTGGTTCTAGCCCTAATTTTTAGCTGTGCAAGTTGGACAATTAATTTAACATCCCTGGGTGTGGTGTCCTCACTTGTAAAATAAGAAAAATAGACTAAATCATCTCTTAGGTTCACTTAACTCTAAAATCCTATGAAACATACTATTATATTTATATTGTATTATATGTATTAATAGATATATATATATTTTTTACAAAATACTTTCACAGCTACTGTCTTATTTTTCCCTCACATTAACCCATGGGGGCTTTATAAAAGATATTAGTAGTTCCATTTTATAGATGATGAGACTGAGGTACAGAGTAGTTGGGTTAGATTGCAAAGTCACCATAATTTGTTGAGGATTGGAGTCTGTTCCTAGACATCTAGCACAGAGATCTCTCCCAATAGCTTAAGCATCCTCATCCTTAATTACTGTTTTTTCATTAATTGATTTGTTTATTTACTTTTAGTTTACAAGATTCAGTTCCACAATCCCTTGAGTTTCAAATGTTCTCCCCTTCCCATGGTGGCATGCAATCAAGTATAGGATCTGCAAATACTTTCACATTGGACATTAGTCTGGTTGTATAGAAGGGTTGTAACCAATGAACAATGGAAAAGAAGAAACAAAACCAAACATGGAAAAGAACGATAGCATGTAGATTGCTTCAGTCTCCATTTAAACTCTGTTCTTTCTAGATCTTTCTCTGAGTGTAGATATCTCCTTCCAACCTGAGACTTGTAGAGTTGTCTTATAACTGTGCATTGCTGAGAAGAGTCCAGTTTGTCAAAGTTGGTCATCACACATATGATGTGTCTGTGACTGTGTACAAATTTTTCCTGGTTATGCTCTTCTCACTTAGCATCAGTTTGTATGAGCTTCTTCGGGTAAATATGAAGTCCATCTCCTCCCCATTTCTTATAGCACAACACTGTTCCATTACATTCATATACCACAACTTGTTTAGCCATTCCCCAATTGATGGACATCCCCTTAATTTCCAGTTTTTTGCCATCACAAAGAGAGCTGCAATAAATATTTTTTTACATATGGGTCTTCCTCCCACTTCTATGGGATACAACCCCAGAAGTGGTATTACTGGCTCAAAGGGTATGCAGTTATTTATAGCCCTTTGGGCATAGTTCCAGATTGCTTTCCAGAATGGTTGAATCAGTTCACAGCTCCTAGTGTTCCAATTTTTCCATATCCTCTCTAGCATCTGTCATTTTCCTGTTCTGTCATCTTAGCCAATCTGACTGGTGAGATGTGGTACCTCAAAGTTGTTTTGATTTGCATTTCTCGAATCAATAGTGATTTAGAGCATTTTTTCATATGCTTATAGAGATCTTTAATTTCTACCTCTGAGAATTGCCTGTTCATATCCTTTGACTATCAATTGGGGAATCATCCTTAATTACTTAAATAATGAAGTCACATGCATATTGGCACATATTTCAACAGGGGGCTCTTATTTTCTTAACGATCAAGGAAAGTACACTGTGCTCAGTTCCTCCAGGACAGCAGTTCTCAAACTTTTTGGCCTTAGTACCCCTTTAGACTCCTAAAGTTATTAAGAATTCTCCAAGTAGTTTTTGTTTATGTGAGATATCCATTGATAGATACTCTGTTAGAAATGAAAACATCTTATTATTAGTATTATGATGATGAAATAGTTTTGACCTCATGGATCCTCTGAAAGATTCTTGAGAAATAGACTAAATCATCTCTTAGGTTCACTTAACTCTAAAATTCTATGAAACATACTATTATGTTTATATTGTATTATATGAATTAATAGAATATTTTTTTTTACAAAATGCTTTCATAGCTACTGTCTTATTTTTCCTTCACGTTAATCCATGAGGGCTTTTCCGGAAGCAAAATTCAGTGGCTTATTCCTTCTGCCTAGATTACAGTGGAAGTTCTGGGTTATGTGACTGGTTTCCACGTACCTGTGTGCCATGGTGGTTCTAGGGAAAGTAAAAAGTTCTGAATAGTTTCAGTGCCGTCATGGAAATTGCCTCAGGAGTAGTTCCCCAGAGCTGCTTTCCAATGTAACTAATTCTGAAACAACTTCCCCTTTCTTTCATGGGTGGCTGTGGTATGTGTGGGCTTGGCTGTTTAGATATTCTGGACAAGCTTTTGGATAGGAACCTGAGAAATCATGATTCTGTGATTTTTACATCAGATCTCACTTTTTTTCCAGTTAGAAAACCCTGGAACTTTTAGCTAGGTGGCATATTGACTCTCTGACTTGGAGTCAGAGAGACCTCTACCTAGCTATGCCTCGTCTGTAAAATGGGGATAATAATAACAATTCTTTCACTGCGTAGTTGTGAGGATATAATGAAATAATCTGTAAAGTGCTTTGTAAACTTTAAAGCACCATATAAATGCTAGCTATTAGTACCGTATGCTTATTTTATTTTAGATAATATCTGCCTACAAGAAACAGTGTTGAAGAAGGAATTTTTTTTTGTTGTTGAGGCAATTGTGGTTAAGTGACTTGCCCAGGATAATACAGCTAGTGTCAAGTATCTAAGGCCAGATTTGAACTCAGAGGCTTCTGACTCCAGGAAGGGTTCTCTCTCTACTGTGCCACCAATCTGCCTGGAAGAGGGAAAATCTTGAAGAAGAAATTGACAAAAGGTAAGCCCAATGAATTTAAGGAAAGGGAAAGAAGAAGGCCCAAGGCTTATTGTTGTCATGGGAGAATTTAAGGACTAATTGTACATATGAACTTTTTTTCTTTTTGCTATGTTTGGTTATCATCATCATCTTCATTCTTATTATCATTAGCACCAACTCGTAGAGCTATCTCCTTTCTACCCAATTGTCTCCCTTGAATCACTGGCTTCCAGTGACAGGTGACAGAAAGCAAGAGTTCAGAATGTCTTTGCTATTTCCTAGGGATGGCACTGCATCTAGGGATGTTCGGGAAAAGCAATTCAGTTTGAATGAATCTGTGGCTTGGAATTTTATCCCTGGAAGTAGGTAGGAGAACCTTTAAAGAATCAATAAACTAAGCTGAGAACAGATGTTTGGATTGCGATGGTTCTTGGAAAAGCACCCCCTATATTGGAAGTGCTCAAAATTCCCTTCCAGCACAATGACTTGCTATTGTCTAGACAGAACACAGTACATACTGGAGTCGCTTAATAAATAATGGATCCAAAGATTCTTGCCTTGAAAAAAAATTTCATCTATTTATTCCGGGAATTGAATGTCAACCAAACCAAGAGTTATTTATTTATTGTTGATTTTATTGAGCAACTACTATATGCAAGGTCCTCTGGAGGACGCAAAAATGAATAAGGCATAGTACCTCCCTGCAAGGATGTTGCAATCTAATAAGGAAGCTAAGACATCCTTGAAAATTGAAGGCAAGGTATGCTAAATACTAAATGAGTAGTATAGATAGTACATGCAACAGGAGTTCAGAGGAAGAAGAGATGGGCTGTTGAGGGATAGAAGAGGTAAGAGTTGGGACTTGGCCTTGGAAGATGGTTAGGAATTATCTAGGTGGAAGGGAGAGGTAGGGTGCCTACTCCCAAGAAGGGAGAAGGTATAATTAAAGACAAAGAGGGAAGAAAACACAAGGCATGTTGCTGAAATGGCAAAGATGTAGAGAAGTCTTGTTGGGAGATAAGACTAGAAAGTTAGGGTGGAGCCATATTTTGTGAAATAAGCCTCAGAAGAGAGGTTCAAACCTAACCTAATGAAGGAGTAGGGGAAGCAAGAGTAGACCTACCTGGAGAGCCTGGATCGCCTTTGCTCCCTCGAAACCCTAAAACAAGGAAGTGTTGTATGTCACAGTCTGTGCTGGATCATTTGGAACACCCCTCCCACAGAACTCAGCTTTCCCAAAGCTGAAGGAGGTCTTTGCCTTCTGGAAAAACACATAGAGACACCATATTCCCCAAAAGTACATTCTTCTGGTGGGTTTGGCTATTGGACACATAGAATCTCCTGTCTTATACTGAATATGCCTTGTGAAGAGTAGCTTTACTATGGCCAAAACACCCTAAGTGAAGAGAGATCATTTTGGTTGCTCATCCATTTTTTTCCTATAGACTCCTAACCACCTGAAAGAAACAGATGTTTGATATGTAGGATAAAGAGTTGGATAAGGAGGAACTAAAATTTTTACTTTCTTTTGCAATACCTTTGCTTTAATTTATATAGACATGAAACTATGTTCAAACATTGTCATGGGAAGGAAGAGTAAAATACTTTTCCTTATATGGCAAAGATCCCTGGGATTGTCAAAGTTGGAGTAAGGATACTTTCAGTGAGAGCTTCCTGGCTTGGAAAGGAAAAGACTTTCTCTTTACCCTCTCTATGAAACCTATGGGCATAATTTTCTTAATTTCTATTCAGATTCTAGAGTCATGTAGACTTAATCTCTATCTTTGTGGAAGGATAATGTCTCATTCATTGCCGCTACACTCTAAACTACAGAGTCCTAAGAAAGCCAAGAATGGAACCATCTCATCAGTTGTGATGACTTTGTTGATATTAAGTATGAAAAGTGCTGATGGTCCAACCTGCAGAGAGTAGCATCTGTGAGGTCTATGCTATACACTGACTACATCTGATTTCTTGAAGTAATAAAACTAGCAGGATTGTCCCTTTAGCTCAGTCCTATGGTCTTTATATCCCAAAATTCTGGCTCTGATGAGGGAACCATGGAGAGGTTTGGGTTGTTCTCACAGACATCATTCTCTTTCTCTTTTGAAAAAAAAATATTTAATTTTTTTAATTTTTGGTTCCAAATTCACTCCCTCTCTCCAGCCTCTCCCCCACTCACCAAGAAGGTGAGTTATACATGTGAAATTGTGCAAAACATATTTTTGTATTACTCATGTCACAAAAAGCAAGAAAAATAAAGGAAGTGACAAAATTATATTTCAGTTGGTACTCAGAGCTCGTCAGTTCTCTCTCGGGAGGTGGATAGCATCCTCATGAGTCCTTTGGAATTGCACAGACATTCTCAAAGGTCAAGCATATGTCCCAAATATTCCTAGCCTCTCTTAATAACTTGTGTCACTCAGAAATTTTAGCCATTTTGTATTTCTCACCAAGACCACTTCTCAGAGGGGTTAACTTCCCTAAGATTACTTCACATAGACATACGAATTCCTTTTGTTGATTCCAAAACTCTTTCATTCAAGCATCAAGAATGACCCTCATTCTAGGATTATAGAATTTGGCAAATAAGGTCAATGTTCACTTTCACCTTTGGAATTTACAGATTCATGTCCCTATTTTTTTTTTTGTTACTGTAATTGAGGCTTACTTTATTCAGAACCCTGGAGGAAGAGTGAAATGTAACATACCTGGCCTTTAAGCAATGGCAGCCATGGTAGACAGTGATACACAATGTAATATTCAAATGTAAGCTCCCCTAGGGCACATTCTGCAATTGTATCTGCTCCTCCCCTCCACTTTTAAAAAAATTCTCAGTACATTGTACATAGTAGGTACTTAATAAATGATTATTTAATGAATGAATATATGGAGAATATGCAGGCTCTGGAATTATTTCCTCTACTCTTTGCATTGTATTTTCAGAGGCCAGGACCAGCATCTAACTCACTTCTAACTCCTTAAATTGAGACTGGAAAACCAAGGAGTAGATGGAAAATGAGATAGCTCCTCCTATTTATCCAGGCTTTGTTTTTGACATTCTGCGCAATTCTGCCAGGGAAGCAGGTTGGATAACTCTCATGTCCCCATCGTATTTACCCTTATATAGGAGTGAGTGGAAAACTCTTCTTCTTCCTCTTCTTTTTCCCTTTCCCCTTTGGAATTGTATACCCTAGTGCTTAGCACAGTGCTTTGGCACATGGGAAGTGCTTAATGCATTTTTATTCATCTATTCCTTCTTCCTGGGGAATGCAATGTGTGAGAGACAGGATATTATAATCCTTTTTGGAAAGTAGGTGAGTGAGTGAAAGGGTGAATTGAGTTCCTGAATCTGCACTGAGAATCATGATACGTATGTAGTACTTGGGCTTCGCTGTCCCCACACCTCTCCAACTATTTCATAATCTTTCATCTTGTTTTATCCTTACTTCAACCCTAGGTGAGGGCCAAGGAGAGAAAAGGCAGAAATATTCTCCTTGTTATAACAATGCTGAAACTAAGGTCCAAGGTGGCTAAAATGCCTGCCCCAAGGATGCATGATGAATTAAGGATGGAACCAGAATTCATTCCACTCAGTTCTCTTTCCTCACAGGAAGATCATTTTCCAGGCAGATCAGTCTGTCTTCCCACATTCAGTGTTCCTACCAAAATGAACATAGAACTTCCTTCTCTTCCCTTCTTCTCTGAGGTGGGGTGGCCCCTTGTGACGAAGGCAGAAGGATACAAGAAAAAGCAAAGAAAAGAGATATGCTGCTTACCTGGGTTCATGGTAATGTTGTCCATCCTTCCACATAATTCTTTCTGACTTGCTTGCACTTCAGTAATCACCTTTTCAATTCCCAGAAGCCTCTCTTGCTCACTCTTAATGTTGAGAGGTGACTGGTTAGACAGGATATAGGAGAAAGATGAACCTGATTCTTCATCCTGGGAGGATTCCAGTGTTCCATTGGTTGAGAAGAGTCTCTCAAATGGTAGGAGCCTAGATCTCTGGGAAGCCATTTCCTTCTGTAGACTCAAAACTATATACACATGCTTCTTATAGAACCTTAATATTCATGCATGACATTAATATATAACTTTCATATTTTCACATTTCCCTAGGAGTAAAGAAGACCTAGGGCAATTCAACACTGTAGCTGTCCTAATTCCCAAATAATAAGATCATTAAAGTTAGAACTGTAATGTACTTCATAGCTCCAATTTTTCTTATTTTAGAGATAAGAAATTGAGACCTACAGTGATTTCTGATTTGCTAAGAGCTAGACATGAAGAGGAAATACATTATAAAAGGGTGGTTTATTGGGAGTTCACTGGTGAGGGTAAATTTTATCCGCCTTTGCCTTGGCCATAGTGAGGCATTTATAGGTTGATTGTGTGCAGATGAGGCTTGTCTTTCTTTTTCAAATGATCAGTTGGCAAGGCCACTTCATCCTTGTATATCTGTCACATCTGAATCATTACCAAGCTTTTGAATTTAGGGAATGGTTCCCTAAGCCAGGGGACAAGTCCTAGGAATGACTATTTACATAGCATTCTTACATGACTGTGAGGGATGATTTATAGTGAAGTTTCCCCATTCTGAAAAATCAAATCTAGAATGGCTTCAGTATTCACTAGGCCTAGGGTTAGGTCACCTGACCTTCAAGCAATCTGGGGCTTAGAGCAATGGAGACCGTCCCCCAGAGCCAACTCAGCAGAAGATATGCCAAATAAGGTTAAGACTGCTTTCGTTGGACACCCACATGTTTCTGGGTCCTTTGTCTCAGAGAGATTCCTGCGCTTAGGTTGTGGGTCAGCCCCCCCTACCAATAAGAGTGAAGGCCAGTTGGTGGGGGTTGGGTTTCTGCATTGGAAGATTGTATAACCATGGGCTGGCTTCTACCTGTTGCTCTCTCCCTGCCGCCATGCAGGCGATGGGAGCAGAGTCCTTTCTCATGAGAAAGAATAAAGACCTTTTCTGACCTTATCAGACTCTGAACTCTTTCATCTCACACATGACCACAGTTTGATTTCCCTCACTCTATGCAGTCCTTTTGTCTTAACATGTAGAACCAATCTTCTTAGAATAGAGACCACAACCTAAGTACATCATGGATAATTGAAGACTGGTAGAGGCTTTCATTTGACCTCCCCAATCCTTCTTTCATTCATCCCTGGTATGTCAAGTAGCAAGTCCTGGGGGAGGGTTGGTGCATGGCTTTCTACTGTACCATCATCATCATTGCTCATAGGTGATATGAGTCTTTTGTATTGACTTCAACTAGAAAGCTGTTAGCTTCCCACCATAATGGCTTCATTACCAGGACCTCTTCCCAACTTCCTACTTAATCTTGGTGTTTCTGAAGAACTCATTAATGCCTGAAACTCACCCCCCCTCCAAAATAGGAAACAAAAGTTGGCAATCCCTGGCTTTAGAAATTGGCAAATTTTGCAGTATGTTAGATCAATTCATACACTAACATCTTGCTAATTCAGTTTGGCTGGCCTGTATAAATTATTAAAGAATCTGAATAGCAGAAGAGTTTTTAAAGAAACATAAACTTAACACTTTCAAGAGCATACAGTAATCCTAACTAAACTAACAAAGGGTTGCCTAATAGAAACCTTAGAGAAACTATGTAAATGAAAGAATTATTTGTAATTAGCATATAAATATTGCCTATTAATTATTTTAAAATAGTTTATCCTAAATTTCCTCCTCAATTCCATTCATATTATTCATTTACTTAACCCAATTCTTTATAGACAGAGCAAATTAGGATCCTATGATTTGTCCAGTCTGTGTCTGAACTGGTTACAAATTCCAAAGTAGGTGGCTCCAAATACATGGTTAATCCATTAATTTTTCTATCTAGCCAATTGTCACCCACCAGAATTAAAAGATGACTAGATAATCCCCTGAGATGATTAATTTAAAAAGCCTTTAAATTTGGTTTTAAATAATGCAATTAGAGGAGTATAGTATCTTATATATAAACATACGTATATGTATCTATGTTTATATACATAGATACATACATACATACATATATATATACATAGATACATATATATATATATATATACACACATACATACACAAACATACACATACATATGTATCCTCTCCCAACCCTGAGGTCATCTTTGCTCCTTCTGTTCACCTAGCGGCTTGGAAAAAAAGGAAGAAGAATTTCTTAAATCTTCCTTAACAGAAGTTTGTGCCAGGGCAGGCATCATTCTCTAGCATACAGAGCTTTTTTTTTTTAAAGAAAAGCAGTTACCTTGTATCACCAGAAATCCCACACCTCCCGTAAACAGGACTAGGTAGATGATTATTGCAGACGTGATACAATTTCCTCCACATTTTTTCTTGGACTTTGACTCTAAAATACAGAGAGGAGAATGTTGATGGGGAACAGAACAAAGCAGTCTCTAAAAGAATGTATACCAGCAGAATGTAAATGATGAGTTCCAGTGGTCCCATTCCACAAAAGCACCTGGTTTACATTAGAAATTAAGAGGAGTCAGGTATGTAAGAGCCAGGAAAAGTACATGTGCCCCACACAGGATCATTCAGGTGCTTCCTGTTCTTCCTAGGAGAAAAGGAGAACCACTCCAATTGGAATCTCCAGGTAAATCACCTGATCCCTCCAATGCTCAAACTACTCCAATTACCTCCTCAGTAAGACCTTTCAAGTCTAGATCCAGGTTCTAAGTCCACATTTCATTCCCCTCATACGTGCAAAGATGGGTCTTGTCTAGTTCCCATAACTATCAGCCTTCCTTTCACAATGCCTTAAGTAAGTTCCTCATTTTTAAATTTTGGTCTACTTTAAGGGAATGGATATATTTCTGACAATAATTCATAACACATTTGGTTTGTTGACTTCCATCCCATTGATATTCTAGGATCCTTCCCAACTATATATGATAGGAAAGAATTCTTCACTAATAATAAAAATAGACATTGAATAATAGTTTATCCTAAAACCATTTCTATTTGAGTTCCATCACACACAAGTATGAGCAGAATGAAATAATGACTAGTATTTACATAACACTTTAAGGTTTGCAAAGCTCTTTGAACACATTATTTCATTTGATTTTCATATCAACCTTGTGAGATAGGTGTTATTATCTACCTTTCACAGAGGAGGGAGTAAGGAGTGAACAGCTATAGATTAGATTACATTTTGCTAAAGCATAATTCAAATAAGCAAAACGCAGGATTTGCAGTCCAAAGCAACAGAACTGGACTCTTTCCTACAATGAAGTGAAATTATTGGCTTTAGAATTCCTGGGGGTGGGGGTGGGGAGGAATGAGGTAGTCAGCCTCTTGCAGAGGACTTAAAACTTTCAACTCCCATTGACTGCAACCTTGTCTCTCAATTTTCCCATTCTATTTTGTGTTTGGTTGTTCTCACTGTGAAGGAACTTTGAAACTAAGCGCTTCTGTCTCTCATCTGAAACCCCCCAAAGCTATTGTATTAAGCATGCCTAGTCTCAAAGTCATAAATGGACATGGAGTGGGGTGGAGTCATTGTCTCACCACTATTCCATTATTTCATTTCACTGAATGGCCGTCGCCCTAACAGGTCTGCAGTTCACTATTTCTGTTAGGTTGGTTTCTGAGATTCTGAGGTCAGTTGCCATTTCTGATGGTCTCAAGGGCAGTGACTATATCATGTTGTTGAATTTAGTTCAATTGGAAGGGAAGTGAGATGGAAAAAGGCCTAGCAACAGATAGGTTTTCCCCCAAAAAACAAAAGAGGGTCATTGAAACAGTTTTTTAAGTGCATAAGAGATAACAGAAGGAAGGCCAGAAGGAAACCCAGACTAGCAGGACAGCTTTGAAAATTCCATGTTGAAATTATTATCTACTTGAAAGAAAAAGCAAGCTTTTTATGCTAGATTTATGATTTTATGTATACTCCTTTTTTGTTTCATTTTGCATATGGAAATATGCATTTTATTTAACATCTATTAAGTTCAGAATATTTTTAAAAGTCTTGTTGAAGCAAGAAGGGATAGATAGTTTCATTGCTTGGAGCATTAGTTAGCAAATTAAAGAGTAAGAAAAATGTTTAATTTCAATTTGTTTATATCTTCTTCCTCATGGGGAATATTTTTTAAACTATAAAAGATATAAAAATGCCAAGACAACAAAAGAGTCCTTTGGCTCAAACTTACATTCTTTTAAAACTTAAAATAACTTTCTTGTTATTCTGAACTTAAACATTAGCATTTCAACAAAGAATAACACCATAAGAAAATTTTTCATGAAACTCTGAATCCCTATTATATACAGCTTGAATTTTAAAAATAGAAATTCAACATGCCAATTTCAAAACTATCTTGTTAGTCTGTGTTACCTTCTGAGCCTGTTTTTTTTCCTGCATGTTAAAAAATACTACACTGACCCTCTTTTCTTTTTTCCTATCTTTCTTTCTTTCTCTCTCTCTTTCTTTCTTCCTTCCTTTCTTTCTCTCCCTTTTCTTCCCTCTTCCCTCCCTCCCTTCCTCCCCCCCTTTCCTTTTCTGTATTACTATGCTTGTCTCCATCTCTATCCTAAATCCCCTCCCCCATTTAAAAATTCTTTTTAAAATAACAAATAGGTATAGTTAAGCAAAACAAAGCCATTCATTAGCCATGGCAAAAATGTATATCACAAATTATGGAGTCTCTCACCTCACTGAAGGAATTTTGTTCTAAGGAGAAGTTTTTTGTTAACACTTCAGAGTGAAAATGCTGATCATCGGAATAAAACTATGGTCAATTAATCACACTTCCTTCTTTTGAATGAATTGCTGGAGTAGTATATTGGAACAATACCATTTTAATTCCAGCAACACATTTGACAAAGCTCTTCGTGAGTTTGAGATGTTGCATGATGGCAGACTTGAATGGATTTATATCACTGATTGACTGTACCTAAAGAGTGTAGATTAGCAATGTGATGTCATTAGGTAACTTTTAGTAAAGTTGTAAAAAGTCAGTGTGAGGCTCTATATAAGAAAAACTTCTTAATAAGAGATGACTCAAAGTGGGATGGGCTAAATCAGGTACATTTCACAGATATACCTAGAGATAAATTCTTAACCAAACATGGAATGGGGTGATTATAATAGATAAACAGATAATTTAGGTTATAAAAAATTGAAAAATTTCAGCATGAACAAAATTAATGCAGCAACGATGAGAAGGCAAGTGGTCAATGGAGAAAAAAAAAAACAACTTCATATCAAATAACTCTGAAACGCATCTCATAACCAAGATCTGTATGGAACTACTTGAAATATTTAAGAACAAAAGCAATTGCAAAAAAAAAGAAAAGAAAAGAAATGGTTCAAACATTCAAACATAAACAAAAGAGCATGAAATAGAAATCTTAAATAATACAATCTCAGAAAATGACCAAACCATAAAAGAACCCTCAAAGGAAGGAGAAATAAATCCTAGTCCAGATGAATTTATGGGCAAAGTCTTTAAAATGTTTAAAGAATAATTATTATCTATGCAATACAAATAATAATTTTTCTCATTAATTGTGATAGAAAAATCTACCAAACTCCTTTTATGAGACAATTATAGTCTTACTACCTAAACTAAGGGGATATAAAGCACAGAAAGGAAATTATAGGTGAGTAACAGTAACATTGATTTAAAAAATTTAAATGAAATTCTAGAAAGAAGAATATAATTTTGTATTTTAAAAATTATTTTATGACCAAGTTGGATTTTACCAGGAATACAAGGATAGTTTGGAATCAGGAAAATTAATATTAATTATATTGAAAACAAACCCAACCAGACCCACATGATTATGTCACTAGCTATAGAAAAATCCTTTGACAAAATACAGCACAATTTATATTAAGAACCCTACATAGGCTTTAAGGAATCATTTGAAAAACAATGAGTGGTATATATGCATAAAACCAAAAACTAACATTATTTGTAATAGTGTACAAAACACTAGAAGTTTTTCCAATAAATACAAGAATAAAGCAAGCATGCCTCCTCTTTCCATTGTTGTCTGACATTGCCTAGAAATGCTAGCAATAATGCAAGAGGAACATAGACAAAGAGGAGACAAATTATTTTCTGGGATGACTGGACCAACTCACAGCTTCAAGGCTCATCTTCCTGCACTCTATCTAGGATCTACTATTTCTACCTTTTGTCATCTTCCTAATTTTGCTGGGTGTGAGGAGAAATTTCAGAGTTTATTTCTGTTTAAGTAGTAAGATAAATTAGATGACCTCTGAGGCCCCCACCTAGAGACAACTAGGTGGTGCAGTGGATAGAGGGGTGGGCCTTAAGTTAGGAAGACCTGTTTCAAATGTGACCTCAGACACTTCTTAGTTGTAGGACCATCAAACTTAACCTGTAGTTTCTTCAGGTATAATAAACTGGAGACAATGCTATCACCTACCTCCCTGTGTTGTTTTCAGGACCAAATGAGATAATATGTACCGTGTTGCACATATAAACACACAGTAGATGCTTAATAAATGTTTGTTTCTTCCCAGTTCTTAGATTCTATTGTTATTTTATAAAGGTCACACAACCCAAATAGATCCCACTGTTGTATACTTTCCTTGGTCCCTTTTGTAACCAAAAGCACATATTGTCCAGGCAGTTACTGGGGTTAGGGATGCTGACTGACTAACTAACCTTTCCCCTTGGCTATAAAGCTTTCTAGTCTAAAAACAGTTATAGATTAGGATCATAGAATACAGAGCTTAAAAGGACCTTAGAGTTTATCTGTCTTATCTTACAGATAGGGTCACTGAAACCAAGAAACATGAAATAACTTACTCAGGGTTACATAGTTATTGCTGCTATCTGACTCCAAATCCAATGCCTTGTCTATTACAAGAAGTTACTCTTTCTAAGACCACAAGCCCCAGCAGGGTATTGAGAGCTGAATGGAGAGCTACATGTCTTCAGGACCTAAGTAAGTGTTTCTGCCTCTATCTCCCTTTTAACTTGATGGTAACTTAAAAATATGGGGAATAGAGTGGGCGGAAGAAGAAGAGGAAGAGAAATGTGTTCGGAGCTTCTCCCATCTCTAAATTACAGAATTTGAGAGTTGGAAGGAGCCATGGCACCTATTTAATCCAATCTAGATACTGTAACAAGAGATGCGGTTGTCCAGCATCTGCTCGAAAGTCTCAAAGGATGGACAACCCACCTGTTCTTTAGGCACTTCATTCTGGGACCACTCTAATAGCTAAAATGTTTTTCCTGACACCAAACCAAAAATTTCTCCTTTGCAGCTTTGACTCATTTCTCTCGGTTTTACCTCTGGGCTTAAATGAAATGTCTAGTTCCTCCTCCAAGTGACAGCCCTTCAAATACTTAGATAGTTATTATGGCCTTATTCTGCACCTTTCATTAATTTCCCTGACCTGCAGAGGAGGAATAGCAAAAGAGAGAGTCAGAATGTAATCATGTCTTAAGACTGAAAAGGCCGACGGTGAGGTTGAGAAGCTAAGCTCTCCCAAGGAGGGTAAAGTGGAGGAAAAGGACCTGGGCCCTGCCCTGTTCACTGTATCTCACAAGTAGGAGATCTAAGTTCTATTGATGGCCCTGCCAAGAACTTACTACATGACCTTGAGCTAGTCACTTCCTCTCTGGGATGCTGGTTTCTACTTCTATAAAATAAAGGGTAGTGGGGTACAGAGTAAGAGGGCTAGATTTAGAGGCAGAGGACCCAACTTCAAATCCTAGCTCTGCTACTTACTATCTATATCTCCCAAAACAAGTCACTTTATCTCCCTGGGCCTCAGTTTCCTCATCTGTAAAATGATGGCTTTTGTAGGCCCTCCCAGTTCTAAATCTGCCGTCATACTCGATGATCACTGAGACCCCTTCCAGCTCCAAAACTGTACAATTCTAAGCCAATCGGCATGTAGATATCTGTAAGGGTTAGGATAAGTGTTCTTTCCTCAAGAAACTGGGCAATTTTCAGCTTCTTTGCTTTGCTTTTCCCTATGTTTTTGTTTGTTCAGTTAAAAAAATCCTTTTGGCAAAATTACAAGTTTTTCTCAGGAAAAAAACACAACATATTTGCCAAATTCACCCGCCACGTATGGAACATTTTGGATAAAAGATTTTTTTTTTAAGAAGAAACAAGTTTGAATTTTTCCTCAGACTCTTGTTAGTTGTGCAACCCTGGAAAAGGTTCCTCTGTGCCTCAGTTTCCCCATCTGTAAAATGAAGATCAAAATAATACCCATCTCCCCAAAAAGAGCATCTAAAGCACTTTATAATCCCTAACACTCTATAGTAATGCTTGCTTGTCATTTTTGTCATTGATTGGTGAAGAGAAGGAGGACTCGGTGTGTGTGTCAGCATGAGGGGCAGAGTTGGTACTAAAGCTTGAAAGAACAGAAACATTCTTCATTCCTGCTTCAAGAGAGAACATGCGTGGTCACAGAATCTCTGAGACATTGACTTCAGAAATATGAGGAGAGCCAGCCAGCCAGCCAGCCAGCCAGCCAGCCAGATAATATCCATTGTAAGGTCCCTGTTTCCCTTTATAGAATATCTCTCTTCTCCTATAGGAGAGTGTTCCCCCCCTCCCACCACTGAAACAAGTTTTCTCCCCCCGCTTTCCTCTTTTTTTTTTTATCTTTCCCTTTGCCTCCTCACTCATTCTCCTCTAGGCTGTCTTCTTCCTGAGAGATTACAGGAATTATTTTCCCTTCTTTGTTAACCTTTGATTTGATTAGGATATATCACATTTATTTTCTTCCTCTTTTCCCCTCTCTTCCCATGGCTCCCCCCCTCAATATGTGGAGGAGACTGTGTCTTATTCATTGTAATTCTCATAGTGTAATTATACCTGGCAAATTACCTGTATGACCTTGGACAACTCACTTCAGTTTCCTCATCTGGAAAATGAAGCTGTTAGACTAGATATTTTCCTTATTTCTAAAATCTGTTAGCCTGTTATCCCAGAGATTCAATAAATATTGAAGGAGTGGATGGGATTCTTCAAATAAACCAGAATATAATGCTTCTAGAAAAATAAAGTGGTGTGTAGGGAGGCTGAGAGAAAAGTTTCCCATGCTGATATGTAAGAATGAGAATTCAGTCCAAGGAAACAGAAAGCTCACTGGAGTGAAGCTTTTCACATTTATGTGAAATAATGGTGGTGTGAAGACAAAAATCACCAATAAAATATATTTTTCTTAAAAAAAATCATCTATGAAATATTGTACAGAGTAAATGAATCAGGCAAAATTAAGGTTTATTTTTTTAAAATTCATTTGAACTGAGTTCATATGTATAATTGATATCATATTCCTTGCCTTCTTGATGGATGAAGGAGGGACTCAAAGGAGGGGGAGAATTTGGAACCCAAATATTTTAAAAATGAATTTTAACATAGATAAAATATAAAAAAGAATTCATTTGAGCCCTCCCCTCCTATTATAAACAATCTTCAGTTCTAACAAAGACATACACTTCAGCAAAGCAAATTAATATATTGATCATATCTGGAAACATACCCCTCCTTTTGCACCCATAGTTCAACCTTTCTCTGTGGAGAAATGAGAGGTACTTTTGACCTTCCATTATCCAGAGTAAATGTTCAATATTTGTCTTACAAATCCAAGTTTCTTGAGGTTTTTTTTAAAATGAAATTTTAAACTCAAATATTTGCTACTAGTTCTTTTGAATTATTTCAACTTAAGAAGTTTATTTTCATATTTAATCAGTATGATGTAGTGGATTAAAAGCATGCCTTGAAGTCAGGATAACCTGGGTTCAAGTATAGCCTCTTACCCATACTGGCTAAGTCACTTAACTTTTCACTGTTCCAGGCAATACCTTATACGGCAGTTAGTTATAGAGTAGCTACTCATTTGTATTGATAGAATATGGAAGTTCCTAAACACATTAAATTACAGGTGTAGACTCAACTATCCTACCCTTTTTTCCCCTGCCACTTCCCCTAAAATGCAATTAACTGTCCAGGATAAATCATTGATGAAAAAAAGTTATAGAAGTTTCTGAAGTTGAAAAAAAAGTTGCAAAGTGAAATATTTAATGAGGAGAAAGATAGTAGAGACTGGATAATTTACTTGTAAGGGAATACCATTTAAAAATAGATGCAGCTCTTGAGTTAAAAAAAAAAAAAGAAATGGAAGATGCTAAATAGGTAATGCAGTTATTATTAGCTTTACAGAAAATTCCAAAACTAAACATATGAGAAATTCATCTTCAAGAAGTCAGAATTTCTAAATATTGAATATGCAGTGCAAATCCAATCTTCCCAGTCTAATATTCTATTCTTATATGGATAATGAAATGAATGCATTGCTCCTGGATTGCATTGAGTGTAGAGTACTTTACCACTGATTTCAAAGGTCTCCACTGAAGAAAACATCATTTGTTCTGCAGCTGCCAATCTGTTGGTGTGACAGATGATCTCTTCCTTCTTACAACTCTCTTGAGTTTCCATTGTTGTTGCTTTATAGTAGGCATAAAGTCCTAGAGTTAGCAGAAATGCTCTCCCACTAGAGGAACCACAAGATGAATGACTATCCCTCCTGTTTAATATTGTAGCTATTTGAGACTTTGGTGGGGGTAGGGGGTGGGGTGGGGCATTTCCCTTTAACTGTGGTTTCTGAATTTATAAAATGTTTCCTAACACAAACCAAATTAACCATTTCTTGAAAATGATCTATCCACATGTATAGGTCCTGGCCAGTGCAGCTGGTTAAAAAAGGTGAGTGAGAATACTCTGGGTGCATCCTAGACTCCTTCCTCCCAAGGCTAACGTTAAGGAGGGAGACTATCTCTCTCTTCCACCCTGCCCCATCAGAAATTAAATTTTAGGCTGAATGGAGCATGGAACTAACTTCTGCCCTCACTTCAGTGCCTACTCCAATCCTACCCCAGCCTTTAAGGCCCGGTTCATTTCCTGCTTCTTCTTTAAAGCCTTCCCTGAGCATTTCGGCTTATTTTCTCTTTGGATTGAATTCAATTCAACAAACATTTATTGATGCCTACTTTGGGCAAAGGAATCTTTTCTATCATGGACCCCTTTGGTAGTCTGGTAAAGCCTATGGACCCCTTCCGAGAATACTGTTTTCCAAATAATTGAAGGAAATGTTAAATTTTATTTAGATGTTAGGGAAACTAAAGATGTAATTCCTCCCCACTTCTACCCCCAGCCTCTATTGTCTTTTTCCCCAATAAATATTTTACTTGGTAAATATTTTTCAGTTTCTAGAACTTTTTGCCCCCTCACTATTTTATCCTTAAAAGAGGATCTTGTTGTTTGTGGTTGTTCAATTGTTTTTAGTCACGTCCAACTCTTTGTGACCTCCATTTGGGATTTTTTTTGGCAAAGATACTGGAGTGCTTTGCCATTTCCTTCTCTAGCTCATTTTACAGATGAAGAAACTGAGGCAAACAGGGTTAAGTGACTTGCCCAGGGTCACACAGTTAGTTAAGTATCTGAGGTCAAATTCGAACTCAGGAAGATGAGTCTTCCTAGCTCCAAGCCTGTCACTTTTTCCATTGTATCACCTAACTGCTTACAATGGGGGAGAGGGAAGGTTAGGGTGGGGTAACAGGAGGAAATCAGGGAGGACAGCTGAATCTAGACCTGTGATTTCATGGGTGTAGGAACTTCCCTACTGAGGCAATGACCTCTACCAATACAAATGAGAAACTACTCTATAACAAAATGCCATATAAGGTATTGCCTGGACCAGTGAAAGATTAAGTGAATTGGTCAGTATGGGTCAGAGGCAGGACTTGAACCCAAGTTGTCCTGACTCCAAGGCCAGCTCTTTTTTTATGGTGCCACACTATTTCTCAATACCCATTCTATGGTGGGAAAATTCCTGATTCCACTTCCCTATCCTTGTAATTCAGAGTTAATATCTATAGAGACGAAATTGATTTCCTCTCTTGTCTCTCCCCTATTCTTATCCCTATCCAGTTCAGACTACATAATGGAATCCCGGCTTTCTCCAGAAAACATTGCATCCCTGACCATCCTTTCCAATTCTGATAGCTCCTCTTCTCATCCTGCCACTCCCACCCCTGGCCCCAAAAACTGGACCAGGAGAAGGAGCAGACATCCTCCCAGCTCCTTACTCTCACTTCCAAACTCTCTCTGCCATCATCACTCATCAGCTTTTCTTCTTTTGAGTTTGACTCCATCTCGATCTTTATCACCTAGTCCAACTCTTGTCATTATTGCTATATAGCAAACCCAAAGTCCTAGAGCGAGCAGAAATGTTCTCCAGAGAGAGGAAGTGAAACAGGAATGATTATACCCTTTTAAGATTGCAGCTATCTGAAGCACACAGGACACTTCCTTTTGGCTCTGATTTCTGAACTTGCTGACCTCGAGGGCTTTTTCTCTGGTTCCTCAACAATTTCAATATCCAGCTCACAGTCTCCTTCTCCCCTTAGCCCCAACAATCTCTTGCCCTCAATTTTAGGGATTTCAAAATACATGCTGGTGTTGTCTCAAACACCTTGACCGGTCAGTTTATCAGTGTCCTGAATTTTCAAGACCTCCATCTTCCCCTCTCCCCTTGGGCACACCGAGGGATGACCACAGCCCTGATTTCACTATCACCCTGAGCTATTTGATCTTCATGATCCATAACTTTGAAACTCCTCACTCAGACTTCACCTTCTTATATTTCTGATTTTGATTTTTGTCTGTCTCTAGCTTTCTCCTAGGGGTATCAAGTTCCTACTCGAGCATTAATCTAACAAAGCATAGAATTTAGAAAAAGGTTCATTATAATGCATGTTGTGTGGTTGTGTCTGGTTTTGTCCTTTGTTCTAGAAGAAGACTGTGACATTAGGGAGATTATGATACAACTTGCAATTGACTTTGATTTGAGTGAGGGAGGGCTGTGCAAGGTCACCAGTCTGACTTTCTCCTCCAGAGCCATCTGGGCTCAGTGGCCAGATATCAATCAGGCTGAATGGAGATGGCCCAGGATGTAGTGGGAGACCCTGGCTCTTTTAAGCTAAGGTCATTCTAGGTTCTCACTTTGAGTGAGGCAATACACATTCAATGAATAAGCCTCTTTACTAAAAATATAGGCCCCTCTAATAATAATAATTTTAAAAAATCAAACTGGGAGGGTAAGACCCTCAGCGTTACTGGTCAAAGAGAAACAGTTACCATTTACATTCATTCTGAGCTAGGAGGGCCCAAAAAACAACCCTTAGGCAATGCTTGTGCAGGGACCTATTGTTGTCCAACCTTGTGAGACCTAGTGAAGGAATTACTATCTCAGACCTCTTGGTCACACAATGGTAGAGGCAAGTGATGTTTCCTTCCTCCCTCTCTCCAGAGGGTCAGTGCTCACCCTCACCAAAAACACCTCCCCCCTAAAAAAACCACAACAAACTACCAGCTGGTGAAATACCAACAGATTTGGTGTCACCACATTTCTGCTTGACTTCTTCCTTCTGGGACCTCTGTTCACTTCTTTTCTTTAGAGTACATGTTCTGCACCCTGTCTCTTAGGTCTGGACCCTGCAGCTGAACATCCTCACCTGAGCATTATATATGTTCAGGCATTGGTTCAGCTCACTGCTCAATTGACTGCAACTGCCTCCATTCACTGCCACCAACTAATGTTCCTTATCACAGCCATGCCCTAGAAGTTGTCTTCCTCATGGGTGCTTCTCTTTCTCAGAGTCCCCTCTCTCTGTCTTCTTTGTGTATGCTCCTTGTACCTGTAGCATTGTGGGAAAGGACTGCTTGGCTCATTCTGTGGTGGCTCGGATCCTCTTGTGGTCTATGCATCCTGAACCAGAGGGACTGACCTGACCTCTCACAATGTGAAGAAAAGCCATCTCCTCTGTTCACTATAAAATGATCGTTATCTTAGATTGCATTAATAGAAACAAGATATCCAGAATGAGGGATGTTGCAGCCCTACCATACCATATACCAGTGGTATAAAATTTGAATAGAAAAGGGGGCCTCTAAACCAGGGGTAGGGAACCTGTGCCCTCAAGGCCACATGTGGCCCTCCAGGTCCTCAAGTGCAGCCTTTTGAATCCAAACTTCATAGAATAAATCCCCTTAATAAAAAGATTTGTTCTGTAAAACTTGGAATCAGTCAAAAGGCTGCACCCAAGGACCTAGAAGGTCACATGTGACCTCAAGGCCACAGGTTTTCCACCCCTGTTCTAAACCATACACAAGGGCAGAGTACAGTGGAAGTGTCATCTCTTTATCCCTGGAAACTATGCCTCTGAAGATCACATTAGCTTTTTTGATTGCCACATCACAAGGCAAATTCATTTTGATCTTCCAGTCCCCTAAAAGCACCAGAGCTTTTTCAAAACAACTGCTAACCTCATCTCTGTCAACTTTAACCTCTGTCACCTATGCCCTATTGAATTTAATCTTATTAGATTCAGCCTAATGCTCTAGCCTGTCAAGATATTTTTTGGATCCTGATTCTGTCATCCAGTATGTTAATTATCCCTTCCATTTTTGTCATTTTCATGTAAATTTTATGAATATCCAACATCATACCATGTAGGACTCACAAGGATTGGGTCCTGGGGATGTCCTAATTATAAGATCAGAGAAGGAGGTGGGGAGGAATGCAAAATCACAGAATCGTGATTTCAAGAGCTCTTACCCCAAAGGCTTGACCTGTGTAAGTCACCATGCCCACATATACCAGAGCCACTCATGAAGGGAGAAGTTGCTTCAGGTTTATTTACACTGGAAAGCCCCTCTGTGGGAACTAGGAAACTCCTCATGAAGTTTCCCCTATTGATACTGAAACGATTAGGAACTTTTCACTTCCCTGGGAAGGGAATTTCCCTAGCGGTACTCAGTGACTGCTAACCAGCTAACCCAGATCTTCAACTGTAATCCAAGCAGAAGGAATAAACCACTCATTGTAGGTCTGCTTTGGATGAGGATATTTAAAGAAGACAGATTCTGAAGTAGCAGTTCTCAAAACATGGCCAGACATACCTGCAGACCCTTTCAGGAATCCAAGAGGTCAAAACTATTTTTGTGATAATACTAAGATATTTAAATTGCTGTCATGGTAGACAAAAGAAAAAGACACTATAATTCATCATCAGTGAAATTTATGTCCTTTTAATTGGGTGTCCAGCAGTAGGGATGGGCTGTACTGAACTCTCTACTGGTTTTCCTTGTGACCAAATACATGACTTTGTAAAAGAGTAGAACTACCAGGTCCCTTTGTGGAGCAGCTGGATCCTGCCAAGGGCTTCATGGATCTTGTTCACCCTACTGTTGTAAAGAGCTTCCATGCACTCATTGCATGTATTCATGGTTCGCCTTTAAAACAAGTTTTGTTTTCTAACTATGCCCCCAAAGCATAATGCAAGTCCTTTGGGCTCTAAGATGTCAAGACTTCACCAGTCTTGGCATAGTCCAACAACAGCAACTAAAGTCCCAGCAACCTCTCCCTTAGTTTTCAGAGGGCAGTCAATGCAGAGGGTTTACAGCAGTATAGTATGTAGTACAATGCCCTCACACTGCCTTCTGACACAGTGGAAGGTAAGATTCAGGTTAAAAAAAGTTTTAGTTTTAAGAACTTTATTTGCTGCACAGTATTTACAGTACTACAGATTTCATGTGTTATGAAAAGTGAATCGTTTTTTTTTATTCAGATATTAGCACAAAAGGTCACAGAATTCTAGGGAATTACTAGTGAGAAAGATATTTTTCATGTTATACATTTTATTTTGTATACTGCATTTTATTGGCTATTTCATGGTTACTATGTTAGGGAAGATTCATATTATCAAAATTAGTGTTTTGTCATAAAGAATTGCATATAGAAAAGTGTATTTTCAGCAATTTCTCGCAAAAGTTTTGGTGGTCATGGGAACCTAACCCCCTATTTCCCATAGGTTCAACATATCAACATTCATATATATGTATTTTTTACTTTAGTGCCATTTTCTAGGTATGTTATCCCTGTGAAAGTTGAGGATTGACTGTATATGAGAATATATATCAAACAATATAGATGGAATGACTTCTCCCTTGGGGAGCTAGATAGTTCAACCAAGAGAGAGTTCCACATATTACCCAAGGAGAAATACTCTGAAGTTTCTAGAGTAGTAAACTAGGAATAGGGATATGATCCAAGTTCTACATGTTAATTTCTTCCTAGTGTCTTTCTCTCCCTTCAGTGACCTAAAGAGAGGTATTGGTACACTTCATCTTCTCTCTTGAAGCTGGAAGCCAGAAATGCCTAGATCTCTCTTCTTTCCTACTCCCACAGACTTTACCAGCCCTGGTCATTGATTTCCACCAATAAAGACAGAGTATCATGCAAATAGCCCTTTGAGGCAAGGGTTACTGAATGATATGTGGAGAAAATGGAATGGGGAAGAGCAGTGAAAGGAGAGGGAGAAAGAAAGATGCATAAGGTGGTAAAAATAGAGAGTGACCTTATGCTCCAATTCCCACCCTCTCCCCACCTCCAACAATGTTCTCTGGAACCATATACCCTACTTCCCTTCTTTTACTTAGGTATATAGTGGTCCCAGGTAGATTCAGATTCAACCAGATACCACTGGTACAGAGTACGGTAGGGCTACAATGTCCTTCATCCTGGATATCTTGTTTCTATTAAGGCAGCCTAAGATAATAATAATTTTATAGTTAACAGAGGAGAAGGTTTTTCTTTACATTGTGAGGAGTCAGGCCAGTCCCTCTCTTTCAGGCTGTATGAGCCACAAGAGGATCTGAGCCACCACAAAATGAGCCAATCAGTCCTTTCCCATAATGCCACAGGTACAAGGAGTACATACAGAGAAGATAGAGAGGACTCTGAGGAAAGTACCCCTGAAGAAGAGACTAAGGTCCCTTAGAAGGTGTTTGGGTCTGGACTCTTAGTCCTTGTAGTCGGAACATCCTAACCCATCCCCTCATGCATACTAGGCTAGCTGTTTCCTTAAGTGACTTTGTGATCATCTTCTATGCTTGGTTAGCTTTGGAGACCAAAACCCCAGACTATTAACATCGCTTCCTGGTCGCCAGAGTTCATAGAAGCCACAAGGAACCTCAGGTGGTCTCAGGTGCTTGGCTGATAGATTATGATGAGCCACTGAGGCAAGGGAACTTTGACCGACTAAGTCAACTTGGAGGATTCTCCGTGGTCATCTTTGTTGAATATCCTTCTCCTACTATGGCTGCGTGAATTTCCTTTTGTTAATCATTCAATGATCAACAAGTGTCTCATTTTGTTCCAATATCAAACCTTACATACTAGGGGATGAACCGGAGTCTGGCTTGATTGAAACGTAATTATCCAGTTGAGGAGGGGGGATGGACAGTACAGAGGAAAGTGAGCCAAGATTGTTCTTCCTATTTTTGGTGATATCTCTGGGGATGGTAATTGCTTCTGGTAAATCTGTCACCATCCCCTTTGACTCCTGACTCCTGGGAGGTTAGAGAGTAAACTGTCTATGGGCATTCAACCAGGAGAGGCAATGTGAGTATGCTCTGGGAAAGTCACTTTGCCTCAGTTTCCTCATGTATAAATGGGAGTAATAATAACACCTACCTTCTAAAGTTATGAAGATCAAGTGAGATAATAATTCCAAGTCTTTAGCACAGTGTCTGGCGCTTAGCTAATATCTATATAGCACTTACTATCATCATTATTATTATCTCAGAGAGATTTCTGAAAGTGGGGGCTATGGACAAATATGCCAATTATATCCTCATTTAATTAACTGAGCATAGACAGGGGGGTACTGTGTCAGTTTTAAAAAGTTTCCATTCTCACCCTTGGACTGTGTGCTGTGAACTAATTCCCTCTGTAGCTCACAGTGAAGAGCCCTGGAAGAACACAGAACGCAGGGACCAGGAACATTTCCTCAAGTCCAGCAGAAGTTGCTATTGTTTCACCTGAGAAATAAAGACCACATACAAATTTAGAGGGTTTGTTGTTTTTTGGGTTGTTTTAGTTCTTTTTCCTGGCATGGGAGGCCAGAGTCAGGTCCCAGTAGTGACAGCTTCTTGCGGCCTGACCCAAGCATTACTTTGTCCTGGAATAGAATCCAAGTTTGTCTTCCGCCCCACCTGACCCTCTATTTCTGGGAGATTAGATAGTAAAATATCTATGACCATTCAGCCAGAAGAGACAATATGAGTTCGTTCTGTGTTCTTAATAGCTTTAGCTTGAAGATAATTTGAGTAAATTATATTTTGGACCCTCTGTCTTTGCTGAGTCTTCTAGACTTGAAATTTGAGCCTCCAAGTTATACCAGTGGATTTCATCAGAACTCAGTTTACCTTCAGAGCTTTCTAGAGGGATTGAATTTTTGAGGATTAAAATTGTTGGCCTAGTGGTGATAACCATCTGGCTCATGAGGTAACAGTTGACCCTGGCCGAGGGGGCAGTGGCAGCCTGGTGACAAGTTGGCACTGGCATGTGCAGTGGCAAAAACAAACTCACATTGATTACTGCTATTAATGTGAGACTGATCAGTCCTTTCCACATTGCTACCAGCATGCTTCCCAATGATCACCGTGCAACTCCTCTCCAGGAAAGATTTGTAAGACCAATACCTGTCATTGTTGAAGGGGGTTTGCTTTCTAACGTCAAGGGAGAAGTGAAAATGGTTAGCCAGCCCCACAGAAGAAGCAGGGAAGCCCCTCAGAGTCCCCTAGGGGCAATGATTTTCTATTCCCATCTATTCTAGGAAAGGAGAAGTCCTGGCTGGAGGGCCAGGGAACATCAAGTAGGTGAGGGTACGTGACAAGAACCCTGGTCTGGAATAAGGATCAGTGACCATTCAGGAAATGTGATCACCTTTGCTGTAGCCCCAAAGTTTCTGAGTGAATGGCAAAGATTTGGCAACACCCACCCCATGAATCTAATTTTTAGACCTGGGACTTGATCCTTCCTGGGACCCTTTCCAGATTCAGTTGCTCCTTCAGTGAACTATTGCTTTGTTTGTCTCACTTATGCTGTTTCTATTTCAGTTTTTCTCTTTCTCTTTTAATCCTGCTGCATCATGCTTCTTGAATACTAGAGGTCAAGGTTGGGCAGTAACAGCACTAAAGTCATTTAAATGTCAAAAGAACCCTAGCTGACTTTAAGAATCTTACCACAAAGGGATGGTAGGAGCAAATTAAACTTTCTTTAAAAGATATTATGACCTTAAAGACTTGATTATTCAGGGGGCTAACTGTTGTTCCGTCATTTTTCTGCCATTTCTGAGTGACCCTACTTGGGATTTTCTTAGCAGAGATGTAGGAGTGGTTTGCCATTTCCTTCTTCAGCTCATTTTACACAGATGAGGAAACAGGTAAACAGGGATAAGTGACTTGTCCAGGGTCACACAGTTAGTATCTGAGGCCACATCTGAACCCGGAAGATGAGTCTTCCTGATTCCAGTCCTGGTATGCTATCCACTGTGCCACCTAGCTGCCCCAGGGAACTAAAGGTTCAGACTATTGATGCCATTTCCTCATTACCTAAATACAAAGCATTCACAAAGAGCTCTAAGGATCTAATGTAATGGTTCTCAACCTTCCTAATGCCGCGACCCTTTAATACAGTTCCTCATGTTGTGGTGACCCCCAACCATAAAATTATTTTCGTTGCTACTTCATAACTGTAATTTTGCTACTGTTATAAATCATAATGTAAATATCTGATATGCAGGATGTATTTTCATTGTTACAAATTGCACATAACCCAGGTTGAGAACCGCTGATCTAATGCTTAGTTGGTGGAGGAAGATGGTTAATTCAAGCAAGGTCAGTTAAATGAACTCAAGGCAATGGCTGTCAATCTCTTTTAGTTAACAGTCAAATGACTTACCAGTATTTAATTTTGTTCCAATATCAAACCTAAGGTTACCAGGGGATTGATTTGAGTCCAGTCCAACCCATAACAGCACCATGACTAGGGAGGAAATTGCAAGTGAACTGAATTGTATCTCCATTACCAGCATGTGTGGGGTCCATTATAACTGGAATATTTGAGGAGGAAGAACAGTGAATGATGTCAGTAAAGTATTAGTCTGACTGCAATTTTATTGCTTTCAGACGACTTTTGAGTTTGAGAATTGAAATTCAGAACCAGGCAAGCAAGCCTCTGGGGTTTGGGAAGAGTATGATTATATAATCTTCCAAGAAGTTTTTCTAATTATTCTCTCTCTGGATATTTCTACCATCATACTGAACACTTCCCCTCGCCCCTACCCCTCCACCCCCCATACCTACCACACACACAGGAAATCTACCAGAGAAGCAATGCATTTTGTCTTGGTTTTCCTGTACTTTCCCTCTTGCATACTGTTCTGAGACTCTTTACCATCACCCTAGGAGCATGGTTTGAGAACTCCATATATATCAGGTAATACCAGACATCTGTATTAGTTGGGGAAATGTCTAGATCAGTGGTTCTCAACCTGTGGGTTATGTTCAATTTGTAACAATGAAAATACATCCTGCATATCAGATAGATTCATAACAGTAGCAAAATTACCGTTATGAAGTAGCAACGAAAATAATTTTGTGGTTGGGGGTCACCACAACATGAGGAACTGTATTAAAGGGTTGTGGAATTAGGAAGGTTTAGAACCACTGGTCTAGATGGTGAGATCTATGTCTTCTAGACACAACTGAATCCATCAAGAATTCTGAGAACATTTTGTAAGTGTGTGTGTGTGTGTGTGTGTGTGTGTGTGTGTGTGTGTGTGTGTGTGTGTGTGTGTGTGAGTGTGTGTGTGTGTGTGTGTGTGTGTGTGTGTGTGTGTGTGAGTGAGTGAGTGTTCACTTGCGTAAACTAGGGGTGAAAAGGAGAAGTGACAGATATATTTTGTTTCCTTCTTGGCTTCAAAAAATTGAAGTATAAAGGAACCACCACACCAAACCAGAGCTAGATGGGAACCTGTGGCTTGTTGTTTATTAATATGTAACAGTTTATTTAAAAATACTCTTAAGCATTCTGTTTCTGAACCTATTCTCAGGGTCCTGTTCTTAGTCAGGTTGAAAAGAATGTGACATAGAATCTCTATGAAGTATTAATGTCTGATAATGACATAGTGGTAAGGGACTCTTCTCCTCCCAGCCAAGCTGTATCAGGCATCACCATCATCCCTGTAAACCATGAGGGAACTTTGGGGGCCAGTTTCTAACTATGTATGATTCCTTCATTGATAACTTCATAACTGATTGTTGACCCATAGATTCCTTCATTGATAACTTCCTAACTAGTTGTTGAACCATAAAAATAGATGGCACTGTGTGATCCTACCTAATAGAAGGGTCTATTCTATTAGAATAGAAGGTCCCTGGCTTACTTGTTCACTTTTTTGGGGGGCCTTTCTTACCATTAGAAAGTAGCCTTATGAGCCTGTTTGCTGATGATATAGTATTGTGTATCAGAACAGTTGGTGACAGTAGCAGGAATAAACTGGTACCAGAGGAGTGTTTGCCCCAGATAGAGATACTACTAGAAAAATCAAGTATGGTTGTCTTCTAAGTGCTCAGTGCAGAAGTGAAATATGAAATGACTAAGCAGCCTTCTTAAAAAAAAGTTTTATGTACCAACGAGGCTTGAATACCAGCCTTCCAGCTGTCTGTACTAGTAGTGATGAATTAAAATGCTGAATCTTGTTTAGATCATTCTGTTAATACATACTTTCATCCTCATGTTTATCATTGCATTCTGTGAAGAAAAAATGAGCTTTTCTATACTTTGTTCATCTGTACTTTGGGAACCTCTTTTACTTTCTGATTTTTGAGGAAGCCATAGACTAGAGCCAAAAGTCCCTGGAGTAACTCAACAAATGTGAGAATGGGGAAACCTACCTCTCTATTGAGAAGTCAGGTTTCCCTCAGAGCTAAAATCCAAGTGAATCACAAAAGTCATAGAGTGGCATAGGTTTCTAACCCCTATGGTCTCAGTCAAGTAGCACCTCTAGTTTTTATGCTAGAAGATCTTAACCTATTTTCATTTTTACTAAGGGATTCTTAAAAATAAATTCATAAAATCCAAAAGAATGAATATCCGATGATGGAATTGTATGCACTGGTACAAACTATGGGGGAGGAAGTCCCTTAGGAAGTTGGGAGAGACACCTTCCTGGGATCCCTAAAATCCTACTATGTAGCTGCCAACTCATAAAGTTAGCCCTAGACAAAATCTTCTAGTTTAAAAAAAAAATTAATTTATTTTATAAAGACTGATACTATAAGCAAACTAGGAGAGCAAGGAATACTTTACCTGTCAGATACATGGAGAAGGGAAGAATTCATGATCAAACAAGAGATAGAGAACATTATGAAATGCAAAAATGTATGATTTTAATTATATTAAATTGAAAAATTTTTGCACAAAGTCAATGCAACCAAGATTAGATGGGAAGCAAAAAACTGAGAAACAATTTTTTACAACCAGTATCTCTGATAAAGGCCTCATTTCTAAAATATGTAGAGAACTGAGTCAAATTTATAAGAATAGAATTCTTTCTCACTGATAAATGGTCATAGGATATGAACAGGCAGTTTTCAGATAAAGAAATTAAAGCTTTCTATAGTCATATAAAAATGCTCTAAATCACTATTGATTAGAGAAGTGCAAATCATAACAACTTTGAGGTACCATATCACACCTATTAGATTGGCTCATATGAAAAAACAGAAAAATGATACATGTTGGAGAAGATGTGGGAAAATTAATTGTTGGTAGAGTTATGAACCTCTGCAACCATTCTGGAGAGCAATTTGGAACTATGACCAAAGGGTTGTAAGACTGTGCATACTCTTTGATCCAGTAATATCACTTCTAGGTCTGTATCCAAAAGTGGTTAGAAATAAGGGAAAAGGACCACATGTACAAAAATATTTATAGAGGGTCTTTTGGTGTGGCCAGGAATTGGAAACTGAGGGATGCTCATCAATTGGGGAATGGCTTAACTAGCTGTGGTATATGAATGTAATGGAATACTATTGTGCTATAAGAAATGCTGAGCAGGTGGACTTCAGAAAAACCTAGAAAGATTTATATGAACTGATGCTGAGTGAAATGAGCAGAACCAGGAGAACATTGTACACAGTAATAGCAACATTGTGCGATGACTAACTTTCACAGACTTGGCTCTTTTCAGCAATACAATGATCTAAGACAACTACAAGGCTCATGATGGAAAATGCTGTCCACTTCCAGAGAAAGAACTATGGAATCTGAATTCCGACCAAAGCATACTATTTGCTCTCCTTTTTTGTTGTTGTTTTGTTTTATCTCTTCTTTCTCATCATTGCTCATATTGGTTCTAATTCTTCTTTACAACATAACTGATGTGAAAATATATTTAATATGAATGAGTATGTAAATCAGATTGCCACTGTGTTGTGGAAGGGGGGAGGGGAAGTGGGAGGGAGAGAAAATTTAAAACTCAAAAGCTTGTGGAAGTGACTGTTGAAAATGAAAAATAAACGAATTTAAAAAATTAACTTATTTTTAAACTTAAATACTAAAACAAATACACAATAAGAAAAGAGAGAGAAGTATATTATAAACTTAAATAAGAAATAAGAAAATAAAAAAGGCATTGCCATGAGCACAACAGAATGTAAGAGAGGATTCAAACTATATAGCAATACATTTCCATTTCAACAAAGCCTATATAATAAATACTACACATTGTTTTCTGAAATGTCTATCTTTGCTTCCTTGTAAGTTTTCTTTTGTTTTCTGCTGTGAACTTTTTACTTTGTTCTTTTTTCCCCTCTTCTTCCCCTCCCCCCCCAAGAAGGCTACAATTAAGCTTGGATATATTTTCATACATTTATACATACACATATACATATATACATACATAATACATAGATACATACATAATACATATATACACAAAGATAAATATATATATATATACATGTACATACACATACATACACTTATATACATATACATACACTTAGATATCTATAATGATACTCATATATAGACATATACATTTATTTGCATCTATGTAAGACCATACTATACTTATTTGTCCTCTGTTTTTCTGAGGGTGGATAACATCTTCCTTCATAAGTGGGAGTCTTTCCATATTTTTCTAAGCCCACCAACTTGTCATTTCCTACACCACAGCAATATTCCAACCTTATACTATTCATTTTTAATAGTCTAAAACAATAGCTTAATATAGCTGACATATAGTGTAGTTTCCCTATTCTTCTCTTATGATTAAATCTATTTAAGCTTTAACTTTTTCTGAGATCATGATTACTACCCCTGCTTTTTTCTCCTTAACAAATTCTACTCCTGATCTTTATTTTAGTGTGTATTTCTCATTTCCTACTCCTTCTGACTCTTTTACTTTACTTTTACCCACTGCCCTCCTTTTACTTAACGTACCCCACCTCCAAGGATTCCCTCCTTTATCCTCCCATTCTGTTAATCTTAATACTCTTCTATTACCTCCCCTCTTATCCTATTGCTTGACCTTACCCTCTAAAAATTCTCCCTTATCCTCTCACCCCTCCCTATCCTCTTAGCCTTTTATTTCTTTCTGAATTTAGAAGACTTTTAATACGTGTGTGAGTGTGTGTGTGTGTGTGTGTGTGTGTGTGTGTGTGTATGTTGTTCCCTCTTAAACCCATTTCTGATGAAAGCAGGGTTCGAGAGCTACCAGCCCTATCCACCATCTAATTCCTCTGTGTCAGTTCTTTCTCTTGAACCTCATTTGTATAAAATAATTACTCTTTTTACCTGTTCTTGAATGGTTTTACTTTTTAAAATCCTATCATACTCAAGTCTACCCCAATCTTGTTTACAAACTACCCAATTACTAATTGAAATCCTAAACATACATTTTACATTTCCTCTTATAAAAGGTAAACAGTCTGTCCTTATTGAGTCCCTTATAATTAGTCTTTGATGTGTACTTTATATTTCTCTTGGATCTTATATGTCAAACCTTCTATTAAGTTCAGTTTTTTTTTTTTACAAAATCTCAAAAGTCTGACAATTCATTAAATATCCACTTTTTCTCCATTCAGGATTATGCTTAATTTTTCAGGGTATGATATTTTTGGTCACAACTCCAGTTCATTTGCTCTTCAATATGTAGTGTTCTAAGCCTATGGTTTCTTAACGTTGCTGCTGTCAAGTCTTTTGTGATTCTAATTGTGGTACCACCATATTTAAATCATTTTTTTCTTGTTGCTCATAATGTTTTATCCTTGAGCTGGGGGTTTCAGAATTTGACTATGATATTCCTGTAGATTTTCCTCCTGGAATCTCTTTCAGATGGTGATTGGTGAATTTTTTTTTATTTCTGTTCCCCTCCTGTTCTGACACCTCAGTACAATTTTCTTTAATTATATCGTGTATTATTGTATCAATATTCTTTTTTTTTGAAATCATGGCTTTCAGGCTATGATTAAATTATTCTTATGTTTTCTTGATCTGTTTTACAGATCAATTGTTTTTCTTGTGAGATGTTTCACATCCTCTTCAATTTTTTCATTCTTTTTATTTTGTTTTATTATTTATTGGTCTGTTACAACTTTGCTGGCTTCCCCTTGCCCAATTCTGATTTTCAAGGAGTCATAGATTCTGGATCCCCTTTTCTAATCGGTTTACCTTCTTTTCATAATCTTCTTGTTTTTCTTGGCTCATTCTTATTTTTAAAATTTTTTTCCTCAATCTCTCTGATTTGATTTTTAAAGTCTTTTAAAATTCTTCTATGGATTTTTTTTTTGGGCAGGTGACCATTTGATGTTACTCTTAGGTAGGGGTAGGAGAGATTTTTCTTGCTTCAGTATCCTCCTCTGAAGATGAACAGTTCTCATTGTAACTTTCTGTGGTTGGATTCTTTTTTCTTTTTCTTGCTCATAAAAAAAAATTGTAGCGGCTTATTTTTTGTAATCCCTTCTAGTCCTGGGGTATAGGAGATGGGACCTTTGGCTTCAGATCATCATTTAGTTCTCCCCTCTAGCTTGAAACCAAAACCAAGAACTCCACCTTCCTGCAAATGCCTATAGCCAGTGGTGTCCCTGCCCCACTGCTTCTCCACACATTGGTATGTGTTGGTTCCTTCTGGCACAGGGCAGATTCTGGGCAACACAACTGCATCTAACATTTCTTATCAGCAGAGGTTCCTTCAATCTTCCCAGGCCCAGACACTGGATTCTCCACACTCCAGGAGGTGAAAGTTCCTGTGGTTGGGACTGGGGCTAACTCCCAACCCTGCTAACCCCAGGGCTTGATGCTTGCTGTTTCAGTGGAACCAACCTGGAGGTGTTTACTTTTTTCACTGTGACCAAACCTTGGTCTTGGGATTTTTCTTCAGATCTGTGATTGCCAAGAAGCACCACTGTTTTGTCCCAACTCTTGTTTATTTTTACCACTCTGTCTTTGCCCTGAGGCTCTATATTATCTTGTTTGGGGGATATCTTGAGAGCTTGGAATTTTCTGACCTACTTGCCCATATTCCCAAAATCCTCTAGAAGAGCTTCTAGTCTTAAACATACATATAGACACTTAAAAACATGTAGGAGACATACAACAGGTAATGCAAAACTCCGAGTATAGGTAGTGAAAGCTTTAATACTTATAGAGACCATGACCATGAATAGGCTCCATATTTTTCCAAAGTGATTGGAGCTAAGAGAAAGTCTCATTCAGTGGGTAAATTCAAAAGGCTTTATCTCCCACAACATTTCATGGCAGTTCCATAGTGTGATTATATCACCCAGTTTGTATTCTGATTAGGTAGGTTGACTTCTGTCCTGCCTTGTTTTAAAAAGCATGAGAGTCTCACTAAAGTGGTGACTGATGGGTTTGCAATTGTCCATAAACATGGATAGGTGCAGTTGAGGGGTGTGACACAGATAGGAGTGGCACAGTGGCAGCCTCATCTTGAGTTTCAAAATGCTTCTCAGGCCTTGATGATTGAAAGAGTTGCAATCTGAGGTTCCCATGTTTGTCCAGTTACTGTCTTCTGAGAATCCAGCACTCTCAAGACTGTTGAAAGTTTGTTTACTTTCTGCTTTGAGAAGATTGTGCTCTGAAAAATGATGGCTCACCAAGATGAAAAGGGGGAGTGATTAAGCAGAGCCTGCTTTGCACAATAGTCTCTAACACCCTTCTATAAAGGAAATGATGTCTCTCCTCTACTGGGTTGAGACAGAGAGGTTAACTGGGATTTGATTCGAGTGGCAGGGGACAATTGGGAATGGGTGCTGAGAGCATTTAATACCAAATCTAGTTCCTTGTATTTACTTTGTTATACTCTTTTATTAAATACCTTTTTCTCTGGTTTTATTATTTGTCTGTTTTAATCAAACCTAAAGTATTTGAATGGGGGTTCCAAGTGTGAACTGGAAGAGATGGCCTAAACAGTACCTTGAACTTGAATGTAACCAAAAGATGTGGAATCCCAGGAGGTCCCCATGTTACATACCATTTGAATCCCTATATAAAGTCATGGTTAGAGGCTGTACTACTAGTTAATCTCCAGCGTAAGAAAAAAAAAATGTAAAGTCAGTTGGTCAACAAACATTTTAAAATTTATCACTTATTTTTCATACTTTCTTTTTATATTTTGAGTCCCAAATGTCCTCCCTCCTTCTACCCCTTCCCCAACCACTGAGAAGGGAAGTAAAATGATATTAAATATACATGTGAAATCAGGCAAGCCATATTTCTATATTAGTCATGGAGGAAAATGGGGAGAAGAAGGAGGAGGAGGAAGAGGAGAAATTATACTTCAATTTACACTCAGAGTTCATTCGTTCTTGATCTGGAGCTAGGTAGCATTTTTTTCATCACAAGTCCTTTGGAACTGTCTTGGATCATTGTTTTGATCTGAGAGTAGCTAAGTCTTTCACAGCTGATCATCATGCACAATGATCTCCTATTCCTCTCAGTTTACTTTGCATCAGTTACTATAGATCTTACCATGTTTTTCTAAAACTACCCCCTCGTCCTTTCTTATAACATAATATTGCTCCGCAATCACATGCCACAACTTGTTCAGCCATTCCCCAACTGATGAATACCCCCTCGATGTCCACAAAAGAGTTACCATAAATGTTTTTGTACATATATGCCCTTTTCCCTTTTTTATGATCTCTTTGGGATATAGACCTAGCATTGATATTGCTGGGTCAAAGGGTATGCACAGTTTTATAGCCCTTTGGACATAGTTCCAAATTGTTTTCCAGAATAGTTGGACCAGTTCACTACTCCACCAACAATTCATCAGTGCACTTATTTTCCTTCATGTTGTTGTTGTTCAGCCATTTCAGTAGTCATTCTTCATGACCCCATTTGGGGTTTTCTTAGCAAAGATATTAGAGTGCTTTGCCATTCCTTCTTTAACTCATTTTACTGATGAGGAAATAGGATTAAATGACTTGCCCAGAATCATACAGGTAGTAAGTGTCTGAGGCCAGATTTGAATTCAGGAAGGTGAGTCTTCCTGACTCCAGGAATGGCACTCTATCTTCTGTGTCACTTAGCTGCCCTATTTTCCCTCATGGCTTCCCAGTATTTGTCATTTCCAATAGGTGTGAGGTGGGACCTCAGAGTTGTTCTAATTTGCACTTCTCTAATAAATAGAGATTTACAGTATTTTTTTCAAGTGACTATAAATAGCTTTGTTTTTTTTCTTCTGAAAAGGGCCTGCTTATATCATATGACCATTGATTAACTGGGGAACGTGACTTATTATAAATTTGACTCAATTCTCTATATATTTGAGAAATGAGGCCTTTATCAGAGGAATTTGATGTTATACATTTTTGATATTAATTCATTGTCTATGGTACTTTGTAGTAGAATATAGTTTTCATGATTATCTCTTTTAATTAGGTCTGTTCTTGCTTTTGCTTTGTCTGAGAATATGATTAACCCCTATCTTTTTTACTTTAGCTGAAATATTTTAGATTATACCCCAGCCCTTTATTTTTACTTTGTGTGTATTTTTCTGTTTTAAGTGTGTCTCTTGTAAACAACATACTGTTGAATTCTGGTTTCTAATCCATTCTGCCTTTATGGGTGAGCTCATCACAGTCACATTCATTATTATGTTTACTAATTGTGTATTTCCTTCCATCCCATTTCCTTCTATTCTTTTCTGTTCTTTTACCCTGTCCTTCTCAAAAGTTTATTTTGCTTCCAGCCACTGCTTCTCTTAATCCACTCTACATTTTATTATCCCTCTCTTCCCTTTTCTCTTATCCCCTTCCATTCCTATTTCCCTATTGGGTAAGAGATTTTTATATATAACTGAGTATGTATACACACACACACACACACACACACGCACACACATACACACGTATAAACATATACACATATATATATATATATATATATGGCAGTGGTTCTCAACCTTTCTAATGCCACTAATGCCATGACCCTTTAATAGTGGTATGTGGGCGTGTCTGCATGTGGGCGGACCCACATGGCGACAGATAGAGGAGATTCCTAAGACCATCAGAAATATGTGTTTTCTAATGGTCTTAGGCAACCCCTGTGACCCCTGTGAAAGGGTCGTTCAGTCCCAAAGGGGTTGCAACCCACAGGTTGAGAATGGCTGATATATGGGTTATATATAAAATATATCTACATATATGTATGTTCTATATGTGTATGTGTGTCTGTACATACATACATACATACATATATTCTTCCCTTTTTGAACCAATTAAATGAAAGTGAGGTTCAAGCATTGCCTGCCACCTCCTTATCTTCTCCTCCACTGTAAAAGCTCTTCCTTGATGCTTCTTTTATAAAGTGAGAAAATTTCTGCTATTCTACCTCTCCCTCCCCCTTCTCCCAGTGCATCCTTCTTTCTCACGCCTTCATTTTTTTTTAGACTATTCCAACATATTCATGCCCTCTGGCTATGTAAATTCCTTTTAACTGCCCTAATAATGATAAAATTCTTAGGAGTCACGTGTATCATTTTCCCATATAAGAATGTAAATAGTTTAACCTTATTGAGTCCCTAATGATTTCTCTTTCATCTTTACCTTTTTATGCTTCTCTTCAGTTTTCTGTTTGAATGTCAAATTTTCTATTCAGTTCCAGTTTTTTCATCATGAATGCTTGAAAATCCTCTATTTCATTCTCCCCTGAAGGATTATACTCAGTTTTGCTGGGTATGGTATTCTTGATTGTAATCCTAGCTCCTTTGTCTTCTGGAATATCATATTCCAAGCCTTCCACTTCTCTAAATCTAATGTGATCCTGACTGTGGCTCTACAATATTTGAATTGTTTCTTTCTTACTACTTGAAGTATTTTCTCCCTGAACTGGGAGCTCTGTAACTTGATTATAATATTCCTAGGAATTGGAATCTCTTTCAGCAAGTGATCAATGAATTCTTTTAGTTTCTATTTTACCTTCTGGATCTAAGATATCAGGGCATTTTTCCTTGATAATTTCTTGAAATATGAAGTCTAGGCTCTTTTTTTAAATCATGACTTTCAAGTTGTCTAATAATTCTTAAATTATCTTTCCTTGATCTATTTTCCAGGTCAGTTGTTTTTCTGATGATATATTTCACATTTTCTTCTATTTTTTTCATCCTATTGACTTTGGGTTTTTTTTTCTTCATGTCTAGTTGCCCAAGTCTAATTTTTAAGGAATGATTTTCTTTACTGTGCTTGTGGACCCCTTTTTCCATTTTGTCCAATTCTGCTTTATAAGGAGTTCTTTTCTTTAGTTAGATTTTTTTTTTTGCCTCTTTTACCATTAAGTCAATTCTGTTGTGTGTTTTTTTAAAGATGAGTTTATTCCACTTTTTTTGCCTCTCTTACCAAGCTGTAAAATATTTTTTTTTCATAATTTTCTTGAATCATTCTTATTTCTTTTCCCATTTTTTCCTTTACTATTATCTCTTTCTTTAACTTTTCCAGGAATAAATTGGGCTTGTGTTCAATTAGCATTTTTCTTTGAGGCTTTGGTTGTAGTGGTTTTCACCCTTTTGTCTTCTGAGTTTGTGTCTTGGTCTTCCGTAACCTTAATAGCTTTTAAGGGTCAAGCTCTTCCTTTTTAAAAATTTCATCATTTTTTCTAGCCTATTTCTTGATTTTGAACTTTATGTTAAATTTGGGCTCTGCTCACCTCAGGGCTGGGGAGCCTTTGTATCAAGCTTCATGCTTTTTTTGTGGTGCTATTTTCAGAGCTAATTCTGGGATTCTGCAAGTTTTCAGTGCTTCCAAGGTGATGTGGTCCAGGGAGAGATATGATCACTGCTCCCCTGGTTTGCCCCCTGGTCCTTATCCATGCAGAACTCCTGCTTCCCTGCTGTGATAGCAATCCTTTTGACCTGGTGCTATGACCAGGTCCCCTCTTCCCCGGCTGTTGCAAGCACTAGTGCTCTTCTTGGTCCTGGAACTGTGACCAGAATCCCTTCTCCCTTAAAATTAACCACAGGTGCTCCTCTTTTCCCTGGAACTGAGACCCAGAACTACCTCTGGGCAATAGAGTTGCCAATTAGTACTCATTTTACCCAGTGCTAGCAACAGGTTCCCATGTAATTTCTATCTGACCTATTGTCCAACCCCCTTACCATTGCTGGGCTGAGATTTTCCAAAACTGCTGTGGCTATTGACTGCCATGGGTATGCTCTTCAGCCAGACCTCTATCCTGGTGTCAAAGATCTCTCCTGCTGACCTCCTAAGTTTTCTTTGGTCAGAAAAACCCTGACCTTTTGTTGATTCTGCAACTCCAAAATTTGATTTGAGGAATTATTTTAAAATTGTCTGGAGGAGAATGTTGAGAGAGTTCAGCTGATCTGCCATCTTAGCTCCACTCCCCTCAACCAGCATTTATTAAGAGCTTATTGTATAGTAAACCCCGTGCTAAACACTGAAGACATGAAGAAAGACAAAAATAGTCCTTGCTCTCAAAGAATTCACAGTCTAGTGGAGGAGACAATATGCACACAACTATGCACATAGAAGACACATGCAAGGAAGTCACTAGCATTAAGGGATGATGGAGAAGGCTTCTTGCAGAAGACAGGATTTGAGCTGAGACTTGAAGGAAGCCAGGAGATAGAAACATGGAAGGAGGACATTCCAGGCATGAGAAACAGCCAGGTCTGAGGCACAGAGATAGGAGGTAGAGAGTTGTGTGAAAGGAATAGTAAGTAGGCCAATGTATTTGGGCAGCTAGGTGATGCAGAGGATAGAGCACTGGGCAAGGAGTAAAGAAGACTCATCCGCATGAGTTCAAATCCTACCTCAAACACTTACTAGCTGTGTGACCCTGGGCAAGTCACTTAACCCTGTTGGCCTCAGCTTCCTTATCTGTCAAATGAGATGGTGAAGGAAATGGCAAACCACTCCAGTATCTTTGCCAAGAAAACCCTAAATGGGGTTACAAAGAGTTGGGCTTGACTGAAACTACTCAACAAGTATGTAGTTTGTAATATTCTTTTCTGTGGAACAGTTTTACCTTAAATGTGATTCATGCAAATAATACTTTGTTATCAATTTCACAAGTATTCCATTTAATTCCAATATTCAAGCTCAGAAAATATTTTGATATATAGCCTTTCTTACTGAAGCACTCAGACAAGAAGAGGCATATCCAGCCACACATCCTTGTACATTTAGACAGCTGTTACTTCAGTCATCCAGGTGCCTTTCTAGTCTTCTTTCTAATCAGTCAGTCAAGAAGCATTTTTTAAGTACTTACTATAGTCCCTGCCCTCAAAGAGCTTACATTCAAATGGGGAAGATTAGTTGGTTGGCTGGTGGTTGTCTTTCATCCTCAAAGAGGTCCAAAATGACATCACTATGTTGGGGTCAAGGTACAAGTGTGTCTAACTGTGGCTGATCAGACCAATATGAGCTCAGAAGGCTCTACCACAGGTCAGGCATAAATAGCCCATGTGAACATTTGGAATGGAGATGTCTCTAAATTTGCACATCTCACCTTTCTTTTGAGCTTCTGCAATTCTGCTTTGCTCATAGCACAAAACACCTTCTTTGATGTGGGCATACTATGCTGGGGTGGTCCTGTGCCAGTGTCTCCTATGTTTCACAATTGATTCCAAAGTTATTCAGAGAGACCTTGAGAGTGTCTTCATATTGTTTCTTCTGACCTCTGTGTGAGCGCTTGTCTTGTGTGAGTTCTCTGTAAAATTGTCTTTTAGGCAAAAGTACATTTGGCTTTCAAACCACATAGCCAGCCCACTGGAGTTGTGTTTTCTGCAGTAGAGTTTGAATGTTTAGCTGTTCAGCTTGAGAAAGGACCTCATTGTCTAGTACCTGTCTTGCCAGGTGATCTTCAGAATCTTTCCAAGACAATTCAAATGGAAGTGATTCAGTTTCCTGGTATACTGTCCAGATTTCATAGGCATACAACAGTGAAGTCAGCACAATGGCTCTGTATGCCTTCAGTTTGGTATACAGTCTAATAATACCTCTTCTCTCACACACTTTTCTTCAGGGTGTACCAAACACTGAGATAGCTCTGGCAACATGTGCATCAACATCACCATCTATGTGGACATCCCTGGAAAGTATCCTTCCAAGGTAAGTGAACTTATCCACAGCACTCAATATTTCTCTATTCAATGTAACCAATGATTCCATATATGGATGGTATGGTGCCGGCTGGTGGAGAACCTGTGTTCTCTTGGTGTTAAATGTTAGGCCAGAATTAGCACAAGCCATACTTTGCTACACCTCAGCCTCAGAGTTTGAATTGAGTTTACAATCATCCTCAAACAAAATAATCATACAACAATTCTCTGCCCACTTTGGTCTTGGCTTGTAGCTTTTTCAAGTTAAATAATTTATTGTCAGTGCAGTAGATGACCTGGATGTTGTTTTCATCCTCACTGGAGGTATCTGACAACATTGCAGAAAACATCTTGCTAAAAACCATGGGAGCAAGCACACAGCCCTGACTGGGAAAGCGCTAGAGCATTGTCCATTATCCAGAAGCCGGGTGAGCAATGCCATCACGAAACTAATGTACAATGTTGATAAACTTCTCTGGACAACCAATTTTGCCGTTTCCACAAACCCTCTTGACTGAAAGTATCAAAAGCCTTTGTCAGATCAATGAACATAGTGTACAGACCTTTGTTCTGCTTCTGGCATTTCTCTTGGAGTTGTTGGGCAACAAACACCGTGTTGATCATTCTTTGGCCCTTTCTGAAGTCATACTAGCTCTCAGGTCCATCTTCTAGGTGAAAGATTACTATTAAGGAGGACTCTGGCAAGAATCTTGCCAGCAAGGACTAAGAGAGAGCCCCTCCTTGATTGTCACAGGACAATTTATTTCCTTTACCTTTATAGAGATGGAAAATGGAGGCATCCTTGAACTCCTGGAGGATACTTTCCTCTTGCCATATGCCTTGGAAAATTTCAGGCAACTTTTGAATACCATTGGGCTCCTCTTATGTGGCAAAGTGCCTGGTGCTGATTCTATACCTCCTGAGATTTTATAAGGCAGGGGGTTCCCTGCTCATACAAAAACTGACTGAAATCTTCCAGATTATATGACCAAAAAAAAAAAGTTATCCCTCAAAAGTTCAAGGATGCTTCTGTTGTCCATCTCTATGATTGTAAAGGGAATAGACTGTCTTATGACAATCATTAGGCTAGAGAGGGATTGACTTCAACCTGAGGTAAATGGTCAATGGCTTCAGCATTGTTTGATGATGGTCTGTTGAGAACACTATGGAAATATTCAGCCCATTTCTCCAGGATCATATCCTATCATATCATTAATCAATGTTGCCTTATCAGTACTGAGTAGCTGAGATGCACTATAGGTCTTTGGCCTATAAATACCTTCAGAACATCATAAAAGAACTTTGGATTGTTACCAGCAGGGTAAAACCAAATTTTACCTGCCTTCTTACTGAGCCAAGAATATGGCATCTCTCTAGAATTCACTTGCACTTTACTTTTGATGGAGTTAACAACTGCCTTCTTAGAGGCAGAAGAAATATTCTTCTGGTAAACCCTGTGGAGTTCACATTTTTCATTTAGCAGCTTTTGCCCTTTGATCCAACAATACCATTACTAGGCCTATTCACTCCAAAGAGATCAAAGAAAATGGAAAAGGATTTAGATAGACAAAAAAAATATTTATAGCACCTCTTTTTGTATTGGCAGAAAATTATAAACTAAAGAAATACCCATCATTTGGGGGAATGTCTGGACACATGGTTTATCGATGTGTTGGAATACTATTTTCCTATAATAAGTGATGAAAGAAATGGTTTCAGAGAAACCTAGAAAGACTTGTATGAATTGATTCAGTGAAGTGAACAATTTATACAGTAACAACATTGAAAGGATGAATAGCTTTCAGGGACTTAAGAACTGTCATCAAGATAATGACCAAATGCGATTACAGAAGACCCATGCTACTAACTCCTGACAGAGGGGTGATGGACTCAGGGTGCAAGCTGAGACTTTTTTTCTTGGATAAATGCAACAATTTATTCTATTTGTTTATGTCTATTTGTTATAAGCCTCCTGCTTTTCTTTTCCCAAAGTATGGTGTAGAGGGGGAGGGGAAATGGGATAGACAGAAATTTGACTTTATTAGTTGAAAGAGCTTAAATGAGAATGAACATAAGAGCATTGGCTATACAAAAGACACTGTGTCAAATGTTGGGAAAGATATAGTGACAAATGACAGGATTGTGTGATCTAGACCTGGAAGAGATCTCTTGTACCAACCCCTCCCTCCCCACCCCCCCATTGTTAAGGGGCTTTCAATCTATTGGAAGGCAAATAGAGGCGAGGATCTATACACACAGACTCATATAATACAGATCAGGAGGAAATGGCATATTTGCAATGAAATATTATGAAATGAGGGAGAGGGTATATCCAGATGGGGAAATAAAAGAACGATTTATTAAGGAGAATTCTGTCTTTTACCCTTAATATACTGTAATTTGGAAAAGATTTCTTCACTTTGACTTCTTGTGGCTATTAAAAAGGTTCAAGAGACATAATTTCTGGATGATTTAATCATTTTATTAAAAAGGTCAGCACATTATTAATAAAAGGATGGTCATTTGATCATCTCTCAGACCAAAGACAATCATGGTGTTGGGCTCAGGACTTATACGTTCTTTTGGAAGAGGAGTGGCAATCAACCCTGATTGGTTAAGAAAGAATATTACAATGAGAGGCTGAGAGTGGCATCATGTCACAGAACCAGCAGAGAAATTATCTCAATACTCAGACCTACCCTAGCCTTGGGCAATCTATTCAAAAAATTCATGCCCCATTCAAGCCTGAGATGAACGTAATGACTATTCCACCAGGGTGGGGTCCTGAACAAGAAAATTAGTCCAATCTCATTATCAGCAATGTCCTTCAAGTGACTGAACTTTTTAAAATCAGGACTTTAGAAGTAGGGGAGAACTCTGGATCCCCCCAAATCATTGGTTATTAATAATCATTTCTCTCATTCTGGAGCTCTGGGAAGAGATCACGTCCCATGACCCAATTCCAATGAGTGTTCGTGCACACCTATCACTTTCCTCACCTTCCCCACTGGACCAGTTCTTACTTATATCTCTATATTCACTTGTCCTCCCCATACCCTTGGTAGAGTGCTCTTTACACATGATTTAGTGGGATAGGGACTAGTTAGCTTGCTAGAATACACAGCCACCATGTGTCAAAGGAGGTACTTAATCTCAAATCATTCTGGTTTTAAGACTGGCTGTCTACCCACAGTGCCATCCTGTCTTTCGCTCAAATTGTGTTGGTTAAATTTATAATAATAATACCTACAAAAGGAGTCTGAAAAGTACAATTGCATCATTGCAAGGTTTTGTTCTGTTTTTAGTAAAATTTATTCTTTGTTACTAATAATTGGTACTACTCTGCAATAGGGGCAGCTAGGTGGCATGGTAGATAAAGTGCTGGGCTTGAAGTCAGGAATACTCATCTTTCTGAGTCCAAATCTGATCTCAGACACTTACTAACTGCATGACCCTAGGCATGTCCCTTAACCCTCATTGCCTCAGTTTCTCATCTGTAAAATGAGCTGAAAAAGGAAATGTCAAACCACTCCAGTATCTTTGCCAAGAAAATCCCAAATGAGGTCACAAAGAAGCAGACACAACAAAACCTACTGAAAGGCAATAATTCTTCAATTTTTTGCTGGGTCATCTCTTATCACCAATACTAAACTGATTTTGCAATTGCACAATTCTCACTGAGAATGGAAAGTCCTTAAACAGAATCTCTGAGGAATGGGTGGGGTGCTAGATAAAGTCATCAGATTTCCTCAATCATGCTACTCATTTCTGCTGTTGGGAAGATGCCCAGAGGAAGATTTGTCTGATGCTATAGGTTATGCCATACAATTACAGTGGCCTGGAGGCAGAGTCAGCATTGAACTGCAGAAAGGTCAAGAAGGATGAAGATTGAGAAATGCCTATTAGATCTGGCAATTAAGAGATAATTGGTAACTTTGAAGAGAGTAGACCTTTCTGGGACCTGGTGCTCTCTTCCTTTGTCTCATCAAAACATATTCAAAACAGTTAATTTACACCTTAATATGAATGTTTGCTGTTCTCCTCCCTACTCTTGGAGAAGAGTATATATATGCATTTTAAGTCTTATCCCAAATTTGTAGAAGAAAAAGTTGTAGTCCTAGGAATTTCTTTCTTTCCTTTGAGCATATAAGAATTTGCTTATTTTATCCCATGAATTAAAAATAAAATAAATTCTAAAAAGAGCTTGAAAGCATCTTAGACTATATCTAACCTACATTTTCTTAAACCTTTTTTGTCTCGTGGACTTTTTTTTAGCAGTTTGGATCACTTCTCATAGTACCGTTTTTAATTGAATGAAATAAAATATAGAAGATTACAAAGGAAACCAATTATGTTGAAATATAGTTATCAAATGCAAAAAAAAAGTTCATGGACCCAGGTTAAGAACCCTTGATCTAATCTAGCTCTTTCATTTAATAGATGTGGAAATTGAAGGCTCAAAGAAGTTCAGTATTTTGCCTAATGTCACAAGCTATTGGAAGAAGCAGGACCAAAATTCAAGTCTGTAGATCCAAGTCAGGGTTCATTCCATTATGCATCCTGCCTTCTCAGTCTGAGAAGATAGGGAAAGTATTTATTTGGTAAAGAGGTAATGGAGCAGGAGACCTAATATACACATGGATAAGCATGATCCTTCTTGGATGGGATTTTCAGATGTAATTTAATATTTAATAGCAGATAAACTAATGTGTATGGGGAACTTAAGGTTCTGGCAAAAATGAAGAATTTACTTATAATGCCCACTGAAAATGACATAGTTACTGAAGTCTCTTCTTATGTACTGCTGTGCTTTCCTGTTAACTCTACTGTGATTTTCTAAGGGACCATAAGTAACATGGCATAAAAAAAAAGTGTCATGGGGTGTTTTGGCCTATCAAAATTATCTTCCCACTGAGAGTGGGAGCCAGTGACTCAGTCCACAAGTTTGGTCCAAAGCTCCTGGAGAGAGAAGAGTTTAGGTCTCCCTCAATCAGGCTGGGAGCCGTAAGGGAAGGAGTTTTTGACCTGAGTCCATAGACTGATTTCAGGGAAGTCTGATAACTCGATTTTTTAGGAAAAAACTTGATAATTGTATTTCAATAAAATTGGTTTCTTCTTTGATCCTGTATATTATTTTAGATATTTAAGAAATTATTCTTAGAAGGGGTTGTTGTTGTTGTTGTTGTTCAGCAATTTTCAGTCACATCCAGCTTTTCCAGTGGCTGAATAACAGAGGTACACCTTAATCTAAGTGTCTGTGGTATGATTTGAATCCAAGACTTTTGACTCCAGAGCTAGAACTTTTTCCACTGTCCCCTATTACCTACTTGCTGAGGTATATGGGTTTATAGATTATTGTATTAATTCATAAGACACCATTTCTACAAACTTGTGCTATCCCCTAAGGTTTCCATCACCACGAGTATTATAATAGGGTTCCTACCCATTTTGTGTAATAACAATACTAAACTCTTGAATTTAGATAGTATCTTTCCTTTGCACTGGAAGCATCATTCTTGTCATGCCAGTGCTTCTGGTGCCTGTGTGATAGTACCATGCCTGTCTTCTTGCCTTGCAACCCACCCTCTGTTGCTGTTATTGATGCTGCCAACTCTGCCCTCTCCCTGTGAGTGGATCCTCCAGCTCCTGCTCTAGGGTCATGTTCTCTTGATTGATAAGAGTTCACCATATCTAGCCAGCCCCAGGCTCAAACACACACATCCTACCATTCCCTCCACTCAAGGCCTCCTATACTGTTGGAATGTCTCTGGACCCCAAACATTAACATCTGATTGTATAAACTGGCCTCTCTGCATGGATCAAGTTACTACTAGATCCAATAATTTATCATTCAACAGGTATATACTAAGCCACAATCTCAAAGCTGACCTAAAGGACAATGGAAACCAATAGTGACTTCCACATAAGAATGCTATAAAATACTCACGAAGAATATGACCGGTGAAAAGATCATTCATGGGCCAGTTATGAAACTAATGTGAATGACAGCAATCAGGCAGCCTCAGATTGGCACTTGAAGTTCTAAAATATTAAAAGAACCAGAGGAAGGGCCCCAGACACCCAGGGTAATTCCTCTATAGAGTATATGGACAGGAATATCATCAGATAAGAAGACACAAAGAATTTCAGACTGTAGCTATGATAGTAAGGCTTAATGACAGCATTGAAGTATATGATGGGCATTGTGGGCTAGTTATTATGGGTGATACAGAAGAAGTTTATGATTCCCTCCTCCCAAGAAGCTGCAGTCTCCTCTGATAATAGATTCATATACAATGAACAATTAGATGTAAATACAGGGTAGTCTATGAAATCAATGTCCTTTGTCAGTTGGGCTTTGCTTCCTCCCAGAGCAAAGGGGTAAAGGGGGTCTGGCAATGATTCAAATATCTCAGCCTATGGAGACATTTAAACTGGATCTATAGGTTCTACTTTGACTATTAAAATGATTCAGTTTGCCATCCACATTAGTCTAATTAATCAGAGAGGTACCAAAAATTTCCCCTCTTTGAGCTATCTGGACATGGTTTCATGCTTGATCTATACAACTCCCAACATCTGGAAACATCCAGGTGTGGAGTGCTCAATGGACAAAGCATCCAAATGACTCACTGAACTTTTCACTATTCAATTAGGTATTTAGGAGTCCTATAGATGTCAACCCAGAACAGTGAACTAGGAATTGGAAAGATTGAAGGTTGCTCTCAAAGGGGCCTCCCTGGTTTACCCAAAAGCAAAGGCATACAGAGAATTGAATCCCAATGTGTAGACAGAGAAACTAAGGCCCAGAATGGTGAAACAACTTGTCCACAATTATATATAAAGCCTGGGACAGAACCTGGATGAGAATCATCTTTTGGGGAAAAAAATTGTGAAGCAGCTTCAGCTACTTCTAATAAGGGAAAGGGGAGAGTTAGCAAGAGTAGGATAGAAGAGAGATTCACTCTCTTTGACTTCAAGGGTCTCTCCAGGTCTCCTCAGTCTTCTTCTGGTTCTGCAGTCACTTAGAGTGCTTTGGGTTTCCAACTTGAGAAAGAAGATGGAAGATGCCAACTCCATTTGTAGGCTGCTGATGGAAAAGACTCTGAGAAGAAGCCAACATGAGAACTATACTAAAGCTTCTAATCTCCATCACGCTCCTTATCCCCAGCTTGCTAGACTAGACACTTTAGGGAATTTCTCCCTGGGTGAGGTTTAAGATGCTCTCAGTTAAGCTGAATTACCTCAGTCCTATTCAATAGCTCCTCGGCTCTATGTTGTCTGGTATATATTTTTCTATGTATATGCATAGTTTCTCTGATTTCTGTTTTGCTACTGACTTGGATAAATAGGTTTCTTTGCTATTTACTATATGTGTTTGTTGTGGTACTAGTATTTACTGGGAAGAGAGTCAAGCCTTATATATAAAGCTTGGGGTCTGCAAGGGCTGCTCAGTTCAGTAGCCTAAGGGCCAGCCTTAGGCTGTATTCTCAGGAAGGACTGAAGAGACCAGAGGCGAGAGAAGCTTGCAGCAGCTGTGTTTTATTTACTCCTGGTGCTCCTTATATACCCTAAAGGCAACATGATTCAAGCACAATCTCCTCGTACACAGAGAATGTGGACGAATGGAGAAGGGAGGAACCAGTCATGTCAGCTGCTGCTCATCAAGCAAGTGGTCTTGTGGGAGACTTCCTTGTGAGCTGGCAACTGGGCTGTAACCCTCAGCACTTCCTTATCTCTTACGGGAACAGGGAGACACCGAAACCAAGAGGCCCCGAGGCAATCCTTGATTTCCAGTGAGACAAAGGTGCTTTTGACTCACATTGTCCTCTACAGGGGTCCTCCTTTTCCCCAATAATGAACGTTTTAAAATCAGAAGTGTAGTTAGATCCTGAAAACTACTTTCCCTGGATTGATAATAATTAAGGAACCAGATAAATATAATCCTAGCCTGGTATTCCCTGTCTCTGAGGAGAATAGACTGGCTAAACTTTTGACCCCAACCTCTTAAGATCTCTCTTGGAGGATGGTGAGGGGGAAGAGGCTAGAAATGTTTCTATTCTGACTCCCATTAAGCCATGCAATACCTCCATGTTACTGGAGGGATACAGCCTCTGATATATAAAAGTAACTTTATCTTTACTTTCAACATATTCCTAATACTTGTTGCCCATTGGACTTGTTCACACTCCCCAGCTGCTTTCCTTCTCTACCAGTCTTGTCAACCTGGCTAGCACCAGGGTACTTCCTGGGCTTTTCTTGAACTCCTCCATCAAAACCTCGCCTGACTTTAACTTCTGGATTCTCAGCCAATGATTTGCTCTCCTCTTGCTAAAGTATGAATGGAGCTAATAGCTGCATAGTTCTATCTAATGCTTTAGGCCATAGGGGTGGTTCTAATTATAGAAGAAACTTGCTCTGTGACTTAGGCAAGTAATTTCATCTCCCTGGGTACTGCCTTTCTCATTTGCAAAATTAGAAATAGATGATCTCTAAGGTCCCTGTAAGCTCTGTAATTCTCTGTCTAAAAATTTCAGAAATCCCAACAGGTAGCTGAAGGAAAGTTGGGGGCTGGTGAGATTTTGCTTTAGTCTCCATCAAATTCCACATTGTAAACCTTTTCTGACTTCTGAATAGTACCAGCTCTCCTCTTTCATCTCTCATCCCCACTTAGCCCCAACCCCCATCATCTTAAGGCTGCATCTCTTAGACTTCCCAGAAACCAAAACTAATTTATCCTACTTTCCCTCTCATCAGGAGGAGGCAAGGCAGACATTTCCTCCTCTGCCTCATTCAGTACATCAGGAATTTGAGTGTTGCCTCCAATAAGTTAAATGGATCAATTTATGATTTCACTCTCCCCATACAAACCCTCACTCCCAACTGTACAGACCCTACCTCTAATCTTCTGGGTGGTTCAGCTGAACTCCAGTGTTTAGGGAGCCAGTAAGCTTGCCAGCTCTGAAGAGAAAATGCTGTACCCAGAATTTCTCACCTACCCCCTTTTAATTACAAACCTTTGGCCTCATGTGGAGTTTATTCTAATTGAAGCTGGACAATGTTTCCAGTGACCTCGTTCTTGAAGAATTTTTATGAGACTCTGGACTTTGTTGCTTTTCATTTTGTTTGGAGAACCTGATGGCTCTTTCAATTTATGCACACAGACAATATTTAAAGAAAAAAATCTTATTTGCCCCACAATAAGAATCATAGATCATAGAGTCATATATTTGAATTCAAAGGTCCATTTGATCAAGCTAAGCAATGGAGAAAGGAAGGCAGAAAGCAATCCTTGCTGTCAAGGAGCTTATGTTCTAACAGGGAAGACAATATGCAAACAACAATGTACAAACGAGATTTATATCGGGTAAATTGGAGCTAATTACAGAGGGAAGTCTCTAGTATCAAAGGGAAACCAGGCAAGGCTTCTTGCAGAAGTTGGAATTATGGCTGGGAGGAGGTCAGAGAAGTCAAGAGATGATAAGAAGGGAAGGGGATTCTAGATGGGAGTGGGGAACAGTAGTGAAAATGCAACAAGGAGGGAGATGGAGTGTCTTGTGACCACTATAGCAAGGAGGCCAGTGTTTCTGGATTGTAGACTATGTGGATCATAGTATACGTAAGGCAAAAGAAGACTGGGAATGTAGGACAGAGCCAGGTTTTGAAGGGTTTTAAAAGCTAACCACTTCATTTTAAAGATGATGATGACATTGGAACCCAGAGGAGATGCCAAAGGTCAAAAGCAAAGATTTCTGAGTGCAAAAGAATAATCAGCAATTTTTCCCCCAGTGAAGTCCCCTTCATCCTTCTAGATATTTGGTTCAAGCCAAAGAAAACAGTCCCCTTTTTGCTTGTCATTATTTGTCTTGATGAGCCAGTATTTATCATTCAGCCAGGGCTCTTGGATGGGAATGAGCAAAAGGAAAGGAAAGTAGCTCATTTATATTCATAGTTGGGCTGAAATTAACAGCCCAGAACTAAAATTGGGTATTGCTGGTGTTTACCCTCTTTGAGCCAAGCAGTGCTGAGGGCCAGGGTTAGTGCTGGCCAAAGCTACTGATTATCCAAGTGTCCTAGTTAGAGAAGATTTTGGACACAGTCTTCAGCATCAGGAAGCTGCTGGGAAGACAGACATCCTCCACTGCCTATAGAGCCAGTCAGTCTGGGTTCTCTAAAGTGGGACCAGTTTCCTCAGTGAGTTGGTGAGGCCAAGGGCATGGATTGAGAGCATCTTGATGAATAGGTCTAGTGCTTTCTAAAGCTCTATCATCTCATTTGATCCTCACAATAGCCCTGTGAAGTAGGTGACAAGATATTAATTTCTCTCTTTTTTTAATAGGCCAAGAAAATTAAGCTCAATGGTGTGATGTGATTTTCTTGTGGTCACAAAAATAGTGCCAGGCATTCTGACTCCATGCTGAGTCTTCTTTTCATTACTTCCTTAGAGCCAGGTAGCTTCACAGTGAGTCTGCCTCCTAGCTATAGACTGAAGCCCTAAGTCAATTCCACTGAAGATAAAGACAAATAGTCCTTGACTTCAGGGAGCTTAGAGTAGGCTGGGGAAAACAACATATGCACAGATAAATAAATAGACAAAATGCAAAATACACCCCGAAGGGGTTCCCAAATTTGGACTGAAAAATTCCGCAAAAGTCCATGGATACATCATAGGAGGTCTGTGAACTTGGATGGGAAAAAATGAAATTTCTGTTTTCATTTACCTCTGAAATTTAGCAGCTCCTCCAATTATGGAGTTAAAAAACCACAAAAAAACATTTTGGGGAGTCCATAGGTTTCATCAGTGATACTAAAGGGGTCTATGATATGAAGAAGATTAAGAATCCTTGATATAAAGTAATGTGGGAGAAAGGAACTAGACCTGTAAGAAGGAGATGGTATTTGAACTGAACCTTAAAGGGAGCTAGGGATTGTAAGAAACAGAGGGAGGGAAGGAAAGCTTTTAGGCATGGGATGCAACCTATGCCAAAGTCAGGTGCAAGGATCAGCACGCAAGCCAATTGGCTGGAATGAAGATTTGTATCGCTGGGAATGATGTGAAATGACCTCCATCAGGCTAGCCCTCTCTGCTTGTGCTTCCTGGCAAGTCAGAATAAGCCCTGGGCTGGAAATCAGAAGTGGGTGTTAGCTTTGTTTCTGCCATTCATTTCCTGGGTGATATTGGAGAAGTCAGTCAGTATCACAAAGCTTCTAATAGTGCTTTACTTGCAGACTCTCAGGATGTCTACCTCATCCATCTTGAAACTACTGTTTGTCCTCATCAAAATTTTCAGCCCCTTTGCTTCTCCCAGTTCTACCAGTACATTAATTCTGCCCTATTCTCACTTTATTTTTTCCCGTTTAAATTATTTCTTTATTTATGTGCAAATTTTACTAGCATTATTTGCATTTGAAAATGAGGCTAAAAAAAGTAATATCACTATATGACTTATTACAATCATCTGACACATTAACTTAAGTAAAAGCTAATAATCATGCAAATTGACAATAGCAGAAAAGATTTAAGTAGAAATGTTTTTGTATAATTTCATTCAAAATTCACCCTTAAATCTATCTTTTAAGAGCATGACAAATTTCTCATCAAAATCAAACTAAGCATTAAGAAGTTAAATTCTATCCCTGTTGCATGCATCTAGTATTCCTGATCACAGTCAGGATATATAAACATTTAAAACCCAAATTAAGGTCACAACATTTTCTGGTTAAGAGATTTAATGAAATGCCTATGAAAACAACAAAAGAAAAATTCATTTTAGTGAAATTTTCTTCAAAAGAAATTATGCTACAAAATATAATAAATAATTCTATTAAAATCATCATAATCATTTTACTTAAAAATCAGACATAATTATTACAGAAAACATTAATATTTTACTTTAATATGTTTCATCTGTATGAAAGAAAAATTCAGATAAGGTCTACAACCTATCCTCACTTTAAAAAAATTGTTTTTAAATTCTAAATTTGAAAAGCGACAACAAACACGAACATTTTCATATACAAAGAATTGTATATGGAACTTCAAATCTCTACTCTGTTCAACCTGTTTCCTTTTTGAAAGCATATAATAAACTCCATGTTTGAAAACTGATCTGCTTGTCTATCTCTTCTTCTCTCTTCTATGTGTTATTTTAAGTCAAAGGTTCCCAAATTTATCAGGCCTATTTCTCCCTTAAAAAAAAATTACTCAGTGCCCCCCGAAAATCTACTTTCTTTAACCCATTAAGAATTTTTTTTAAAAATCGTATCATTTCAAAAAAATATAATTTTTTAAAAAAAGGATACATCTTAAATTTAATAATTTATTGTAAATTTGTGGCTTTTATTGCTGCATTGAAATTTTGATGACACAATATTGCATCATGTAATCATATAGTATCATATTGTAAATAAGTCATTACATTCACATATTCCTGCCGATGCATGTTAGACTTCCTGATAATTTGAGATTGAATTGCCTGCCAACACTTGCTTGTTTAGACCTGTTGGCAGACTTGACCACTGATCAGCTATAACTTGCCTTTTGTGTATTGATTTGCAAAATAGTGTAATCATTACAACTTTAACTCTGTTATACAACAGATGAAATATGTATCAACAGTTTTTCAAAATTTTATCTTCTCTTTCTCTTATGCTTCTACTACCCCCTTATTTTTATTCGATTTCCCCTAATTGCACCCTTGACTACTACTGCCCATCCTGGATCATTCCAGTGTCCCCCAGGGGGTAGCATCACTTGCTTTGGGAACCCAATTATTAATTAAATTCATTAATTAAATTAATAAATGCTTCATTGATGATCCTTTCTTTTTTGACATCACTATCAATAAATAGTCTTCTTCTTTTATCAATTCTTCAACCCACTCCACTCCCTGCCAAAAAATGTATTTAACCCTCTGGAAGCTGAAGTTTAAATATTTTGACCACATATTGAGAAGATGGGACTTAATGGAAAAGACTCTGATTTTGGGAAAGATTGAAGGCAAAAGGAAAAGAGGATGGCATAGATGGTAGATGGTAGATAGTGTCATGGAAACTACAATATGAACTTGTATAGACTTTGAAAGATAGTGAAGGATAGAAGAGCCTGGACTGCTACGGTCCATGGGGTCACAAAGATTCAGACATAACTGAAAGACTAAACAACAACAAACCCTCCCAAAATAAAAAGAACAAATCTTCATTCTTCTCCCTTTGCAGTCTTGCTCTTATAGTTAAACAGTTGGGTAAGTCACTGTTCTCCTTAAATTCCCTCCTCATTGCCCTTTTACTGTTCCACCCTGCTAATTCTCAAACCTGGGTCACTAATACTGTCAGTAGTCCTATTCCTAAACTGCTGAATGTGCAAAGAGGAAAATAAGATTGTGCTGACTGGGTCCTCATCATACTTATGATCTCTAGCTTCATCTGAGTTCGCCTACAGTTAAATTCTTTGATTTATCTTTAATGGATTCCCTTCATATAGTCCCAGCAATGGCTATTCCAAACTTCCTCTCTTCCCAAGACCCCAGGTCCATACTTGTCTGCCTCTCTCTGTGCATGATCTCATTTGTTTCTTTATTGAGGGGGCAGAGCTGGCACCAGATGATCTCACACCATATAAAACATCTCTAAATCTTCCTCTATATTCTTCTCCTTTCCTTTTACTTCAGAGAATGAAGAGATCCCATTCTTTGTCAAACCTTCTTACCTAATTTAGAAATTTGCAAAATTCATCACTCCCTCTTTAATCTGCAGTTTCTTTCTAACTGTTGGTTCCTTCCTTGCTGCCTAAAAGCAAGTTCAACTTTCTTCATCCTAAAAAGCAAAACAAAACAAAACAAAAAATTCTACCTTTGACTTTGTTATTCTATTAAGCTGTCATCTTCTGTCTCTCCTTTTCACTGCTCTATTTCCAGAAAGAATAACCTACAGTCATTTCATCCTTTTCCTCTTTGACACATTCTTTCTTTAGCCCCTTGTAATTCGGATTCTGACTACTTTTCTAAATGTCTGAGCAACCTCAATAGCAAGTCCAAAAAGCAGTAACATCTTAACTTCTATACTGTGTTCAGTTGATACCTTTCAGCTAGGCAACCGAACCTGTCTTGACTTCTATCTCCACCCATCCAAAGGTTATACTTTTTAAATGCCTAGGAGGATGTGGTAGTTCCAAATATCTCAAACCGAAATGAAGTTTCAAGGACTCTTCTTGCCACTGAAACTTCCATCCCCCAGACCAAATAGGATTTGTTGCTAAAAGGGAATTCTTCCTCTTTCTCCTGTCATCTTTACCTTTAAGCATTGTATCAACTACCTAATTGTTTTCATGTTTTCTCCCCTTTAGATTGTGAGCCCTTGGAGGGCAGGGACCTTTTTTTGGTGTGTCTTTCTTTGAATGCCCAGTGTTTGGCACAGTATCTGGCACAGTATGCACTCTTATAGGGCTTGCTCACTTGGCTTAATTTGATGTCTTCTTTTTAAATATATTCATCACGTACTATATATCAGTACTAATACAATATTGTGATGTGATATAATATAGTATGTTATTATACTATATATATGTATATCAATATCAGATAAATTGCAAATTACTTGTCTCCTTAATAAGAACGAGAGTTATTTGAGGGCAGGAACTTTTGTTTGTTTGTTTTGTTTGTTTGCCTTTCTTTGTATCTCCAGTGTTTTAGACAGTCTTGGCACATAAGTGCTTGATAAATGTTTGTTGACTGACTGATAGCTAAATAACCCCTCTGCAACCTGACTTCAACCCACATTTCTAGCTTTTATTTCACTCTATTCTACTTCATATATTTTATATTACAGCCAAACTGTGGGAGATTTTTTTTAATCTTATTCTTGCTTTTTATTCCCTACTCCCCACCCACTGCCTTTTTTTTTTACTTCTGTGGATTTGTGCAGGCCACCTCTCATATGTGAAATCCACTGCCTCCTCACCCCATTAGAATGTAAGTTCCTTATGAGTAAGGTTTATTTCATTCTTTGTACTTGTATGCCTAGCACTTAGCACAGTGCCTGACTCACATTGAGTGCTTAATAAATACTTTATGGTGTCACTGATAAATTTATCTCTGCCTACAGAACTCCTTCTCTTTCTTCAAGGCTCAGTTCATTTGCTACCTCTTAGAGATACTATATCCATAGCATGGAGCCTCTGCTGGGAATGTAATCATCTAAGATCAAAACTTCTGGTGTGTTACTAAGTCTGTATCCAAAAGAGATAATGCAAGAAAGGGAAAAGCAGCTACATGTACAAAAATATTTATAGCAGCTCTTTTTGTGGTGGCAAAAAATAGAAAATTGAGGGAATGCCCATCAATTGAGGAATGATTGAACAAGTTGTGGTATATGAATGAATGAGAGACAACTCACAATGAAGCTTCCTCATTTCTTTCAACTCCCTGTTATGTTCCTATCTCTTCTCCATACTTTGTAAACCAGTTCAGTCTCATGAGTAACTCATGATTTCCCTGAAATGAAGTAATTTGAAAGAAAACCATACTAGTCCACTTCTGATTGGGCACTTCCAAATTTGGTGAAAGGAAATATATGATGAGGATTGAAACTGCTTTGTGCCAATTAGTTAACACTAATGAAAGCTGGTGAGCTTGCCTCATCAACTAATGGTGAGGTAGGACAGGTGTTAGAGGTGGAATTAGGATAAGGACAAGAGAAGCCAGCAAGCTTCCACATTTTACACTCCTTGGCAGATGCCGTTGAGTGAGAGGGGCAGTGCTCTTTCTCATGAGAAAGAATAAAGACCTTTTCTGATCTCAGACTCCAAAGTTTTTCATCTTACACAAATGTAAGGAATACGATTGTTCTGTAAGAAAAGATGAGCAGGTGGATTTCAGAAACCTGGAAAGACCTGTAAGAAGTGAAGCAAAGTGAAATGAGCAGAACCAGGAAAACACTGTACACAGTAACAGCAATATTGTGTGATGATCAACTATGAATGACTTAGTTCTTCTCAACAATACAATGATTCAAGACAATTATAAAGGACTCATGATGGAAAATGCTATCCACACCCAGAAAAAGAAATGATGGACTCTAAATGCAGATTGAATCACACTGTTTTCACTTTATTATTTGTGTGTGTGTTTTTTTTCCTTTCAATCTGTTTCTTCTTTCACAAATGTGACTAATGTGGAAATATGTTTTGCATGATTGTGTACATATAACCTATATCAAATTGCTTACGAGAGGAAGAGACAGAGAAAAATGTGGAACTCAAAATCTTTTAAAAATGAATGCTAAAAATTGTTTTTACATATAGTTGAAAAAAATACTATTAAAAAAACTGATAGAGCACCAGCCCTGGAGTCAGGAGGACCTGAGTTCAAATTTGGCCTCAGACACTTGACACTTACTAGCTGTGTGACCTTGGGCAAGTCACATAACTCTAACTGCCTTGCCTTCCTCCCTATCAAAAAAAACAAAAAAATCCCAAAAAACAACTGCAGAGTCAAAGGACTGAGCTGAACTGAGCCCAAATTGAGTGCTTACAATGCTCCAATATCAATTGCAATGACAACATCAATGTTTGACTGCTAGTACTAAAGTGCTTCTGACCCTTGAGTGCTTTAAGACTAAATGATTTGCCCTATGAAGCCTAGAGCTTACAAGGAGCAGAGAGGTATCAGGGAAGAACTAACTCAACATTCTTTGCCTGGGGTTATCCTCAGACACACCTCAGGGTGCTCAAATTGGAAGCAAAGTTGTAGACAGGAACCTCTGTGGTTTCCACTCCCCTTTTAATGCGTCAGCTGGATTTTTAGGGAGTTTTTCCTTTCTTTGAGGCAAATTTTGCATTTCTGCAACTTTTATTTATTACTCCTAGTTCTGTCCCCTGGGGTTGAAAAAAACCCAACCCAAATCTAATCCTTTTTCCAACACAGCCCTTTGAGTACTTAAAGATTGCTATCATGTCTGCCTTTGGTCTTCTGTTCTTCAGGTAATAGATCCCATTGCTTTTAAACTACCCACATAGGGAGCGATTTCCAATGCCCTCATCATCTTGATTAGATTTCTTTAGGCATCCATTTAACCAGAGGTTCCCAAACTCCCTTAAAAAAAATTATTCAATGCTACCTCCCCAATCTAACTTTCTTTAACCCTTTAATGGTTAAAAACACAAAATAAAATTTTGTGTCATTTCAAAAAAAAAAAATATATATATATATATATTTAAATGACATCTTAAATTTAATAATTTGTTATAAATTTGTGTTTTTTTCTGCACTGAAATCTTGATGGTACAGTTGTAACTGTATAGTATCATATTGTAAACAAGTCATTGCATGAACATATTCTTGTCAATACATGCTGGGTTTCCCAATAATGCACGACATGCTCACCTGCCAACACTTGCTTGTTAAGACCTGTCTGGGGACTTGATTACTGATTGGTTATAACTTGCATTTTGTGTGTTTGTTGGGAAAATAATGTAATTAGTATGATTTCAACTCTGTCACACAATAGATCAGCGGTTCTCAACCCGTGGGTTATGTTCAATTTGTAACAATGAAAATAAATCCTACATACCAGATAGATTCATAACAGTAGCAAAATTACAGTTATGATGTAGCAATGAAAATAATTTTATGGTTGGGGGTCACTACAACATGAGGAACTGTGTTAAAGGGTCGCGGAATTAGGAAGGTTGAGAACCACTGCAATAGATGAAACATGTATGAACAGTTTTTCAAAAATTTCTTCTCTTTTTTCTTTATGCTTCTACCATTTCCTTATTTTTATTTAATGTCCACCCCGCAATTGTACCTGAGGCTATTACTGCCCCCATGATCATTCCAGCATATCCCAGGGGGTGGTATCACTCATTTTGGGAACCTATGCATTTAACCATTTCCAAATTCACTTAGCTACTCTATCTCTCATATTTCCATTTTGTTCACAAGGGTATCATGACTGTCAATACTACAAATCTCCCCTTCCCCCAACTGGAAAATAAATTCCTTGAGAGTAGAGCCAACACTTTATTCTTTTGCATCTCTACTAGTACTGCTAGATCCCAAATAACATAATGTCTCTAAATGCCCAAGTGTGGTTATTACTCAAGCCCCTCAGATGTGCAGCTGTATGTTCAAATAGTTGCCAACTGAATGATTGACTCACCTATTTTTCCCTCAGTTTCCTATAAGCCAAATGACCATTGGCTAATAGGATTTAGAGTTTCAAAGAGCCTTAGAAGCCATCATATCCAATCCTCTCATTTTACTGATGGGAAAAATGAGATACAAAGAAGTTAAGTGACTTGTCTAGAATCACATAGCTGACTTGAACCTAGATTTTCTTGACTCTAGATCCAGTGCCCTTTCTACTATACCTCACTGTCTCTCCTAAGAAAGTTATTTGCCAAATGCTGCACAAAGACACCAGAAGTCCTAAGTTCAAACCCTTATTTTCCAGATAGGGAAAGTGAGGTCCATGAATTTTTATTGGCTCAGTCAGGATCATACATGTAGTATACGCCAGAGCAGAAATTTGACTTTACATATTCTGACATTAGGTATTTCAGTCATGCCTATGCATCAGGAGGACAAATGAGACTATGGATATGAAAGCAATTCGGACTTTTGTTAACAAAGACAATAAACCAAAACTGACCAAGGAAAGAACCAAACTGGATTAACAACTGTGTTGTGTTTCCTATTCCCTAGGCCCAAGATTCCTCATCATGATTAATGTGTGCATTTTAGTGTTGCTTTTGTATATTTCCTCTGGGTTCCCTCCATGAGCTCACATTGGCAGGTTAAATCCCCATAGGAGACTCTATTCCTTCTCTCAGAGTTCTAGGGGCCACCTTATGGATGACTATCTTCCTAACACTATCTCATGAGCCCCCACCAATATGTGTTCCCTTGACAATCAGTCAGTAGACTCAGTTCTTTAGAAAAGACCTTTACTGAAAAGTAATAGCAGCAATAGCAGTTGTAAAGCATTCATCCTCTCCTGGAGGTGCACGCTACTACAAACACACACAAAATCTGTGACATGAACTTATAGTACCATGGTGGTGAGGCATAAATGTAGCAAAGACATGTGACCAAGACAACTCACAACTCTGGAACTGCAAGGCCATTCTTTCTCCAGAGGGTCCATACAGTCTTCATAAGGTTTCTGTGGGGCGTGGCATCTGTGATGGATGAGTAACTTTGTTGATCAGCTTGGCTGGCTCCCTGATGTCTCACCTCAATAAGCCAATCTGTTCCTGGGATTCATCAAGTGGGTCACTTAGCTGCTGCACTGGAATCTTACCAAACTTGACTGCTTATGGGGTGAGCTAGGGAGGTCACTTGGCTGCTAGCTTACTGCTAGACTGGGCCAAATAGGTCCCTCACTGCTAATGGACAAGGCTGGACCTTATTACTCTGCCATTGGGGTGCTACAGATGAGCTGAGTCAAGCAGGTAAATCAGCTGTTGAATTGTTGCCAGTCTGAGAAGGGTAGGTCACTCAATCACTGGGTTTCCCAGGTTAGGATGGGCATATCACCCAGAAGTTGAGCCCATCTCAGAGTACAGTGTTTCTGCTAGACATTTCAATACATTTGACTACCTGAGCTCAGTCTTTGATGGACAGTTGCAGTCTTTTATCACTTTCAGCCACTATCTTGGCTGGCTAGGATAGTAGTACTTGGCGGCTACCCTTTTCCTATGCCCTTTTAGTTTAGGACTGGGAGAAGTCTCTCCTCTTTGACACATCCAGAACTTCACCTCTGTGAATTATCACCTCTAGGCAGGGGATGGTCTAGCCTTTCCTGTTAGACAGTTCTTTCTGGTTTGGAGCAAGTTTCCTGGGGATAGCCTTCTATTTTGGTTTTATAATATTCAGTTCAATTTTACCATTTGTAGCTCCCAGACCCTTGTTGGGCTCTTTGGTAGAAGAGTAGATATGGTCAAAGGTATGAATTTAGTCTGTGTTCTGCTGGCAAGTTCATTTTCTCTTTGAACTGAAGATTCCATATTGAATTGTAATTCTAGCCTCAGACCCTTCATAGGTATGAGATGCTTCTACCACTGAAAAAGCTTTCCCTTCACATATTTTTAAACATTTTTTCATTCATTCATTCATTTATTTTTGGGTGAGGCAATTGGGGTGAAGTGACTTGCTGAGGGTCACAGCTAGTGTCGAGTGTCTGAGGCCAGTTCCTTTACATCTTAATGTCTCTTTTGCCTCTTCTGCTTTTTGTTAAGTCCTCAGTGGGGCAGAATATTATACTCAAATTTATATTATTGTAGTCCTTGTGCATACCGTTCCCTAGGTTCCTTCTTTTCTCTTCATCACTTCCATGCTCTCTGATACTTCTCTGAATTTCTTGAGTTTGTCATTTCTTAATGTGCAATAAAATTTCATTTTATAAATAAATGTGTCAAAATTTTCTCAGCCATTTTCTCTCTTAGTGCCTGCTTTATATCTATTTTTTGGTTCCAACAAAAGTGTTGCTTTCAATATCTTGTTTTATGTATAAAATGTCTGTTTCTATCTTTAACTTCCCAGTGGTGGTGATGTGGGATCAAAAAGTACCAACAGTTTAATAACTTTTCACACATAATTCCAAATTATTTCTCAGAATGGTTAGACCAATTCACAATTCATGATATTATAGCTTCTTTGTAATTCTTCATTGACTTTAGCATCTCCATAGCCTAAGCAGATCAATTGACCAGAATTTTCAGAGGCATCAGTGCCTGTCATATGAGCCACTAACATGTTTTTCCTAAAATGTAGATCTAATCATGTCACACACGGCCACCACTCCCTCCCCATTGAATAAATTCTAGTGATTCCCTGTTGTCTCAAGGAGAGAATACAAAATGCTCTTTTTAGTGTTCAAAGCCCTTCATAACCTAGCTCCCTCTTACTTTTCCGGTCTTCTTACACCTTAGTCCCTAACATGTACTCTTCCATCTAGTGACAATGGCCTCCTGGCTCTTCCATGAACAAGACACTCCATCTCTCAGCTCCAGGCATTTTCTCTGGCTGCCTCTTGTGCCTATAACGCTCTCCTTCCTCCTCTTCCACTACTGACCTCCCTGACTTCCTTTAAGTTTCAACTACTATTCTACCTTCTACAAGAAGCCTTCCCTAACCCCTCTTAATTCTAATGCTTTCCCTCTCTTAATTATTTTTTTTACTTATCTTGTATATATTTTGGTTTGTATTTATTAATTTGAATGTTGTTTCCCCCATTAGACTGTAAACTTCTTGAGGGCAAGGGTCTTTTGTTTCTTTTTGTATCCCCAGCGCTTAGCACAATGCCTGGTATATAGTAGGTGCTTAACAAATGTTTATTGAATTGAATTATTGAATTCAATAGGGGCTCCCTAGCTTGGTCATGAAATAGTGAAAAGATTAACCAATGAAATCAAGTCATTCTTTTTTTGGACATTATGACAATTTTACCACTCAATCTAGCACAAGACATGCTGGATTGTTTTATTCATTAGTGTGTATTTCTGTCATTTTGCTCCTCTTCTTTCCTTGGCAATGGAGGTAAGCTAGGTAACACAGTGAATAGAATATTGGGCCCAGAGTCAGGAAGATCTGAGTTCCAATGTGACCTTAGACACTATCTTCATAATGCTAGACAAGTCAATTAACCTCACTTTATCTCAGTTTCCTCAACTCTAAAATGGAAATAATGATAGTAGCTATCCTTAAAGTGTTGTTGTGAGGATAAACTGAAAACATTGTAGGTATTTAATAAATGCTTATTTCCTTTCTCTCCTTGGCAAGACTGAAACTCTTTGAGGAAAGATTTTATACTTTTTTGCAGGCTCCATGCTGTTGAGCACTGGGCAGAATAAGCATGTTGATTAATTCCCTCCTTTAAAAAACTTGAATAGAAATTTGTCAGAGAGAAGCACAGGGTAGTTGGTCCTTCAAAATCTAATTTCACTTAAAGATATTGTCTTCCCTATCTTGTTTCATCATGGGTTATTTGTCTTGTGGAGTAATTGTTAGATTCCCTTCAGTAGGTCAGTATATGCCCATCATTGATAAAATTACTGGGCATATGGAAAACTTTCTTCTGGGAAAAGAGGGCAGTGTCCAAAGTGGGACTCAAGTATAAACCAGAGGCCAGGCTGGATCAAGAACCAGAGTTGCTGGGGAACACTAAGCCTATATGGCTGAGATGGAAGTGGGAAGCTAGCGGAAGAGCACATCTTCCAAGCCAAATAGATCTGCATAGAAACCAGGAGATACAGAATTAGAATCATCAATGAAAAATTTTCTTTCCTGAGGCTTTGCCTTTATGGCAATTATGAACATCCCCCAACCCTGCCTTGCTTTAATATATAGGCTTATTGTTATTTACCAGCAAACACACTTCCTAACTTCCCTGCTGCACTCTTCCCCCCACCCCCCATGCTAGTAAGGCACTGGTTCAGGCAATAATGAGCCCTGTCAGACCAGGAAGGAAGGAAGGAAGGAAGGAAGGGAAGAAGGAGGAAGGAAGGAAGGAAAGAAGGAAGGAAGAAAAGAAGGAAGGAAGGAAGGAAGAAAGGAAGGGAGACAGAAGTAAGGAAACAGGGAGAGAAGAAAGGAATGAAGGAAGGAAAAAAGAAAGGAAGTGAGGGGTAGAGGAATGGAATGAAGGAAGGGAAAAAAGGAAGGAGGGAGGGGGAAGGAGGAAGGATGGAAGGGAAAGAAGGATTATTAAGTGTTTATTAATGTTCTAATCACTGGGTATATAAATATAAGCAAAAATAAAGCCAATCTCTGACCTCAAAGAACTTATACTCTAAAGGGAAAGGCAACCCACAAGAGGGAGCTGAAAAGGTGGAGGGGACAGTGGGAGTAAAGAAATGAAGGTATTTGGTGACATTGCTGTGTTTTGAAGTCCAGAAACCAGGAACAGGGCTAGGAGGGGAATTAAGGTTGGTTTGGGCTTCCCTGCAAAATGCAGATCTCAGGAAGAACTCACCAATTGGAAAAGGGAGTGGGTCTTAGAGAGATTCCAGGTTGAGAAGGCCACAGAAGTAGTTGGAGATTCCAGGGTGAGGTGGTTCCAGACACTGAAAGAAGGTCCAGGATGAGGTAGAGTATTGTATCCTGATCCATACAATGAACAAAATAAGACTTATCCTGAGTCTAGTTAAAATGATTTGAATAGATGTCTGGCTTTAGTAGGTACTTCAAGATAGGCATTATGGCGCCTTAAAGATTATCCAATCCAATGTTACTTTAAAGATGTGAAAACTCAGTCCCAAAAAGATTAACCTCACACTGAGTAAATGGCTAGGAGGAGAAATCATCTCTCTATAGGGTACAGCATAGTGCTTCCAGAAAATACAACACAATCATTTATGATAGTTTTATGAAAGAAATCAAAGCAAGCTACAAGCTCATGGGCGTGGTTTTCATCATTAGACTATTACAGCCTGAAGCCATGTTTCAGGAGCCCAAACTAAATGGAGAATTGCCAGTTGTTCAGTGGATTGGCCCTGTGTGTGTTTGAGCAAGGCTTATCTCTCCAAACTCACATAACCAGCTGGTTTCTGGGATAACCACAAACTCAGAAAATGTAATCTGGCCTGCATGGTCTAGTTTATTGCTCACCTATCATGATGGAATACATCCTGGGGTGGTGGAAGGAGCACTGGGTCTACAATTATGAGGCTCAGGTTCAAGTTCCAGTGTACTGGTAGCCAAATCATCACTTAAAGGGGTGATTACTGAGGCAGTTCTGAGTTTTGGTCATATGTATGTGTGAAAGTGATTTCCTAAATCACAGGTCCAAACATTTCACTCCTGTATTCAAACAATTACACTGGCTCCCTAACACCTCCAGATTAAAAAAAAAAAAATCTTGCATTTAACCCTTCATAACCCATACTACCCATGTCTCCCTTTCCAATCTTCTTACACTTTATATGCACTCTTCACCTCCTACTCTTCTATCCAGTACCAATGGTCTCCATGCTGTTCCTTAAACAAGACACTCCATAACCCATGTCTAGGCATTTTCATTGTCTCTCCCCCATACATGGAATGCTCTCCTTCCTGTTTCTACTTCCTGGATTTCTTGGTTTCCTTCAAGTTCCAGTTAAAATGTCATCTTCATTATATTTAGAAATGGCAGAGTACAGGCTGGGATACTGCTGAACTCTCTCAACATTCCCCTTCAAACAACTTTAAAATGACACCTCAAATAAAATTTTAGAGTCTCAGAGCCAACAAAAATTCAGAGGGAGATGTTTTTCCAGCCTAAAACAACTCAGGAGGTCCACAGGAGAGGTCTGTAACACTATCGTGGACACAGGTCCAGAGCACAGTGAGAAGAGTCAAAAGATCACTGTGAATAGTAACAGTAATGTTGTAATGATAGTCACCTGTGAAAGACTTGGCCTTCTGATCAATACAGTGATTCAAGACAATTCCAAAGGACTCAATGAAAAATGCTATCCACTTCCAGATAAAGAACCAAAGAACTTTGAGTGCAAACTACAGTAAAAATTTTCTCCCTCTCCCTCTCTAACTTCCCTTCCTTCCTTCCTTCCTTCCTTCTTCCTGTATTAGCAAGCATCCTAGTACACCCAGGATAGCCTGAGAACATAGGTTCTTTTAATCTGCTTTATAAAGGAAAGAAAGGTTTAAAGGGGTTAACAATCCTACTTTAATTACAGAGAAAGAAGTGAATATAGAAAATACAAGCAGAGAAATTAGCACAAAGACCAACAGACAGGGCTCCAACTGTCCAAGTAAAGCAGTATTGCTATACACTTTACATACATCACTGGATAGAAGGAGCACAGACATCTAAGCACTTGCAGGGTTCTGAACACACTACTTGCTACTCAGAGTTTTGACCAGGAAATCAAAAGATCCTTATCAAAAGCAAACCCCCAAAACAAAATGTCAACCTCCCAGAATATATAACAAAGACTTGGACCCTGATTGGCTCAGATCCATAAGGCACAAAACCTACCTAACTGGGCAGAGCTGTGAATTATTGGGGTTAAAGGAGATTAATCCTTTAGATGTTTTCAATTTAGCCTGAACCTGAGAAACTGAACTCCAAAAAGAAAACAAAAATCCCACCTTGCTTTTTCTTATACCTTCCTTTTTTAATATGGCTAACACAGAAGTATGTTTTGGATGATTTCACATGTATAATTGATATCATATTCTTTACCTTCTCAGTGGATGAGTGAGGTGTGGGAGGGAGAGAATCTGGAACTCAAAATTTATTTATTTATTTGAAAATGACAAGTTTTAATGGAGAAACCCAAGGTTAAGATAAATGATGTGTATTTTTTGAGATGATTTAGGTATAAAGTATGTAAATATAATTTTATTCCTATTAGTCCCATTTTTCTTCTCTTATTAATTAATAAATTTATTTTCAGTTTTCAACATTCACTTCCACAAGATTTAGAGTTCCAAATTTTCTCCCCATCTCTCTCCTCCCCTTACCACAAGATGGTGTGCATTCTGATGGGAACTCAAATTTTAAAAAGAAAAGAATATTACAAATAAATGATGAAAATGATTTTGTTCAATAGCCCTTTGGGATAAAATCATGATGCAGTCTAAAGATTGAAGAGGAATATAAAAATAAAAGAGGTGACTTGTTCAGTCGTGTCTAACTCTTCATGACCCCATTGGGGGTTTTCTGGGCAAAGATACTGGAGTAGTTTGCCATTTCCTTCTCCAGATCATTTTACAAATGAGGAAGCAAAGGCGAAGAGGGTTAAGTGCTTGCCCAGTAGTAACTTGCCCAGAGTCACACTGTCTGAGGCTGTATGAGGCCAGATTTGAACTCAGAAAGATGTCCTTTTGACTCTAGATCCATTTAGCTGCTCAGAATCTTGTCTACTTATTTACTAAAGTTCTGTCCAAAGTGAAGATTAAAAAGGGAATCAAAAATAAAATCCCAGAAGCAGGTACCCTAAATAATAAAGGCACAAATACTGAAATCAGGTTTCTTTCCTTACTCTTCTCAAAGAGTCATCCCTTATAAATTTTTTGTCCCTATAGACACTTGTGGGCCCCCTCACCTCTGCATCTGAATGAAGGGAATTATCTTCTCACATCTCTTCTTTGTTCTTTGCAATTTAGCAGCATCATTTTTAATTATTCTATTGTGGTTATTCTCTCCATTTTAATTTTTGTTGTTATCATGTATATTGTTTTGTTGCTTCTGCTTACTTCACCTTGCAGGAGTTTACCCTAGTCTTTCTACAGGTCTCTGATTTCAATATACTTGTTATCTCTTATGGAACAGTAATATCCCATTATATGAATGTGCCACAATTTCTTTTTTTCTTTAACCATCTCCTAGTCAATGAGTATCTGCCTTATTTCTAGTTCTTACTAAAAAAGAGATCAGTACATCTTTCTTTTTTTAAAAATAAGGACAGAATTCTGTTGTTTTTAAGCTTGACAACATCTCTGAACATGATTCCACTATTAAGTATCACTTATGCTAGTTAGATGTGCCCTTCCTCTGAAACCTGAACAATATACTTTATATAGCTTCTCTAAGTTACATTGATGAACTTTATTTCACATTATTTCCTGGGTTTCATGCATTAAGAAGCTTTCACTTTATTTTGGGGCAAATAAGGTAAAGGATCCTGAAGAGAAGTTTAGTGTGCTCCTAAGGCATAAATCTCCATTTGCTCCACTCTAATTTTGACAGAATTATTCTCTTCAGAGTTCTTTTGAGATTCTTTCTCCATCTGGCAAAGGCGACTTTTTAAGGCATTCTTCTCCTCATTGGCTTTTTGGGCCTCTTTTGTCATTTGAGTTCATCTATTTTTTAGGGTGTTGATTTCTTCAGTCATACTGCTGACTCTCTTTTCATGATTTTCCTGCATTCCTGCATTTTCCTTATTTCTCTTCCCAATTTTTCTTCTACTTCCCTTATTTGGTTTTGAAAATCCTTCTTCAGCTCATCTCTAGCTTTAAGGCATTCTTCATGTTTATTGGAGGCCCCTGGTGGGGGCGCTCTGGCTGCGCTCTCCTCCTCCCTCTCTCTCCCATGATCTTTCTTTTCCC
>CM053582.1:242568195-242588066 GCA_028627135.1 Pseudochirops cupreus
AAAAAACAGTTTCCTAATTTAAATGCTGTCTAAAACACTCAGGCAAAGATCTCTTGCCAACTGGATAAAGAGAACACAATTAGAGGGTGGCTAGGTAGTACAGTGAATAGAGCACCAGCCCTGGAGTTAGGAGGACCTGAGTTCAAATGTGACCTCAGACACTTAACAGAAAACTAGCCATGTGACCTTGGGCAGGTCACTTAAGCCCAATTGCCCTATGTTCCCCCCTCTAAAAAAAAGCAAAAAAAAAAATAGAGAACCCAATTAATGCATGCTTCATTTGCTATCATGAAGAAAAGCAAAAGAAATCTTTGCTTTCTAGCAACTGGACTATTGACTTGTCCATTCGAAAGTCTTCCACCTTATATTTCAGCTCCCCAAACAGGTTCCTGATTGTCCTCTATTTTGATATATAGCTTTCATTCTGATAACTCTGAGCCTAAGACTCTGCCCTGAACTAATGGGCCCTCTGGTACATACTAGAACCTTGCCTCCAAGTCATAGCCCTAGTGACTGGATCTCCTCTGCTTTCTTCCATGCTTAACCTCTCAAGCGTCCTGCTTTGCTCCCTCTGATCAAGTCCTTTCCTTGGTATTTTATTCAACACTCCATTGCCTTCAGGCATACTGCCTTTCTCCCAATTATCCTCCATTGCACTGGGATCCTACTCCTAAAAAACCTAGTCTATGTTGGTGGTTTTCTTGCTAGACTTCACTGACAATTAACAAAATTTGATAAAAGATGTTATAGGTGATATATTACATACACACATCTATGTGTATATATATATATATGTGTGTGTGTGTGTGTGTATGTGTATATATGTTTCTATCTATCTATCCTGATATAGATATAAAATCATGCTACTACCTTACCATGACAGAGCACTTTGCAATTTATAAGGTACCTTCACACACCTTCTTTCATATGCACACATGTTATTTGATCCTCATAACATTGTAAGGTAGGCAGGATTATGAACATGTTATAGATGAGAAAACTGAGGTTCAGTGAGTTTAAGTGACTTTCCCAAGGTCATATAATTAGTAATGATATATGTGCTACCTATATTACAATAATATTTCAGATAAAGCATTGTAAAGATCCCTATGCTACCTAAAAGAAGGCCTCTTAACTTAGGATCCATGAACTTATTATTTTAAAAAGCATTTCAATAAACATGTTTCAAACCAATTGGTTTCCTTTGTAATCCTCTGTATTTTATTTTATTCATTTTTAAACGTTATTATGAGAAGTCCTCACCAGATTACTATGGAGATTCATGACACACAAAAAAGGTGAAGAAGCCCTGACCTAATGTGAGAGGATGATGGTGGTGGTGGTTATAATTAAGTGATAGATCCTGAACTTGATCGTTGGAGGGAAGGTTTTCACCAGGTTCATTTCGGATGCTTGGCAGTATGTCAAAGCTGGCCTCACTGAAGGAAGGCCCTTGGATTGTCCATAGAGAGAGAGAGGAGATAGGAGGAAAAGTGTAGCCAGCAGATTCCATAGCAACCTCTGGGAATAACCTCCATGGACACCCATTATGACTGATTGTTTACCAGGGAGGTCCATGGGAATGTGCAAAAGAGGCTCTATAAGCCAAGTGGCCTTTGGGGAATTCCAAGAAGAGTGAGAGATGGAAAACATTGCCTAATCCCAAGGGAAGGAGATAGGTAGAGAAAGATAATAATTTACCATCAAGGGGTCATATGTACCACGTACACATAGGCACATACACACAAACACACATACACAGTAAGAGTGTAAGAAGGAAAGGCACATTTCCTGGCTTCAAAAGATATTTGAATGCTCCAGAGAAAGGCTAATCTGAGCATAGAAATTCCCCTGATTTGTACCACTGCTAGTGATCAAGGCAAAATTGCTTCTGTAGACTGGCCTCATGAAAGCAAATTTTCCTTTGACAGAGGTCCAAAGAGATGGTTTATAGGAGAGCAGGGTTAGCTTCCCTTGAATTATTCTTAAAGATTATCATCCTTCCAAATGATCTCTTCGTATTGTCAGCCTCTACTTTCTCTTGAACTTCTACCTCTCACATCTACTAGATGAGTGACCCTGGGCAAGTCACCTAGCCTCTCAATACCCTAGGCAGTTCTCTATAACTATAAAGAGAAGGTGCTTATCTTCATTGGTAGAGTTTCCTCATCTAATACAATCCTAGGACCATTCCCTTTCCCTACATTATTCTTTGTGTAGAAGTTGCAGGTATAGAATTTGAGATCGATATAAGAAAACTTTGTAATGGGTAGAATTTCCTAAATGTAGATGGGCTATCCTTGGAGGTGACATGCTGTCCATCACTGGAGATCTTCAAATGTAGGCTGCATGACAACTTCTCAGGGATAAAGTAGATGGGATTTCTATTTACATCCAGGTCATCCTATATGAGGCCCCATCCAACTGATATTCCATGATATCATACCTTCAGCACAAATAATGGTGGAGTAACTTAATGGTGGAGTAATTTAATGGAAAAAGAACTACCCTAGAAGGCATAGCACTTGGATTCTTGATCTTCCCCAACAATGCTATTGTGAGTACGAATAAGGAAGAAGTTTTATTGAATTCTTCCCTGATTTGATTAAAACTGACAACAGTAATGAACAACTGACATTTATGTAGCACTTTAAATTTGTAAAGTGCTTTACAAATATTTGATCCTCACAACAACTGTGGGAGGATGGTGATCTTATCTCCATTTTACAAATGAATATAATGAGGTGGACAAAGGTAAAGAGACTTGTCAAGAGTCATATGGCTACTAAATGTTTGAGGCCAAATTTGCACTTGGGTCTTCCTGACTTCAGATCTAACTGTGTTATTGCACCATATGGTATTGTATTTTACCATATTGTATCATATAAGTTTGTATTTTAGGTATATTACAGATCTGAGCTGCAACCTGGGATTCAGGCCTGTAAAAGGAAGAAGACAGATCTGAAAGAGAACTAAATGAAATCAGATCTGAACATGGACGAAGTAGATGTATCTCTGGGGAGGGAGAATCTGTTTATCCATGTAGCTTTCCCCGGGATATCCCTCAGCCTCAAAGATGACAGCTATGTCTCTCTCATTTCTCTGAGGAGGGAAATCATTTGGCCCTAGAATCAGGGGGAACCACACAGATCAAGAGATAGGGGCATCTGGGAAGAGCAGTGGACCCTCAAGGGATCTCCTGGATCCAGCCTTCTAGATGACTGGTGAGAGCTCCTGGATGAAGTCCCCAGGCAGTAAGAGTAGCAGCCATATGGCTATGGAGATGCAGAACAAGAGGAAGCCATGATGTTGAGGAGCAAACCTGTTCCTTGACCTCCTCTTATTGTGAATTATTTGGATTGTAAAGGTCCAATAGGAAGTCAAGTGCAACACCAAGTGTAAAATTTCCTTTTGGGGGAGTGCAAAACCCTTAGAGTAGAACTATAATTCTATAGGACTTTATAAATACCAAAGGAGATTGAGACCCATAAGCTGACTGCTCTATTCTAGGGCCATTTCACAGACTAGGACAGAACACTGACTGAGATAACCTAGGAAAGGTGACATCCTGGAGCAAAGGGAAAAACAAAACAAAACAGTGGGCAGGGCAGGGCAGGGCAGGAGTGCATAGGAAGGAACAAGGTTTCACTCAGATATGATTGTTTTTCCCAACCTTGATGTCACAGGCAGGGAGAAATCAATTTGTAACTTTGCAGTGGAAATTTCTACGGTGAAAGTTTTCAGGGTTGGCAGATTCCAGAAAATGGAGTATAGTCATTCAAAAGAAAAGAGTGAATATGTCTAGAACTAAGAGATCTTGACAGGTTTTCCCAGACAACCACAGTTATCTTACCTAGACTTGGTTAGTACAGGCACTCATCTTTGCCTTTCTAACTTCCTAATAACGGATAGGTACGATGGAAACGACCCTCAACTTGAATCAAGATACCTAGGTTTTAATCATGCCTCTGTTCCTGATATAGAGAACAGGAAAACATGCCTGCTCTATTCAGAGATGTATTGTGAGCATCCAATGAGATCATAAATGAGAACGTACTTTGAAAAGTATTCATGTAAGGTGCTACGCAAATATTGAGTATTGTGATTATCATTTAATTGATGCTTTCCTTTTTTTCTTTAAAGTGTCTGGCCTTCTTTGGAAACCAAACCTTTTTGAAAAGGGAAAAGTAAAGGGCAGCCATGAAAGCTGATTCAGAATTCAGAATCAGGATTTCCCATCTTTTGTTCCGCACAAGCTGAGTTCAATCTAGGTTCCGTGAAGTAGCATAATAATGTGGAAAGAGCATTGGATTTGGAGTCAGCCTGGATTTTTATCCTCACTCTACTTCTTACTACTTGTATAACCTTAGACAAGTCATCTGTCTTTCTCTTATCTGTCCTCTTCCACACTAGCCACCAGTCTAGGACCAGAGATATTTCTAAGTATCTCCTCTCTTTGCCTCCCCAACACACAACTACTTCTGAGACAGAATACCTACTCAGAACTGGAGTGAGCCCCAGGGTAAAGCTGATACCTAAGGACTGGAGACCAGGATTCCTCTGGACTCTACTGAGCCAAGTCTTGACCATAAAGAAGGACCAGGGACTTGCCATTCACTCTCCTTCTGATAGCCGCCTACAGGCTGGTGTCCTTCTACACTCTCAACCTCTTGTTTAGGGATCAATAATGAAATCACTATTATCATAGTGATTGTGAAGACTATGACAATCTACTGCCCTATGGCTACACTCAGAATCTCTGTGATTCTGAGTAACAGACTGCCCAGGGTGAAGCTCCATATCCTAACCCACACTCCCCACTCTCTCATGCCCATCAGGGACAGCTGCCTCCCTCCAAAGTCCCTATGAGCTTCTGTAAATTCCCTTGTGCCAGGTGTGTCTTTGGAGCCCCCGTTCTATTATTAACAAACTTTTCTTCATGTTAGACCAGTACTCTCCTCTTGGAAATTATTTTGGGTATGGTATATTTTGTCTTCAATTCCCTGTGTACACATGGTTTTCCCTAGTAGAATATAATCTCTTTGAGAGTAGATTTCATTTTTATCTTTGTCTTTGTATTCCCAGGACCTTGTAAAGGGCTGGCAAATATTGTTGTTATTCAGTCATTTCAGTCAATGTGACTCTTGGTCACCCCATTTGGGGTTTTCTTGGCAAAGATACTGGAGTGGTTTGCTGTTTTCTTCTCCAGTTAATTTTGTAGATGAGGAATTGAGGCAAACAGGATTAAGTGACTTGCCCAGGGTCACACAGCCAGTTAGTGCCTGAGGCCAGATTTGAACTCAGGAAGATGAGTTCCTGACTTTAGGCCCCGTACTCTATCTACTGTGCCACCTGGCTGCCCTGGCACATAGTAAATGCTTAAAAATGTATATTGAACTGAATTTAATAAATCAAATAGTTTCTCCATTTTTCTTTTCTAATCTATAAGGTATGGAGGTTAGGCTAGGTAATGTTAGGTCCCTTCCAGTTAGGAAAGTAAATTATACTTTTTTTTTTTAAAACACACTTACAGAGTAGAGTAGGGAACTGGAAACAATGGCCCAGATAATTCAGGCCCCACACTCAGCTCTCTCTGAAAAGCCGAGCAACTGACAAAAGAAAAAAAAATCCTTTTGCCTGAATTTTCCAGATTAATGTGTCAGCTCTTCATCCCTTTGCAACGTGGAGACGTAGCCCTGAGTTTAGCATTTATAAAAATGCTAGGAGATCATCCAATGGCAGCAACTTAATGACAAAAAAGCGATATTTATTGTTATTGTCAATGTTAATCCTTTAATTAAGCTCACCCTTATTCTTGTCAACATCCTTACCCTTCCTCCCCTCTTTCTCTGTTAAAACTAATTCGCTGGTCTGGTTTTTCCAAACTCTCTCAGCTCAAATTTTAATTAAAGTCAGTCACATGCCTTGAATCTCTAATGAGTGCCTCTCTGAGATTATTCCATTAGAAATCAGCTGTTGACACACTCTCTGTGGTGTTGTTCATTAACACGTTATTATTTTTTAATACAGTCAGTCCTGTTCAGAGCCTCTTCTCTTTAAGGTGATATGCAGATGGAAAACTTCCTCTCTAATACACTCTGCAGAGGTAGGTAGCAAGCCAATTAATGGTATGAGAATTAAACCCATTAAACACAAAATAAAACAACAAAATAAAACAAAAACCACAGTTAGTTGAGACCAGTCTAACACTCCATGCACTTACATTGACACCTCATGCATTTGGCATCTCAGGGAGTGAGGTGGACTCTGTAGATGAGGTTTCCAGATCACTGAAGTTCTTTCATTCATCATTTTGGATGGGAATCTTAAAAAAAAAAAAAAAAGACTCCTCTACCTATCTTCGCTTGATGACTAAAAATGTACTGGGCTATGAATGAATCTTTCTTCCTACTCCACTACTCTTGCTATTCCACAATCCTTTGTCCCCCTTCCCAAGAAGCAGCATGGTACAGTGAAAAGACCACTATAAACATAATTAGAGGTCCTAGGTTCAAATTTCAACTTTGCCACTTAAGAGCAATGTGACCTTGGGCAGATCACTTAACCTCTCCTAGCCTCAGTTTCCGCATCTGTAAAATGAGGGGCTTGGACTAAATGACCTCTAAAGTCTAAATCTGCTTCCAAGTTCTTTTAAAAAATTTTTTTTTTATTTTGCTTTTTGGAAGGCAATTGGGGTTAAGTGACTTGCCCAAGGTCACACAGCTAGTTTTTGTGTTAAGTGTCTGAGACCAAATTTGAACTCAGGTCCTCCTGACTCCAGGGACAGTGCTCTATTCACTTCGCCACCTAGCCACCCTCTACTTCTTAGTTCTTAGTTGTGTGAATAATAAGGAAGAATGCTTGACATCAGTAAGATCCAGGGCCAGAAGCAGTAATTTCTACTCCTAGAATGGATTACATTTCCATACACCCATTTCTGATTTTGAAATCATTCCTCTGTTTTGAAGGCCCGATTTGAATATCACTTCCTCTATGAAGATGACTCATATCCACAAATGAAAATGATCCCTTTTCAGATTTCTCCTTGTACTTTTCTCTAACCTGTCTTTTGCAATTATTTTAGGATCACAGAATCCCAAAGGTGGACTGGTCCTCAAAAATCATCCAGACTAACCCATAACTGAACAGGAATTACCAGTTTCTGACTAGTGGTCAACACATCTCTGGTAAGCAAGAACCCACTGTCTTTTGAGGCAATTCATTTATCTTTTGATATCTTTAATTGCTTGGATGTATTTCCTTATATTAACGTAAAAAATGCCTTTCTGCAACTTTCTCCTTTTGTTCCTATATCTTTCCATGGCAGCCAAATCAACCCTCTTGACAAGAAAGGTACAGCTCATCTAAGACCCTTCTAAGACTTTTCTTCTTTAGGATAAATAGACCTTGTTCATTCAGCCTATTTTTATCATCTTCAGTACTCTCAATATGTTGGTTATTCTATTGTGAAGATGTTCTAATTTACTAATATCCTTCCTAAAATGTGATGTTCTAGAATTTACAAGTATTGTGCCTGAACACCATTACCTATAATTGACACTCAACTGCAAAACCAATATTCCCAAAGCACTAGTGCAACCATATTACTCCCCAGCTCAAGAAACTTTAGTGTCTCCCTATTATCTTTGGGATAAAATACAAATTCCTATTTGGCATTTAAAATCCTTCACTATTTGATTCCCACATAATTTCCCAAGGTTATTTTACATTATTTACTCTTATTCACTTCACATTTCAACCAACCTGGTCTATTTGCCATTCCCTGAACACAATATATCATTTCCCACCTTTGCACTAGATATACCCCCTACGTGGCATGTTCCCCCTTATCACTTCTGCCTCTCATAATAATTATTTTCCCATAAGGCTCATCTCAGATGTTACCTTTTACAAGGGGCTTCTCTATAAGAACCTTTTCCTAATTCTACCAGATCCACTGCCCACCCAATTATTTTATATATTTTTATATATTTAGTGTTTACTTATGTGACAATAGCTTGTTCCCCAGAACCCCCAAAGAATGCAAGTTTCCTGAGGACAGGGATCATTTCACTTTGGCCTTTGTATCCCAGTACCCATAACAATGCCTGCTACCTAATACATAGTTGTTTAATTGAATAACCAACCTGATCAATCAGTAGTCAATGGTAGTGGTAAGCCATTAACTGCTACTCCCAGGGATAGATGAGCTGGTCTAGATGCCAATGGAAAACATTCTTCTCGATTTGGTATGCCCTGAGGATGCCCTTTGAGTCACAATACTTCTGCAATCCTTTAGATGCTCATGAATTTGGGGTTTTGATTCAAGACCTGCTGCAACAGCAGCTGATGATTTGTTTTATACTATCCTCACGTACTTCTAGGATCCTGCCTAGCCTATTCAATGCATCCAAGCCATTCCAGAAAACAAGACAAAGACAAAATGGTTCTTGCTTTCAAGGAGTTTATATTCTATTGGGGAAAAGACACACACACACACACACAATCAAACGATCAAATAAATAAGGACAAGCATACATGAATATATAAATAGATAGATAAATGAATGAATGATTGAATGAATGAATTATTGAATAAGCAAATGAATGAATGAATTATTGAATAAACAAATAAGGTGAATGAATGAATTTAAAATGGCTGAATAAATAAATGAATAAATGCAAAATATGTTCAAAGTAATTTCAAGGTATGGAGGCTGTAGTAACTGGAAAGATCAGAGTAGGCCTGCCAGAGGAAAGCATAGCACTTGAGCCAATCCTAAAAGAAAAAGGGGATTATAAGTGGCAGAGGTAAAGGGGTGTATGTAAGGCAGAGAAACAGAAAATGTGGTGTTATGTAGGGGAAGGGAACTAGTATTTATTAATGCCCTACAGGGTGCTAAGGACTTTACAAATAGGGAGGTAGGTGACATTATTGTCCCCACTTAACAGCTAAGGAAACTGTGACACAGAGGTTATGTGACTTGTTCAAGCAGCTCTTGAGTGTTTGTGTTCACATTTGAACTCGGGTCTTCTTGACTTCAGTTCTAGTACTCTGTCCACCTGGGGGGGGGGGGGGGAAGTAGCAAATAGGACACTTTGGATAGAACATTGAATTTGTAAAGGTGACTGTGCAAGAAGATTGTGGAGACTTTAAATGCTGAATACCAGAGTTTATATTTCATCTTATCAACATCAGGGAGATTCTTGATCAAAAAGGAACCATGGTCAAACCTGTCTTTTGCTATTCAGTTGTTTGTAACTCTGTGACCCCATTTGGGGTTTTCTTGGCAAAGATACTGGGTTTGCCATTTCTTTCTCCAACTCATTTTACAGATGAGGAAACTGAGGCAAATAGGGTTAAGTGACTTGCCCAGGGTCACACAGCTAGTAAGTGTCTGAGGCCAGATTTGAACTTAGAAGACCTAAGTCCAGGGCTGACACTCTATCCACTAAGCCACCTAGCTGCCCTAGACCTGTTCTTAGAAATATCCACTGCGGGCTTATGTGGGAGTGAATGAAAAAATTGACAAGGAGATAGCATAGTAGATAGAGCACTAGACTTCAAGTTAGAAATACCTGGGTTTGGGGGGCAGCCAGAGCAGTCAATAGAGTACTGGCCCTAGAGTCAGGAGGACCTGAGTTCAAATCCAACCTCAGACAATCAGCACTAGCCGTGTGACCTTGGGCAAGTCACTTAACCTAAATTGCCCTGCCTTCCCCCCTTCAAAAAGGGAAAGAAAAAAAAAAAGAAAGACCTGGGGTCAAATCTTCTGTCAAACACTCACTAACTGAGTGACTCTGGGCAAGTCACTTCACCTCTGTCTGCTTCCATTTCCTCATTTGTAAAATGGAGATAACGGCTCCTACCTTGTAGGGCTGTGGCTCAAATTAAATGACATAATGTCTGTAAAGCACTCAACACAGTGCCTAGCTTACAGTAAGGGCTATATAAATGTTACCTATTATTATTATTATTATATAAAGTGCTTTGCAAATCTTTAAGTGCTACAGTTATTATTATTATTTCTAATCATACTCAACAAGAACACATGTCTTTTATCCATAATCATTTCTGGCTCCCAAATTCCTAAACCCATTGGAGGCACAGTTTTTGCTTCTGATGGGAGCTAGCAATCTTCTACAAAGTAGAAGAATGTTCATTTGGGTGGCTGACTGAGATGATACTTGGTCACCTAGGTGGTGCAGTAGACAGAGTGCTGATCTTGAAGCCAGGAAGACTTATCTTCATGAGTTCAAATCTGGCCTCAGACACTTGCTAGCTGTGTGACTTTGGGCAAGTCACTTAACCCTATTGGCCTCCATTTCCTCATCTGTAAAGAGCTGAAGAAGGAAATGGCAAACCACTCTAGTATCTCTGCCAAGAAGACCCAAAACAAGGTCATGACGAGTCAGACATGCCTTAAATGAGTGAACAACAATAAGAAAAACAAACAAGTGGTCACCCAACTTTTGCTTGAAGACTTCTCCTATTGGACCCACCTTCTCCTCCAAGCGAAGTCTGAGAGCTGCACAAGGGCATCCTGGAGCCATCTTAAACTGATGAGAACCAATAGTTAATAACCAACAGCTAGATTTTCAGTGTGAGCATTTATACCTTGGAAATGACCAAACAGGACTTGATTTATCATTTTGTTGATTGTCTAGACTTAATAAAGCTATTCAGGAAATGTTAATAATGAAGACCACATTTAAAAGGGCATCATGCTTTTTTTCCTTGAGAATGAGTTGTTAAACCTTTACCAGTACATCCCAGGAGCTGGACCACCACCTCTGCTGCACAGAAACATCTCCCTCTTCTATCAGCACCCTGGGACAAAGCCCCACTCTTCCTGGGTTATTTATGGTACAATAATGTGAATTTGCCAACTTAGTAGAATTTCTGTAATTTGCATCTCTAAGATGGGTGACATATTTCTTTGTGTGGCAGCTTTATAAACCTTTGATTAATAGATCATAAAGCAACCTGTATGGAACTTAGTAACACAAAGAAATGGGACTCTCCTCTCAGAGGGCACTGAACAGTTTATTTGCTACTAGATGTTAGCAAATAAATCTACATTGATAAGTGAGACAAACGCTAGCACGGCAATGCCAATGTCAGATAATATAAGTGAGACTTGCTCCAGAGACCAAAGGTTTCCAAAATCAGTAAATTGAAGAAAAAAAAATCACTAAGGTTATAGACACAGTTTTGGCCTGAGTGGAAATTTGTGAGATAGGAAAAGTATGGTTTTGCTGTTTCTCCCACCCACAGGCATCAAGTGCCCTTATGCTGGCTCCCTGAGGGACCAGAGACCCCAGCTGTGGCATCCCACTTAGGCCTTCTTCTCTAGATAGGATCCAGTGCTCTGAGCTTCTCCTGCTTCCCTCTCCCCTTCAGAATAAAGAATCACAAAATCCTAGAGTCACATGGAAAGCATATTAGTATAATAGAAACTGTAACTCTTGCCCAATAATTAACAAACCATCTGTCATCTTATACCACTTCTTCTTTTTGCTACTTCTAGCACAGAGACTTGGCTCCATTCAGATAACATTGCACCCTTGGCTACCCTTTCCAGTAATCATGGCACTTTTCACTCATACTTGCCCCATATCCCTGGTTGTAGGAAGCTGAAATATCCCTTGTTTCTTGTTACCATTTTCAGACCCTCACTCTACTATAATACAACTGTAATACACTGCAATACAATGACCTCTCTTTTGAAGGTCATACAATACAAATTGGTCACCGATTCATATTCTTGTAATTGTCATCTACCAAACTCTAGAATCTTCTTTAGTTCAGGCCTGGCTCACTGTCCTCTCCACCCCAATTCCTGTCTTTTCAACATGCATATTGAAATACATGTTGTTTCTTCATGTACCTTAAGTACCCATTTCCTCGATCTACCCAACTCTCATGACCTTTTCCTCACTCCACCTCTGCTACATAAAGGGATGGTCATGCCATTGATCTTTCTATCACCTTCAAAAGTTCCATTTCCACATTCAAGAATTACAAATATACATTATCCAGTCACAACCTTTTATCTTTCCATCGTTTTATATGCCTTACTCCTCCTAAACTTACTCTTTTTTTTTTGAGGGGGGAAGGCAAGGCAATTGGGGTTAAGTGACTTACCCAAGGTCATACAACTAGTAAGTATCAAGCATCTGAGGCCAGATTTGAACTCAGATCCTCCTGACTCTATGTCAGGGGTGGGGGCTCTATTAATGGTGCCACCTAGCTGCCCCTTAAACTTACTCTTAAACCTCATTGTGATGTCCTGTTCTTCTATTCCTAAATACTATCCTAGACCATTGCCCCCACTCTGGTTATACTCTCCTCCCTCCTTAGTCTCAACTCTGTAACTAGTAAGTTCATCTCTACACTCTACTCTCTTCTTGAGTCTCTTGTTTCCTCATCCTATCACTGATCACATCTTACCAAACCCCAACTCATTCATCATTCACCTCCTTTATTCCAACTCCAGTGCCAGTGAACATAAATGGAGAAAATAAAGAAATTATGTAGACTGGGTACATTTTAAGTGTATTCTATGTAATCTCAACTATGCAATCTCATTACAGTAAGGAAATATGATTACTTTGACCTACTTGATCCCATTCAACATAGCAACTGCACTAAACCTCTACTCTCCTAAATCTTCCCATATGACTCTGTTCTCTCACATTTGCTTCATACTTTATCCCTCCTCCACAAAAAAAAAAAAAAAAGATTGAGGTTATTTACCCAGAACTCCCTCTTTTACTTCTTCCTCATAGCTGCCATCAAGTACAACATCCCTCTTGATACAGAAATCTCTTCTCCATTATTCTTGACAAGTGTTCATCTGGCCTATACTTGACAGACCACCCATCTCTGAATCTCTAGATTTTACTACCCTGCCTCAGCTGTTTAACTCTTCTCCATTGGTGAGTTCTTCCTAGAACCTCCAAATTGGAGAAGAGCCCAGTTGAACCCAGCCATCTCACATCCTCTTTACTTAGCCACTATTCCCAGGACTTAGCACAATGCCTGGCACATAATCGACATTTAATAAATGTTTCTTACCTGGGTGACTGAGTGTACTTTGAAGGTCACTGCATCACAAGGCATTGATTCCATTTTTGAAAAGTTATAATTATCAAAAAAGTCATTACTTCTCTTGAATTGAAATCTGCATCTCTATAAATTTTTTCCTTTGGTCCTTCAGGGGTGTGCTGGAGTCAGTTCAGATTGACTTTTGAGAGTCAATTGTCAAATTTTCAATTTTTGCATTTACACCTCAGATATTTAAATGCTATAAATCAGGGTTTGATTATCTCCTTTTCTTAAGAAAGTGACAGAGGAATTGTTAGTAATGCAGATTAAGCTTAAAACTATGTCCTGCATAATTTTTTTCAGAGAGCTAGTTGTTAAATATTTACCAGCACAACCCTGTCCCCCCAGTATTATACAAAATAAATTTAAGCCTAAATTCTATGATTCTAGAATAGCCCCAATCATTCTGCCTAATGGAGATTTAACTATTTTTGCATTGTCTGTATGCAGTCCTCTTCCCCATGGTCACTGCCATCACAATCTTCCATTCCCTTGCTCTTACACTAGGAAACAGGAATGAAATTGTTTAGGACATAGAGGCAGCCTGGTATAGATTTAAGAGCACTGGATTTAGAATCAGATAACCCAGGTTTAAATCCTAGCTTACTACACATAGTATATATATATATATGTATATATATATATATGACCTTTGGCAAGAAATTTACCTTTTTCATTCTCCATTTTCTTACTATGAAATTAGGGAGTTGAACTAAATAATCTCTAAGACCCCTTAAAACTCTAAATTCTATGATTTTGTGAATACTTTATACCAAGGACAACATCCCAAATTATGTTTTTGTTTCTCTAAAGAGGGTCCTCTCCTCCAAAAAAATTCATCACTCCTTCCTGGCTTCAGGAAAGACCTTCCTTTCCCCCATTTCCTCCCTATTTCCCTATCTCCTTTCTCATCTTGTACCAAATACTCCCTTATTACACTATGGACTTCTTGAGAACAGAGACCGTCTTTCGAATTTTTTCATGCCCTCAGTGTAAAAATATTGTGCCTGGAATACAGTGAGTACTAATAAATGCTTACTGACAGACATATTCTCCCTGTCCTTTTGTCAGACATAGATAAGCAAAGCAAAGCTAATTTCTTAGGAGATAGTCTAACAAATGCCACCATCTGTGGCCTAAGTTTAAATCTGATTGAAAAGAAAGATTGAGGTAATAAGCATGGAAGAAATGCTAAGTTTAAATTACAAATCTCCAAATCATATTTTGACAAAGGAGATTCCTTCAGACCCCCAAAGAATACTATCATCATACCCCTTAAAGAAGGGCTCCCCTTCTTTAGTAAAGCTGGGGCCCCAGAGGATGCTTGGAAGGTAGTTACACCCATAAATGAAATAATAAAACCCTGAAGGAGTAAATTGAGTTCAGAGGATGGACACTGTTCAGAAAGGGCAGGTATTCAAAGTCTAATAGCAGTGGATGCCCATAGCAAAGCATCCCAATATCACCATCTCGTGGCTGAAAGACAAATTGCTTTTTGGCTTGTGGTGAAGAGTTTTGAGTTCATAAAATTTAAAGCTGGAACAGACCCGAAAATCAATTTTGCCTGACCCTCTCATTTTTACGAATGATAAAACTCAAGCCTATAGAAGAGAAATGACTCAAAGTCAAATGAATGAATAAGTGAATGAATGAATGATTGGGGGAAGCATTTTTTTAGGTACTTATTATGTGCTAAGCATTGGGGACACATATGGGAAAAGCTAGACAGTCCCTGCTCTCACAGAACTCACACTTTAATAAGAAATACAATATCTAAAAGAAAGTCAGACTACAAGTTGAGTGGAAAATCATGGAAGTCATAAGAAAGCATCCAATTGACAGATGGCAAGGTCCAGTGATTCTTAGGTTACATTGTATGGTTGTGGTTATGGTTTGTCTTTTGTTTTCAAAGAGGACCATGACACCAGGAAGACGATGTCATGACTTGCAAGTGAGCTGGATTTAAGTGAGGAAGTGCTGTGCAAAGTCACCAGCCTCACTTTCTCCTCCAGAACCATCTGGGTCCAGTGGCGAGATATAGATCAGGATGGCCCAGGATGCAGTAGGAGAGCTTGGCCTTTAGGAATATGCAAAGCATAGAGGAAAGTAAGATTGTCATGACCTGTTGATTGTCCATCTCAACGGAAGGGTTAGAATTAGTGACTCCCATCACATCCAAGCCATGGGAGCATCAGTCAAGCAGCCCAGAAGGGTTCTAGGATATCCCTAGGGGATAACCTGAAGGAGGACAGAGAAGAAGCCTAGTTAATATCAGATCTCAGAAACCTCTCTAGCATCTGTCCTTCTTCTGCATTCCCACTGCCACCATCCTGACTCAGTTCTCATTACCTATACTAATTCAAAGTCTCACAGCTAAGATTTGAAACCAGGGCAATGATTCCTGATCCATGGTAATGGACTGTGTGGCATGTGGTTTGTTTTAAATAGCTGTTCTGCCTGTCTATATGTTAAAGTCAGAGCTGGCCACTGGCAACATAATAGAACACAGAACAAAGATTTTCCTTTCACTCTGTATGTTAGACTAGATGCTTGTTAAGGTCCTTTTCAGCTATGAAATTCTATGATTATATTAGTTTCCATTTCATCTCTCCTTTTAGCTCTTTCCTCATCATTTTCTCAATTCCTCATATCCTCTTCCTCTATCTCCAGTACAAGCAGGCATATGCTTTTCTCTGATAACAATCTTTCTCGTTTCTAGAACAAAGGAAGGGGTTGGCATGGGTGACTTCTAAGTTCTTTTCCAGTTCTGAAATCCTATTTTTTCCCTCAGAGTCTAGGTCCCAAAGTGGGCTACTGACCTTGCAGTACTCCCTGGCTATCTAGCACTGTCTATTCATTGTACAAGGATAAAACACATTAACTTCGTCATTCATGAGTATTTATGCTAAAGCATAATCGTTCAATCAATCAATTGATAAGCACTTATTAAGCATTAGTCATTGTGATAGGAATTAGGGTTATTCTTGCCCTCAAGAAGCTTACACTTTAATTGAGAATGTTCAAGAAAGATTTAAATTCCTGAACTGCAGAGATACAATAGGCTATCAAAAGATGCACAGGATTTCTTTGGCACCATTATCTTGGGAGTTTGATTTCATGGACAATAAAAATTGCAACAACACTTCACTTTGTATCTGTTACTCAGCCTGGTTTCAACTCATCACCTCTAATCTCATCGCAATGCTTCTAACTCAAGTCTTGTATGACCAGCCTCCTTCAGCCTCTTCTCTCCTCTGATTGGAGGGTTGGAGGATGGAGTACCGAACTCCTCCCAGTGCCTTGGTTCACTCCACTTGTCATCTGCTGCCCTATCTGGTTTCAGCTCCCCAGAACAAGATACTCCCTGGTCCCACTCTTTTCTGCCTCCTTTTGTGTTGTTTTCCCCTTCCCTTATTAGACTGTAAGCTCCATGAAAGGAAGTACTGTCTTTCTTTTTATCAGTTGTATCCCTAGCTTAGCACAATTCCTGGAACATAGTAGGTGCTTAATTTTATTATGTTTCTTGTTATATTTATCATGTTTATTATTAATTATTTATTATGTTTATTGGATAGGAGTGGAGATAAACTCAGGATTCTGAGCTAAAGGGATCATTTGAATGAATGATTCAACTCAACCAACTCAAATTCCTGAAAGAATAAATGAAGCTAGATCAAGGGTGTAAGTTCTTTTGTTCTTCTGACCACAGGAAAGCATACATTTGGATGGGGTAGAGTGAAAGAGATAATTGGTTGTCATTGGAGGCTATTATGGAAAGATCCCTGGAATCTTAACTCGGAGGACCTAGGTCTGAATCCTGGCTCGATATCTCTTTGAGGAAATCCCTTTGCTTATCTGGACCTATTTCCTCATCTGGAAAACCAGGCAGGTTAGATCAAGGTCCCTTTCTAATTCTAAACAATCCATAAATTCTTTGGCATAGCTACAGCCAGAAGGAGTGATCAGGCCCTTTGAAGGAAAAGGACAGAGATAATAGCTGGCATTTATATAAGGCTTTAAGATTTTAAACATTTGATTCTCACAACAATCCTGGGAGATAGGTGCAATTATTAACCCACACTTTACAGATGAGGAAACTGAGGCAGAGATTAAGTGAACTTGCCTAGGGTCACATACCTAGTGAGAGTTGGAGGCAGGATTTGAGGTTATCTTCCTGACTCCAAGAACGGAACTCCATCCACTGCATCACACAGCATCCCCTACTTGCTGATAGGGCTGTACCCAGGAGATACAATAACATAGGGTACAAAAAGGAACCATTAATTTATATGTAATGAGGGCTGACCAGTACTTGAATTCAGTCTATTATGTAGGGATTCCTCAGGAGGTGATTCTTGGGTATAGAAAACTATTAATATTAATTAACAATAGTAATTAATACTAGCATAAGTCATTAGTAATAATAGTGATTAGTATTAATTAGCACTAGCAATGCCCACACTTCATACAAAATGATACTTGGATGGCTGCAAAACACTTGACATACAATGTCTGATTTGTGTGAATTCTCAGCACTGAATTTAAAGTCAGAAATTCAAATTCTGAATCTGTTCCCAACTACCTTTGGAACCCTTTGCAAGTTGCTTAACTTCTCCGGGCCTTAGTTTCCTCATCTGTTAAGAAAAAAAAAGAACTGGATGGATTTCCAACATCCTTCTGCTCTAAAGCTATGATTCTCTTAACCATGTGTAGTCAATTATTCAACCCATTTTACAAAAGAGAGGACGGCTGCAATAATTATAGATACCTGAAAGCACTGGGAATTTTTTTATATCTATCTTTGCTTCATGCTTTTGACTGGAATGTTCTTCAAAACCTTCCCATACTTCAATGGCCAGTTGAAGTTCCATTTTCATGAAGTCTTCCTTGATTATTCTAGTGCATATAGATCTTGTTCTCCGAATTCTTGTTATACATGGAAGATATATGAATGTATATGTTGGGTGTGCTACTTAGTATATAAAGGTGTGGTTTGGCTTATGGGTGGCATGAACAGATATGATGTGAGAGCTGACCTACCTTTTCAGGGAGCAGGAGGAAGGATACATCAGCATTGCCAGCAAGCCTGGCTGGGGGAAAGAGGAGACAAGATCCAGGGTAACTGAGACTGGGTAATCTCTCTTCTAGTCTCCACGGAACCAAGAATTATAGCTATGAGTTGTCCTTAAAATACGTGAAATCTAGGAAGATGAACCTAGGTTCAGAATGAAAGTCACTTCCCTGATCCCTCCAAAATGTGGAAGGTAGCCTTCAGCTTATACTTACCATCTTCTTACCCTCCCACCAAATGATGGCTACACAAAAGACCATCACAAGTAATGAATAGCAAATAAAAAGCAAAACAGTAAAAAGAAGTTCAGGAAGTTATATAGAATAAAATATAACAAATAACACACAATATTTAGTAAAGGATCTCTTTGACTAGAAGCAAAATTAAGTTCCTTAGGTCAACTAAGGAGAATCTCACCAAGGGTAGTTTGATTTCTAGAGATATAAGCACTAAAAATTAAGACACATGATAAGACTCAACTTTCCCACTTGTCTTTATCTCTAAGGACTCCTGTTAGTCATTAAAAACTTTGAATTTTGTCTCTTCAGCCTCACTCTCCCCAAGTCCTTCTCCCAAGTGCCTTTAAATTTTCTTATGTGGGTAAATACCAATCAAGAGTCCTAGTTCACTCTATGCATGCAGCTCGCGGCACAAAGCATAAGCTGAACATTTGGAAAAAATCATCCACCTCACCTGAGTGAGAATGGGCGTTACATACGTGTGAGTTACACCTGACAATTCATTGTTTGCTTAAATGAGATAATATTCAAAGTACTTTGAAAAATTAAAGTGCCATATAAATTATAGCTACTATTATTGATTATTATTATTATCAAGTCTCATTTCTGACACGTAGTGACTGTGTAATATGGGCAAGGCACATAAACTCTTAGTGCTTTAGTCAGATCTCTAAGCCTTTGAGTTGTAGAGGAGATATCAAACTGCATTGGTAGAGGGACTATCCTCATCCAGGAGTTCTCTATGCCAGTGGTTCTCAACCTTCCTAATGCTGCGACCCTTTAATATTCATATGTGGGTGTATCTGCATGTGGGCAGACCCACCTGGAGACGGATAGAGGAGCAGTGTCTCATTTTCTAAGACCATCGGAAATAGGTGTTTTCCGATGGTCTTAGGCGACCCCTGTGAAAGGGTCATTTGACCCCCAAAAGGGTCACGACCCACAGGTTGAGAACCACTGCTCTATGCCAATTAAGTCACAGGTCTAGTTATTCTCTTATACATACACATACACACACATATACACACATATGTCTATACACATATATGTATGTGTATGTATGCATATGTATATGTAAATATGTACATATATGGAGTGTATGGGGTGTTCAAGGAGGACTAGCATCTCTGGTGTGAGGGTTTACTGAACCCTTTTCAAGGCTGCTCATCCACCTTTGGTGTCTACCTGACTCCGGACTCTCACTTGTAGCTCCAAGAAACTGTAGTAAACACAATGACCACACCCAGATAAACAGTCTTGGAAGATGATGGTTTTGCATGTGTTCACCTAGTCTCCCTAATCAGATTATTTGGTCCATGAGAGCAGGAACCAATGTCTTCCATTTCTCTTGATTGCTTGTTGATGTCTAATAAATTTAGTGATAGGCATTTAATAAGAATTAATTGCTGACAGATTGGCCCTCTCCTTTATCCAATTTTTATCTATACCTC
>CM053582.1:242588566-242616549 GCA_028627135.1 Pseudochirops cupreus
GTCGAATTTATTATCTATTTAAAAAGTAAAGAAATCTAATAGAGTTGTGGTTTCAGGTACAAGCTTCTTTACTCTAATATACAGTGTATATGAACAATGATCATTTTCGTTTATGTTTACTAAGTTCAGAATGTTTTTTTAAACAGGAAAAAAGAAGTTATTTCTCCCCATCAAGATCATCAGTTCCCCAGGGGTAGGAATTATGTTTTCTACCTCTTTTGTTTCTCTGACATTTAACTCCTAGCACCTAGGTCTAGGCACATAGTATGTTCTTAATAAATATTTTAGGGGCAGCGAGGTGGTGCAGTGAATAGAGCAGCAGCCCTGAAATCAGGAGGACCTGAGTTCAAATCCAGCCTCAGACACTTGACACTTAACTGTGTGACCTTGGGCAAGCCACTTAACCCCAATTGCCTTGCCTTCCCCCCTCAATAAATAAAAATATATTTTAAAAATTGAATTGAATTATGAGAATAATTGTTCCCATTCTTCATTTTACATTTGTAAGCAATGCATTAGATAGGATTCTTACTACTCAGAAGAGTCCTCTTGATACCGAGAGGACTTAGCAACGCCAACTTCTGGTTAGTTTTAGACAAATCACCATCTGGTCTCATGCTAGAAATGTCCATTTTCTGCTCATTCTAAACACAGACCACAGGATCTTCCCAAAGGGAAGATTTCTCTTGAAATGCCCTTTGGAATATCATAGTGGTCCTTTTGGTCTCCATACACATAATCCCCAAGAGCCTGTCAAAATTTAAATAGTTAATATTTTGGAAAAGTAGAGAATGGAGCTCTTCTATTCCCCCAGAACCGACCCCTAATGCTCGCACATCCTTTATTTTTTAATAGATCTGTGTTAGTATCTGTTGTTTTTATATCAATTACATTTTGCTATGTATCCTGTCTCCTTCCCCTTCCTAGACAGTCATCACTTAAAACAAGGTGTTTTCAAAAAAGTCAGTAAAACCCATTAGCCAATAAAGAAATGATGCTGTATGCAGTGTTTCCCATCCTTGTAACCCTCGCCCCCTCAAAGGATCAAGAGAGAGGTCTTTTCGTATCTTCTCCTCGGGGCCAAACTTCTTCTTAATAATTTTGCCTACGTTCCATTTTCATTGTTTTGTGGTCATCATTCTTTCCATTTACATTGCTGTATAGTTATCTTGCATATTATTTTCCTGTTTACTTCACTTTGTATCAGTTTAATTGTGTTTCTGTGCTTTTCTATATTCATCACGGTCATTCCTCATTTCTTACAAGATAGTGATTTTACATTATGTTCACGTACGATGGCTTTTTAAAATCATTCTCCAATTGATGGGCATGTGCTTTGTTTTTACCTTTCTTTGTAAAATGTGCCATTTTATCCTTTTGAAGAAATATAATAGTCATCATCCCTTGAAAAGCCATTACTTGATTAGAGCTCATGACCTACAATAAACAGTTATGATGTAAATAAGCATGTAGCAGTCCAAACAAACATTTAACCAAAACTCAAGTAGAATCATGGAATGGGGGAACTGGAAGAAATTTTAGAAATCATCCAGTCTAATCCTATCATTTTGAGATTAAGAAAACTAGAGCCCCGAGAGATGAAGTGGCTTGTCCAAAGTCACGCAAGCTAATGACAAAGCAAAGCTGGAATCTAGATCTCTTGATTCCTAGTCCTGTGCTTTTCCCACCATACCACATACCTTCCTTAGATTTGACTATATAGTTACACTGTGCAGAAAGAATAGTGGCAAATATTAACATTCACCAGTTAATTTTGATATCACCAGCCTTTAGGGAATAAAATTTATCTAGTAAGTGAGCAGATAAGTATTTTTAGCTAACTAATACCAGTATCAACTGTGATAATAAATTTGGGATGCAAAATTTGGGATAAATATACTGGGATAATGTTAAGGTGGCTTGATGTGATGTAAAGCTTGTTGTAATTGGGATCAGGGGGCCTAGGTTAGAACCAAGTCACTGCTGCTTGCTATATATTTGACCACCTTAACCTCTTCAGGTTTCATCTGTAAAATGAAAGGACTGTAATAAACGATTATAAGATTGCTTACAACTTATAGTTTACAACTCTGAAACTTAAGATCTGGTATTTAGATTTGTAAGTTTAGCACTCCAAAGGTTCCATAACCCTTTCTAATTAAAAATCCAAAATTAAAAAACCTTCTATCACATATTGAGGCTGTTTTGTTCCCTTCCTCTATAAAGTCCTATTCTGATGTGTCATCATGGCTTGGAGGTGACCCTGTTTTCTTAAAGTCTATGCCCAACAAAGTGTAAGATCTGATAGATTCCACTATACTTTAAAGGACTGTCAACAGATGATTGCTGTGCTCCTATGTCCAACCTTGTTAACCACAGAAAAGTATATTACCAGTAGATAGGTTGTCTGGTAACGAATATTTTGAGGCATGGCAACCCATGAAACAAAAAAACTTATTTAAACAAACAAATTTAAATGATTCTCAGGCCTATGTAGCCTCCTTATACTTCTGCAGGGATGGTGGCAATGGTGGAAGGGAAGACAGAAGGTGCTAAGTATCACAGATATTAGAACATCAATAATCTTTTTAGTTTGAGTATCGTATTCTAAATGTGAACTCCTTCTCCAATAATGAACAAGTTAGGATATTTGAATCATATCAATGCTGACACTCTTGCTATAAACAAAACAAAATGGAAAAAGGAAATTGTAGCTAGATGAAAGAATGATTTATAAATACTCCTTGGAGAGGCAAAGAAAGAGTTGGTGAAGTGAGTTTTGTTGTAGGCTCAATGACAATAAGAAGTATTATTTTAATAGACATTTGGTCATGATATATTACAATATTAATGATAAGTTGCAAAAAGACCACCATGAAAAAAGTAGCAACTTATGCACCAATATCTACTAGAAAAATTGAGAAATTCCAAAAAAAATTGGTAAGTACCTCCAAATTAAATCAATATGTATGCTGATGCTTGGTGATTCTGATGCAAAGGTGAGAAAAGGTGAGGATAGGGAGAAATAAATATATAGAAAATCATGACTCAGGAAGAAGGAATGAGAGACCCAAACTTGTAGATTATGCAGAAGCTTTATGTGTCAATATCACAAATATTTTCTTTAGGCAAAAGATTGACAGGCACTGGACTGTTTGGCACATGTACCAAAAATGCCATGAAGAATGAAAGAACTTTTTGTGGTGGCAAAGAATTGGAAATCAAGGGGATGCCCATCAATTGGGGTGTGGATAAACAAATTGTAGTATATGAATGTAATGGCATACTGTTGTTATAGGAAATTAGGAGCAGACAGACTTTATAATAACCTGGAGAGATTTATATAAACTGATGCTGAGTGAGGAGAGCAGAACCAGGAGAACTTTGTACACAATTACAGACACGTCGTATCTGTGATGACTGACTTTGATAGACTGGGCTCTTCTCAGCAATGCAAGGTTAAAAGACAACTCCAAAACACTCATGATGGAAAGTGATATCCACATCCAGAGACAGAACTACGGAGTCTGAATGCAGATTGAAGCAAACTACTTGCTCTCTCTTTTCTGTTTTTATTGTTTCGTTCCTTCTTTCTCATTGTTTACTCCATCGATTATAATTCTTCTGTACAACTTAACTAATGTTTAATGTGAAGGTATTTATAGAACCTATATCTGATTGCATGCCAGCATGGGGGGTAGGGGGAAGGAGAAGGAGGAGGAGAAAAATTGGAATTCAAGGGATTGTGGAACTGGATGTAGTAAACTAAAAGTAAATAAATAAATGAAAGAGCTTATATTTGAATAACCAAGAAAAGACTTATTGTTGAGGTCAAAGTCATACCTGATTGAGTTGTCTATGTACAGTTAGATCATTAACTTAGCAGAACTAAAATGAGAATTAATTAAAAAAACAAGAAAGAATAATAATGAACAAACAGATGGTGTATGAAGTCAACACACATTTATTAAGTGCTTAGCATATGCCAGGCATTGTGCTAAATGATGGGAATACAAATAAAAAGCAGAAAGATAGCCCTTGCTCTCAAGTAGATTATTTTCTAATCATTGAGAAAGTATGTAAATAACAAGATATATATAGGAGTTAATAGAGGTCACTAGCAGTTGAGGGCATCCAGCAAAGGCCTGCTAGAGAAGGTGTGATCAGAGCTGAAATCTGAAGGAAACCAGGAAAACTAAGAGGCAGATGTGAGAATATTTTATGTATAGTAGGAAGCTGGTATAAGGGCATGGGCAACAGGGAGACCAACCTCTGAATTATCAATTGGAGAAAGATGACTATCAAAAGCAACATTATTTTGGAATATAAAATAATTTGTAAGAGCTGATGGATATTTGTAAGCCACTTATTCTAATAAATAGGGAGAAACAGTGAAAGGTAGAAACCAGTTGGAAAAAAAAAAAGACTGGCAAAATAACCAACTAAGCAAAGTCAGTAGCATTTAAGGTTAAAAATAGAAAGTCAATGAACAGAAGAAAAATTGAAATGATTTTTGTTTTAATTATTTATTTATTTTGCTTTTTGGAGGGGAAAGGCAGGGAAGTTGGGGTTAAGTGACTTGCCCAAGGTCACACGGCTAGTTTTTTGTGTGTGTGTCAAGTGTCTGAGGCCGGATTTGAACTCATGTCCTCCTGACTCCAGGGCCAGTCTCTATTCACTGTGCCACCTAGCTGCCCCCAAAATGATTTTTTTAAAAATCATTTTAACAAACCATTTTTTTCCTCAAGGAGAATGGAACCATCACAATTAGACCCTGACATCATAGTCCTGGCTGTCTAGTAGCAATAATGTTAAAGAGAAAAATGTTGTTGCTCAGTCATTTTAATTGTGTCTGACTCTTTGTGACCCTTTTTGGGGTTTTCTTGGCAGGTACTGGAATGGCTTGCCATTTCCTCCTCAAGTTTGTTTTACACATGAGGAAACTGAGGAAAACAGTGACTTGTCCAGGGTCACACAGCTAGTAGGTGTCTGAAGCCAGATTTGAACTCATGAAGATGAGCCTTCCTGATGGCAAGCCCAATGCTCTATGCACTGCACCAAAGAGAACAAAGATGGGGAAAATAGCAGTAGTGGATCAAGAGTATATAAAGGAGATCCAAGATGGTGACAATGCTATTGTGAGGGTGTTGAGAGATACTAAAGGCATTGAAGAAAATCTCAGATTTTATTACCCCCTCCAAAGGCAACCAAAAGACCCTCAATAACTAGGGGCCTATTTCTTGCTCTCCCATCCATACAAAATCTTGGTGAAAGCCATTGATACCCAAATTGATTGCATCCCTAATGAAGGTATTATTAGGTAACAAGACAATCCTCACAAGTGATATTCAACAGTAGAACATGTCTTCACTCTTTCACAAGTACCTGGAAGACGCAGAGAATATAAGATCCCATTATTATTATGGTTTTGTTGATTTTGTTGTTGTTTAGTAATTTTTCAGTTGTCTGAACTTCATGAGACAGGCATTAAGGATTCATTGAAAGTTATTGAGAAGAGTGGCATAGTCTCAATTATGCACAAGGAAGACAGGTCCGGCAGCAGTTGAGGGGAGCAAAGGTGGAAGAAGGAAATCTCATTGGGAGTTTATTATAATAGTTTATAAAGGTCAAAGGGAGAGGAATTGTAGATCTAGACCTGGAAAGGACCTTAGATGCCGTCCAAGTCAACTCCTTCATTTGGTGGCCTGAGGCCCAGAAGTATGAAATAGATTTTCCAAGGTCACACATCTCAGAAGTAAGGGAGGCTTGGATGATGGCAAAAAAGAATCCAAATAAGGCTGGCGGCCAAGGAAATAGAGAGGAGGGGACACATGAGAAGGAGATTGCCATGATAAAATCAAACAGAACTGATTGAATATGAGAGCTGAAGGAGAAGGAAAAGTCAGAGGCAAGAACAAGTTTGTAACCAGACGCAGATTTAGTGGTGGTACCATACAGAAAAAGTGAAGCCAGAAGGAGGAACCAATTTTAGAAGACTGCCCAGTTTGGGGTCTCTTGTTGACATCTCATATGTGGAACTTTTTGCAGATTGCTGTAAAAGTAGTTCTGGATCTCAAAAAGACAGAATGGTTTGGTCATTATGTGCATAGTTGAAAAGTTAGAGTAAGTGCAATTATCAAAAGAGAGAAGAAAGTATGTGTATAAGGAGAGAACGGGGCCAGAGATATGACTTTGGGGAGAACCTACCTTTAGTGCTGGTTTTAAAAAAAAAAGAGCAGTCATCAAAGATGTTAGAGAATGAGTAGCTAAAAGCCAGAATAATGTTTCTGAAGCCAGGGGGAAGAGGTAATACTCGGAAGGCTGTCAGAAGTGCTACATGGTACAGTGAGATTCAGGTTGATACTAAAAGTAAAAAAAAACCAAAAATCTAAAAGCTATTATGGAGAAGGAGGTAGGGAGGTGGTTGGTAAGCTTTGAGAAGGAAGTTTCAGTAGAGTGCTGAGCATGGGAGCTGGATTATAAAGGCTTGAGGAGGCTGGTAGAGAAGTAAAAGCACAGGGTGTAGACTCACTCCCATTATCTTCAGGCAAAATAATTCAGGGAGAAAAATCACCATGAATTGTGAAATCCAGAACTCCGGTGCCTTCTCACATATTTATATTTAATTACTGGATGATGAGCTCATTTATGAATTTGATTTTTAATGTTTTTTTTCCCACAGTCACAACTTTCTGATAGAAATTTCCATGGATAAGAAGGGCAAAAGAATTAATTAAAATGTAAGAAACTGAAGTAGCTGTGATAAGGATGAAAACCAGTTAAAAAAATACATACCTGTGAAAGCCCATGGACTGGGTATTGGAATGCTTCTCCTTGTTATCATCATTAACATGTTTTTCTTTTTCTTATGTGTTTTCTTCTTTTTGTACTAGGACAGTTCCAATGCAAAGAGAATTATGCCGACACGAATGAGTCAATGAATGAAAAAGCATTTAGTAAGCCTTATGTGGCATGCACTGTGATAAGTACTGGGGATACAATTACCGAAAAGCAATACAGTACTTGCCCTCAAGAAGCTTATATTCTAAAGGGGAAAGACAACAAATAAAGGGGAATGGTGGTCGGGGAATGTTTTGGTCAAGAAAGCACAGCTATGATAAGATAATTGACGAGAACTTTCTAGAAATGATCATGTTGATTTCATTACTATTCCCTGAACTATAGGTAGCAAGGGGAATACACACATATGTTGGCTTAGCATGAAGATCACTGGGTTTGGAATGGATTAGATATGGTGAGCTCTCACTAATCAGAAGCTGAGGGCCCCAGGGGAGAAGTCAGGGTGCCAGGACCAAGGTTGGAGGTTGAAGACAGAAGGTATCGCAATGGAGATGGCCAGCAAGCAGCATGGTAGGTCTGGATCTGACCTAGACATAGACAGTGCTTACCAATCCAGGGCAGGAGCTAGCCCATTCAGAAGCAGAGAAACAGGAACATAGCATGAAGACAGCTAAGCTCTTTCCTCTAGAAATTTACAATTTAAGAACTGACAACAAATGACCATGTAGAAAAGAGTTTGTTCCAGACATAGACTAGGAATGGAAAAAATACAGACCAAACATCCAAACACCCCATTTGATAGTAAAGTGAAACCGTCATTGTACATGTCAGAGGCAGGTCCATTTAGTGAGGAAACCTAGGGTTAGGGAAAGGTGACTGGTATAAAGGAAGGTGTTATTGGAAAGGAAGACAAATGTAGAGTAACTGGGAGTGTTTCCAGTTTTGCCAAAGTGGAACTAAAGGATTTCACAATCCCCAGAGTTATTATAGAAGTGTTCTTTGGAAAATACCCTGCAGCCTCTGGTTCCCTATAAATGGAAACTGGGATCTGTCAGCAGGAGTTGCTGTGTTTCTTGTCAATCCCAAGGAAGACCTGGGGAGAGAAGTAAAGCATGCTTATGGATTCCAGGTAGAAAAAGAGCTAAATGCAGGTTATATAGAGGGAAGAGAAGAGATAGACATATACATATATATATATATGCATATATAAATATGTGTGTATGTATATATGTATATACATACACATACAAAATACATATATGTATGTATATGTGTATTCATGTGTGTGTGTGTATGTGTGTGTGTGTACAGAGAGACAGACAGAGAAAGTAAGAGGCAATTTGAGGAGAAATCAGGATGGTTTGGGGTGTCTTTCCTATTGAAGAAAATGGAATTATTTGGGTATTTCTTTTGGTTGGAGGAATAAGTAAGTGGATGCTTTGGGTATTGTGTAAGTTCATGAAGGTAGGCTGGTGTGGAAGTGAGATGCCTGATAAAAACTTCCAAAAAGAGAGTCACTATATCCCTTTTCACATTCTATAGGAAGACAATATTTACATTCCTGCCAAGCATGGCTTTACTGGTTTACATATACCAGTTTTCTGTTCTGCAGTCTTTCTCAAGTATAAACAATTGCAGGGGAGATAATAATAATAATAATAGCGTTTCTATAGCACTTTAAAGTTTACGAAGCACTTTCCACATGTTGATTTATTTGACCTTCATATTAACCCTGTAAGATAGATGTTATTATTTCCATTTTGCAGAGAAAACTTTGGAAGAGAAGGAGAGCAGGCTTATGGATTCCAGGACGCAAAGAGAGGAAGGAGAGAGAGACAGATGGATGGAGACAGATAGAGACAGAAAGAATAAGAGGTGATTGGAGGTAACATAGAGAAATTAAATGACTTGGCCAGCTGGTAAATATGGGAGGCAGGATATGAAATCAGGTTTTCCTGATTCCAAGTCTTCCTCTTTAGCCACCGAGTCACAGAACTACCAATGATAATGGGCACAGGTATTCTGATTTTCTTTGCAAGCTTAATGTTGACAGATCGAATTCTGGTTGGGGGTCAGGGGGAGGTTAACCAATTAACTCTGTAGGCTAGAGTTCATAGCTAACAATGTCAAGGTCTTCTTCCAGTGGGCAAGTTAGCTTTATTTTGTTCCATGGCTGAAGACAGCCTTCAACTAGGTGACTCACAAATGCTGGCATTTATTTGATAACTGCTGAAAGAGGATGAGTAACTTCTATAATTCAAATTGACAAGGATGAACATATAGCATCTTGCTAAACACTGTGGGGGTCACAGAGAAGTATGAGATGCTACAGTCCTTTTCCACAGAGAGCTGGAGAGAAAAGATTATACTCATGGAACAGTTCACTGACAATTCAATTCAACAAACATTTACTAAGTATGTATGTTCAAAATGAGTCCAGAAGAGATGGCCTCCAAACATTCCCATTGTGGGTGATAGGGTGTTGGTTGCATCATACAATCACAGATCTAAATCACACAGCTAGCAAAGAAAGGGATCCTAGGAGCCTTCTAGTCCAACTCCATCAGCCCTTAGAGGTGAAGCGACTTGCCCATGCTCACACAGAGAGTGAGGGGGCAGAGTTGGAATTTGAACCCAGATCCCTTGAATCCAATTCCAGTTTTATTTTCTGCTGCTCATCAAAGCCACAAGCATTGCAGACTCTTAAATCAGAGACTCCAAAATCTGTCAAAAGTATTCAGCCTAACCTGTCTACATGAGAAAAACCAAGTAGATGAAGAGTATCTATCACCTAGAACAATGATGTCAGACTCAAATAGAACCATCCCTAAGGTCTCATATTGACTTAGAAAACCACAAATTAAGATCATCTATTTTATATCATCTTTTTGTTTATTTTATTAAACATTTCCCAATTACATTTTAATCTGGTTCAGACCATACTTAGTTTTTCAGGCAGCAATTTTAATACCTCTGGTCTAGAGGTTGTATGTTGTATGGATAACACATAGAATTGGTCCATCAGTACAAATGTCTTGGACAGATGCTGTAATCAAATAATGAGATGGGTCTATGATTTAATAGGAAGAGGGCAGTCTTTATTGTCTTTGAAAAAATACTTTTAATGAACACAAGCTTCTTCCTAAAGTCAAATATCTAACTTCATAACTTTATGATTTTTAAAAATTTATTTGTAAAGTTAAAGCATATATAAAGTTTCAACTTTCTAACATTAATATACTCCCAGTGATATTATGAGGTTGAAAATCAAGAAACACCACAGTCTTTCAAGAATTAAAATTGTTGGGGACTGGGGGTAGGTTCCTTCTTCCTTTCTTGATTGTGTTCAAAGGAGGAGGCATAAGGCAAAGCCAAGATGACATAATATAGGCAGCAACCCAGATAAAGTCTCTCAACATGCCCCTCCAAACAACTTTAAAATAATGGGTTAAATCAAATTCTGGGGTGGCATAGCCACCAAAATGTTAGAGTGAAAATTGTTTCCAGTCCAAGACAACTTAGGAGGTCCACAGGAGAGGTTTGTGATTGGGGTGAAGAACTGTCCAGAGTGCACACCATGGAAACACTAGTGGTAGGCCTTTGGAGGCAGTGACAGGGTCAGCAGTGGCTTCAGGAGCTCCTAGTCCAGATCAGACAATTGGTCAGAAAGAAATAATAGGGAACCCCCTTGTTGGCACTGGGTACAGGACCTGGCACTGCCTGGTAACTCCATTACCCATATGTAAATGTGAGTCACAGTTACAGGGCAGAGAAGAGTGCTATGGTTGGTGACAAGGGAGCAGAAGCTCTGGTTGAAGTGCCAGGGTAGAAAGCAGAACTAGCACTTGTGGTTGCAGGGGTGCAAGGGACCTGGTCACAATTTTAGGGCCAAGAAAAGCACTAGCTCTTGTGGCTGAAGAGGAGCAGGGACCTTTCCTAGGTATAGACCAGAGCACAGATCCAGAGAGCAGTGCCCACACTTCTCCCCAGCTCACACCATCTTGGAAGTACAGAAAACTTACAGAGCCCTAGAACTAACTCTACAAACAGCAGTGCAAAAAACAAAAACACAAAATCCCTGAAGCTTGGGATATCCAATTTTAATATAAAGTTCAAAGTCAAGAAAAATGCCGGGAAAATGAGGAAACAACAAAAAAAGAATGTGACCATAAAAAGCTATTATAGTGATGGACACAAACTCAGAAGAAGATAACAATGTGTAATGTTAATGGGTTATAAGATCTTCCTCACTCATTAATAGGCCTCATGTGGAGCCCATTAAGGGAAGGCTGCTTATGGGAGGCTGGCTTATAGGAAAGCTTTCAATCTTTTGCTAATTTCTAATTAGGTACTGAGTCACAAGGGTTGTGATGCCTTCTGGCTCTGAGAAGTGTGTATACACACACACACACACACACACACACACACACACTCACACACTCCAAGTTGGTATTTTGCTTTGGGAGTTCACTTATGAGAAGGATCTTGTGATTCTTTGGCTGGGATTCTGAGAGGCCTTATGTTCAGAGCCCCCCAACTACTCAGATGTAAAGGCTCTCTCGATCCAGGGATGTATGTAAAGTGTATAGTTGATTCAGGCAGTCAGAACCCTGTCTGATGGTCTTTATTTCTCTGCTTTTATTTTCTCTCTATTTTCTCTGAAGTTCAGGGTGCTGACTTTTCCCCTGACCTAGTGAATGTAATTTTAAAAAGATTGTTAACTCTTTAAACAGCTAGCTTTCCTAGTAAAGCAGATCTAAGAACCTGTGGTAGCAATCATCCTGGGTATGCCAGTATGGTTGCCATTACACAATATGAAAACAGCTGCAAGCAAAACCTCAAGGGAAAAAAATGTAAATTGGACACAAACCCAGACAGAATTCCTGGAAGACCTAAAGACCCCAAGATAAGAGTAGTAGAGTAAAAAATGAGAAAAGAAATGAGAATGACACAAGAAAATTATGAAAAAAAAATTAACAGATTGGTGGAAAAAAAAGCATGCTGAAGAAAAAAACACCTTAAAAATGGAATTGGCCAAATTGTAAAAAAAAAAAAAAAGCATAAAAATTCACTGAAAAGAACTCCTTAAAAAGCAAAATTGATCAAATGTCAAAAGAGGTACAAAAGCTCACTAAAGAAAATAATTTCTTTAAAAATTAGAATTAGGGGGTGACTAGGTGGTACAGTGAATAGAGCACCATCCCTGGAGTCAGGAGGACCTGAATTCAAATCCAGCCTCAGACAGTTAACACAAAAACTAGCCATGTGACCTTGGGCAAGTCACTTAACCCCAATTGCCCTACCTTCCCCCTCCAAAAAAAAAAGCAAAAAAAAAATTAGATTTAGGTAACTGGAAGGTAATGACTCCATGAGATATCAAGAAACAAAATAAAGTTGAAAGAATGAAAAAATTGAAGTGTGAAATATCTTATAAGAAAAACAATTGACCTAGAAAATAAGTCAGATAAATAATTTAAGAATTCTTAGATTAGGTGAAAGTAATGATTTTAAAAAAAGAGAACCTAGAAATCATATTTCAAGATATTATAAAGGAAAATTGTCTCAATATTTTAGAACCAAAGAATATAATAGAAAAGGAAGAAATCCACCAATCACTTCCTGAAAGAGATCCTAAAATGAAAACTCCCAGAAATTTTATATATTATAGCCAAATTCCAGAGCTCCCAGGTCAAGGAGAAAATATTGAAAACAACCAGAAAGAAATCATTCAAATGAGCCAGCTACAGATAGGATCACAAAAGACTAACAGTTACCATGTTAAAGGAACATTAAGGATGTTAAGGATGATATTCTGGAAGGTAAAGGAGCTAGGATTTCAAGAATAACCTACTTACCAAAATTGAGTACAATCCTTCAAGGTAAAAGAAAAAAAGATATAGTAAAATAGAGGGCTTTCAAGTATTCCTGTTGAAAAGACCAGAACTAAATAGGAAATTTGACATTCAAAGACAAGAACTCAAGAAGAATTAAAAAAGCAAACATGAAAGAAATATCTTAAAGGAATTAATAGGTTAAACTCTTTATATTCCTATGTGGGATGATGACACATGTTAACTCCTAAGAATTTTATTATTATTAGGGTGGTTAGAGGAAATCTACATAAAAGGCACAGTATGACTTGATTATGTTAGGATGATCTCAAAAAAAAAGAGGGGTGAGAAGGAAATATTCACTGGGTTGTTGTTGTTTTCCCTCAGTTTTCAAAGAGAAGGTGATGCCATTACTTGCAAGTAAATTGGATTTAAGTGAGGCAGGGCTGCGCAAAATCATCAACCTCACTTTCTCCTTTGGAGCTATCTGGGTCCAGTGGCTGAATGACTCACCCCCTATGCACTGGGAGAAGGTGGAAAGAAGAGGAAGAATGGGAAAATGACCTCACATTAAAAAGGTATGTAAGGAAGTTTTTATAATGAAAAGCAAAATGCGGATGGGTTAGGCAATACTTAAACCTCATTCTCATCTGAACCAGTTCAAAGAGGGAAGAAAACAAATGTGTGCGCACACACACGCGTGCGCGCACACACACACACGAGTTTAGAAAATTTTCTTAACCCAAAGGAAGGTAGGATGGGGTAATAAGAGGGCAAATCAATGGAGGAAGTGGTCAGAAGCAAAACAGATTTTTGAGGAGGAATGAGTAAAAAAAAAAAAGAGAGAGAGAAGGATAACAACAAAAAAAAATAGGATGGAGGGAAATATACTGCAATCAAACTGTGAATGTGAGTGGGATGAGCTCACCCATAAAACAGAAGCAGATAGCAAAGTGAATTAGAAGCCAAAATTCAACAATATGTCATTTAAAAGAAACGTGCTTGAAACATAAAAAGACACACAGTGTTAAAATAAGGGACTGGAGTAGAATCTATTATGCTTTAGCTAAATTAAAAAAAAAAACCAGGAATAGCAATTATGATTTCAGACAAAGAAAATAGAAGATAGATCTAATTAAAAGAAATAATCAGGGAAAGTACATTTTACTAAAAGGTACCATAGACAATGAAGTAATATTGATACTAAGCATTTATGTGCCAGATTACATACAGCACAAATTCTTAAAGGAAAAGGTAAATGAATTATAAGAGGAAATTGAACAATCTATAAGTGAACTCCCCAAGAAGAAATCCCCAGGACCATATCACAAGTGAATTCTACCAAAAATTTAAAGAACAATTAATTCCAATACTACATATACTATTTGAAAAAGTAGGTAAAACAGAGTCCTTCTAAGTTTTTTATAACACAAATATGGTTTTTATATCTAAATTGAGGACAGCACAGAGAAAGAAAGCTATAGACAAATTTCTTCAATGAATATTGATGAAAAATAAAAAAACACTAGCAAGGAGATTACAGTAATATATCAGAAAGATCATACACTATGACAAGGTGGGATTTATACCAGGAATGAAATGATGGTACAATATTAGGAACACTATCAGCACAATTGACTACATCAATCACAAAACCAATAAAAATCATATAATTATCTTAATAGAAGCAGAAAAAGTTTTTGATAGAGAACCATGTTTGTTCCAATAAAAAAACCAAACACTAGAAAGCATAGGAATGAATGAAGCTTTTGTTAAAATGATAAGGAGTATCTATCTGAAATCAAGAAGAAGGTATTATTTGTAATGGGATAAGCTAGAAGTCTTCCCAATAACATCAGTTATGAAACAAGGGTGTCTGATATCACTACTGTCATTCAGTATTGTACTAGAAATGCTAACTATAGTAATAACACAAGAAGAAGAAATTGAAGGAATGAAAATAGGAAATGAGGAAACAAAGCTATCACTCTTTGCCAACGATAGGATAGTTTACTTAGAGAACTCAAGAATCAATTTTAAAAACTAGTTGAAATAATCAACAACTTTAGCAAAGTTGTAGGATATAAAATAAACTCACATAAATCACAAATCATCAGCATTTTTGTATATTACCAACAGTATTTATGTGTATTCTATATATTACCATCAGTATTTCTATATGTTCTATATGTTACATCATTATTTCTATGTGTTCTATATGTTGTCATTAGTATCTTTATATGTTACAAACAAAAAATGGAGAAATTCCATTTAAAATAACTGCAAACAATATAAAATGTTTAAGAATCTACTTGTCAAGTCAAACCCAGGGACTACATGAACACAATTATAAAACCCTTTCAAACAAATTAAAAACCAATTTTAAAAACAAATTTAAATAATAAAAAATATGAATTGGTCATGGGTAGGTGGAGTCAATATAATAAAAATGACAATTCAACCTAAATTAATTTACTTACTCAGTGCCATACCAATAAAATTTCCAAAGAGTTATTTTATAGGTCTAGAAAAAATAATAACAGAATTCATCTGGAAAAATAAAAGATCAGTTACATGAACTGATGCTGAGTGAAGTAAACAGAACCAGTAAAACAGCGTACAGAGCAACAGCAACGTTGTGTGATAATCAATTATGATAGACTTAGCTCTTCTCAGCAATACAATGATCCAAAACAATTCCAAAAGACTCATGATGGGAAATCCTAGCCACATCCAGAGAAAGAAATATGAAGTCTGAATGCAGATCAAAACATACTATTTTCCCTTTTTTTGTTGTTTCTCTCTCACGGTTTTTCTCTTTTGTTTTGATTCTTCTTTACAACATGGCTCATGTGGAAATATGTTTAGTATGATTGTACATGTATAACCTATATCACATTGCTTGCTGTCTTGAGATGGGGGCAGAGAGGGAGAGGGAGAAAAAATTTGAAACTCAAAATCTTCTAAAAATGAATATTGAAAACTATCTTTACTGTAATTGAGAAAAGTAAAATACTATTAAGTGGGCAGAATAAAAAATAAAGGGTCAAGAATATGAAGGGAATAAAAAAATAAAAATGGGAAGGAAAACAGCCTAGCAGTGCTAGATTTCAAACTATTTTAATGTAGAAGAAATTATTAAAACGATATGATATTGTCTAAGAAATAGAGTGGCGGATCCGCGGAATAGATTAGATACACAATACAAAGTAATAAATTAACATAGTAATCTAGTATTTGATAAATCCAAAGATCCAAGCTTTTGCTTGTCCGGGAGCAAGAAATAACTCTTTGGCAAAAATTGCTGGGAAAACTGAAATGCAATTTGGTAGAAATTAGGCATGGACCATTATTTCACACCATATACCAAGATAAGGCCAAAATGGATGCATGATTTAGGCCAGACTTGCAGAACTTGGCAGTACATGGGGCCAAAATTAAAACAGGCTAAACTTCTTTGGGCGGCAGATAGTTAGACTAGGGACAGACTGACAATTCTTGGTTGCTACAGTTCACATGACAAACAAGAGAATTTGCAGTGGCAACCCTACACTTTTCATGGGTTTCCTGAAGTCCTTTGGTGCAGGCCTGATTTAGACATACAAGTTAGGAGAGCATGGAAAATTTTCCCTGTCATCTCTATGGATAAGAGAAGAGTTTATGACCAAAGTAGAGTTAGAGAAGATCATGGGAAGTATAATAGATAATTTTGATTACCTAAAATTAAAAAGGTTTTGCACAAATATCAATACGGCCAAAATTAGAAGAAAATCAGGAAACTGGGGGGTGGGAAATTTTATAGCAAGTTTCTGTAATAAAGACCTTATTTCTCATATCTATCTATCTATCTATCTATCTATCTATCTATCTATCTATCTATATACACACACAGACATATATACATATACATATATAAACATATATGGGAACTGAAGCAAGTTCATAAAAATAAGCCTCAATTCCCAACTGATAAGTAGTCAAAGGGTATAAAGAGGTAGTTTTCAAAGAAAAAAATCAAATTTATATATAGTCATAGGAAAAACATGTTCTACATCACTATTGATTAGAGAAATGAAAATCAAAACAACTCTGGGGTACCACCTCACACCTATCAGATTGTTTAATGTGACAGAAAAGGAAAATTACAAATGCTGAAGGGAATGTGGAAAAGTCAGGACCCTGATGCACTATTGGCAGAGTTGTGAACTAGTCCAACTATTCTAGAGAACAATTTGGAACATTTCCCAGGAGACTATAAAACTATGCCTATACCCTTTGACCCAGAAATATTGCTACTAGGTGTGTATCCCAAAGAGATGAAAGGAAAAGGAAATATATATATAAAAATATTTACAGTAGCTCTATTTTGTGGTGGCAAAGAATTGGAAATTGAGAAGCTGTCCATCAATTGGGGAATGACTAAAAAAGTTGTGGCACATGATTGTGATGGAATACTACTGTGCTATAAGAAATGATGAGCAAGATAGTTTCAGAAGGAAAAAAGTGAACAAACCAACAACCAGGGAATACTTACGTGAACTGATACAAAGTGAAGTGAGTAGGACCAGGAAAACATTGTAACAACAATATTATAAAGATGATTACACGCGAAGGTCTTAGCTACTCTGATCAGTGCAATGATCCAAGATAATTTCAAACAACTCATGATGAAAATGCCATCTGCCTCTAAAAAGAGAACTAATGAACTCTGAGTGCTTTTAAAAATTTTTTCTAATTCTGAACTTAATAAATGAAACAAGCATTTGCATAACAAAATAGAATAGAAAAAAGAGGATTGCACATAAAAGTGAAAATTGATTATGTACAACTTGATTTTCCTTTTAAATATATAATAAAGTTGCCATGTAACTTTCTTTTCTTCTTCTCTGCCCTGCCCCCCCACCTTAGAGATGGCTACCATTAGACATAAACATGTATAAATATATAAAGCCATAGTATACACACTTCTATTTATCAGTTTTTTTCTCTGGATGCAGAGAGCATCTTCCTTCATAGGTCTTTGGTAGTTAATACAGTTGAAATGACCCGGTCATTCAAAATCAATCTTAAAATAATATTTCTGTTACTGTATACAACATTCTCTTGCTTCTGCTCATTTTGCTCTTCATTATTTCATGCAAGTCTTTCCATGTTTTTCTCAAATCATTGAGCTTATCATTTAAAATATATATAAATTTTTATTAAAAAATTATTTTAAAAAATTTATTTTTTTAAAATAAAATATTATTATAAAATAATATTTCCCCCAATTAGATATAAAAACAATTTTTATCATTCATTAAAAAAAATTTGAGTTCCAAATTCTCTCTGTCCTCTGTCCTGACATAGGTTATACATGTGCAGTCATGTAAAACATGTTACCACATTAGTCATATTGTGGAAGAAAACAAAGACCAAAAGAGAAGAAAAATAAAGAAGGTAAAGAAAAAGATTGCTTTGATCTATATTCAGGATCCATGATTTCTTTCCCTGGAAACAGTAGCATTTTTCATTGTAAGTCCTTCAGAATTGTCTTGGATCGTTGTATTACTAAGAATAGCCAAGTCATTCACAGTTCTTCATTGTATGTTATTATGGTTACTGTATACAATGTTCTCGTGCTTCTGCTCATTTCACTTTGCATCAGTTTAAGTAAGTCTTTCCAGGTTTTTCTGAGAGCATACTGCTCATATTTTCTTATGAGCTCATCATTCCTTATAGCACAGTACTATTACATCATAATCACATACCAAAACTTGTTTAGCCATTCCCTAATTGATAGGCATCCTGCAATTTCCAGTTTTTTGCTACCACAAAGGGAACTACTATAAATATATTAGAACATAGAGGTTCTTTTCCTTTCCTCCTAATAATCTTAGGAAATAAACCTAATAGTGATATCTCTGGGTCAAAAGGTATAGGCAGTTTTAAAACTCTTTGGGCATAATTCCAAATTGATCTCCAAAATGGTTGGATTAGTTTACAATTCCACCAATAGCAAATTAGCATCCCAATTTTTCCACATCTCCTCCAACATTTGTTGCTTTCCTCTTCTACCATTTTAACCAATCTGATAGGCATAAAACAATATCTCAAGGGTGTTTTAATTTTTATTTCTCTAATCAATAATGATTTCAAGAATTTTTTTCATATATCTATAAATTGTTTTGGTTTCTTCATTGGAAAACTGCCTGTTCATATCCTTTGACCCTTTATCAATTGGGGAATAACTTGTATTCTTATAGATTTAGCAAAGTTCTTTATACATTTGAAATATGGGATCTTTATCTGAGAAACTGCCTATAAAAATTTCCCCCCGATTTTCTGCTTTGCTTCTGATCTTGGCTACATTGGTTTTATTTGTACAAAATCTTTTAATTTAATGTCACTAAAATTATCTTTTTTTACACTTCCCAATTCTATCACTTGTCTATTCATAAGTTTCACCTACCCGTAAGTCTGATAAGTAATATGCTCCTTTCTGAGTGCAAATTCAAATGTAATTTTTTTCACTTTTTTTTGCTTTTGTTTTTTGCAACATGGTTAATATGGTAATATGTTTTGCATGATTTCACATGTATAATTGATATCACATTACTTACCTTCTCAATAGGTGGTGGAAAGGATAGAGGGACAAAAAGAATTTGGAACTCAAATTTTTTTTAAAAAAAGAATGTTAAAAATAATTAGAGTTAGGAGTTGAGGACTAAATCCTCAGTAGGGAAAGATATGTTTATCTTCTCCATCCCCCTCCCCTCTCCTCCCCCCTGCCCCAACCATGTCTTCTTCCTACTGTGCCTATACTTTCTTGCTCTAAGGAGAAAGAGTTTTAAGAATGCCTCCTACCTTGTAAGCTTCAAAAGGTCAGGAAAACAAACTACCAGAAGTTGGGGAACTGGAGTCCAGGTTGGGATTTACCAGAAGTCATATTGTGAAGAGTGAAGACTGGATCTGTTGACATCAATGGTAGTAGAGACACCAACTCATTCATCCCTTGTCCATGTTGCATCTGGAAATGCTATATAGAAATTGCCTTAAGTTGGAGACCACTCTCCCCAAGGAATGCAAAGAGAATTAAAGAAAATATGTCTCCAAGTGTAGTGGAAAGATGTTTATACTTCCTTTATTTTTAAATATCCCTCAGTGAAATTAAAAGGTACTGCCGGTATGGGATGTGTGCATAACAAATGCTTATAGGTATACCTCAAAATTGCTCAGAGGCTTTTGGCTATCTATATCTGCATATGAAAGGGCAAGGAATGAGGCTGAGCTGATGGAAGGGAACATAACCTTACCCACTGGATCAGCATTGTTTTGGTGCTTTTTGCTTGCTTTATAATCTAGTCTTCAATGATTAAAATTGGGCAACTAGGTTGTCTACAGCATCAAACTGTAGCTATAGCTACAGTTCAAATCTGGCCTTAGATATTTAATAATTATGTGACCCTGGGTAAGTCACTTAACTTCTGTTTGCCTCAGATCCCTTATCTGTAAAAAAGGGATGAAAACAGTACCTACCTCTCAGGGTTATTGTCAGGATCAAATGAGATATTTGTAAAGCACTTGGCACACAGTAAGCACTATATAAATGTTAGCTATTATTATTGGGAGAAATATTAAATGCTTTCCATAAGCTAGAATCAAGACTCTGACAGAGGAATCCACGTCCCTGGACAAGGAAATTAACTCCAAAGAAAAGATAAGCCTGAGAGCTCTAGGCTGCTCAGAAGGTTTTGCTCCTTCTTTTAGAGAGATCGTTGCCTGTAACTGAGAAAGCATCAATGAGGTTCCAGTAGCCAGGAGTCTAAGCATCCATGACATGAGAACACAAAGGGAATTTAACAAGGGTTTTTGCCTTAAAAGAAGTTTTATGATAAAGGAAGCCTACGGATTTTAAGCACAAAGAACATGGTACTCCTTTATCTCTCTTCCCTTGACAAAGAATGAGTTAAATTTTTTCAACCCAGGTAGATGCTTGAGATAACAGAAAAATATATAGAACAATGTGTCTAAGAAGGCATATACAACACGTCCATCAGAGCAGAGTCCAGCAGAGAATCCATAGCCAGTCAAACAGCACATGGCGAAGGTTACAGGACCAGAGGGAAGCAGGTGTAACATGAACAAGGTAATGAAGACACTAGCTATAAGCTGCCCCTCCCTAGATGTGTGAGAGCCACACATACTCCTTCCACGTGGGTCCATTCTGTCTACTATTGATGAGACAGTTCAGTCCAACAAGCATTTATTAAACATTAGGCACTGTGCTAAGTACTGAAAATGCAAAGGAAGGCAAAAACAGTCCCTGAGCCTAACGCGCTTACATTCTAGTGGGAAGACACTTTGTAAATAAATTAGAATGTACAGGATGCAGTTAAGTGGCCTGGATCATGTCAGGCCTGGATCAGGCAAACTCATCTTCCTGATTTCAAATATGGCCTCACTTACTAGTTGTGTGACCCTGGACAAGTCACTTAACTATATTTTCCGCAGTTTCCATATCTGTAAAATGAGCCATAAAAGGAAATGGCAAACCAGTCCAGTATCTTTGTCAAGAAAACCTTGAATGGGGTCATGAAGAAGCAGACATGACTGAAACAACTGAACAAAACAAGATGCATACAGGGCAAATGGAAGGTAACCTTAGAAAAAGCTCTAGCAGCCTCAGGGAAAGTGTTGTTTGAGCTGAAACACAAAGGAATACAGGGTGAAGGTAGAGGTGAGGAGGCAGAGTATTTCATATACAGAGAATGGTCAGTGTTCTGTATGAGGAAGAGAAAATAAGCCAGGATAGCCCCATCCTAGAAAATGTGGAAGGTAGTCCAATGTAAGAAGACTGTAAAGGCAGGAGGACAAGACTAGGAAAAACTTTAAGTGCTGAAACAAAGGACCTTATATTTGATGTAAGCTGGAGTTTATTGACTGAGGGAAAGAGGTGACTTGGGCAGACCTATACGTTAGAAAAAGTGGCAGCTTTCACTTGGGCAGCTCTGTGGAGGATGATTGGAGTGAGGAGAGACTTGCAAGATGGAGATCAATTAGAAGTTTATTGCAAGAGTCCAGCCAGGGTGGTGGCTGTGTTCATGGAGAGAAGAGAATTATACAAGATTTGTCATGAAGGCAGAAAACCCAATATTTTGCAATAGATTGTGTACATGGGGTGAGTGAAAGGAAGAAGTTGAGAATAACACTTAAGTTGAAAATCTGGTTGACTGGGAGAGTGGTGATGCCCTCAATAATAGTAGTTTAGTTCAGAAAAGCCACTTGAAGAGAAAGATAATGAATTTTGTTTTGACAAGTTGAGTTTGAGATGCCTATAAGGCATTCAGTTTAAAATATCAGTTGATGTCAAACTTGAATTTGAAAGAAGATAGAGGTAGATGGATAAATCTGGGAGTTGTCTGAATGGAGGTGATAACAGAACCTCTTGGAACTGATTATATCACCTTAGTGAACCAGTACAGAGAGAGAGAAAAAGAGAAGAGGGTCAGGGACAGAATCTTTCAGGACAATAGACATCTGGCAAAGTAGATTGAGAAGGAACAGGAAAGTAGGAGAAGAACCAGGAGACAGCAGTGTCATGAAAATCCAAGGAGGAGAGAGTAGCTAGGAGGAGAATGTGATCAGTGGTTTCAGAAGCTGCAGAAAGATAGAGAAGAATGAAGACTGAGAAAAAAATCATTCGATTTATGGAGAGATACCCCCCTTAACAGTCCCTGAGTTCTCCTGTTGTCCATGAGATATCAAGTTCTAGAGGAAGGTCCCCAGTACATTGAGTGGGCCTCCAATGAAAGATTCAAGGAAGGATATGGACAAGAGTTTCACAGGATGAGAACGCATGGATGGGTGGAGATCTGTATCATTTGTGGGAACTACCTACATTAATGAAATTAAGGATTTATTAAAATATTGAAAGATTGTTTTGCCACAAGCATTTTCTCAGACCACAGAAGACCAACAGGCCACAGTCATGGACCTGTGCCTTGTTTCCACCTGTCTATTTTCTCAGGCCTGGAGGATGCTGCACTAGAAGGAATTGTTGCTGAGGCAACTTTCAGAAATGAGGAATCTACCAAATTCACTTGTTACACCAAAAGTCTTGACTTTTTTTTTTAATCTCATGAGCTCCTTAAAATTTTCTCACAGTTAACATAGAGCCTGCTTGACTACAACCCCTGTAAGAAGATGTTTTTACAACTTGAGTACACATATCTCCCGACGGAAGATGCCTTTGTCTTCATTAATGTTTTTCCCAGCTTAAGGAGATACATTTTCAACACAAAAAGTTGCCCAGTAAGCATTTCTTATGTAGGCTAAACAAGTTATCATCAGAATTCCCAGGAATCTGCTCTCAGTTCATTACTCTTATTATGTTCTCTCCTTTTATCTAAAGTCTTCCTATCCTTCAAGACCCAGTCTAAATCCATAAAGTCCTCCATTGAGAAATGTCAAGAAGAAGAAAAGAGAGCATTGGACAGGTAGCCAAGAGACCTGAGTTGGCTTTGAGTCAGGTAGGTGATACAGTAGATAGAGCTCTGGGCCTGGAGTCAGGAAGAACTGAGTTCAAATTTTGCCTCAGACTCTTACTAGCTGTGTGCCCCTTGGCAAGTCACTTAACCTCCACTTACCTCTTGGGGTTGTTGTGAGGATTAAATGAGGCAATCATTGTAAAATGATTAGTATAGTGCCTGGTGCAGAAGAGGCATTTAATAAGTGCTTATTTCCTTTCTTCTTCCTTCCCTTCCTTCTTTCTTTCCTTCCTTCCTCTCCTGTCATTTGTGTGATTCTGAGAAGAGCACTTAGCCACTTCATTGGTTAAAACGAGGGATTTGAATTAGATATTTTTTTCCAGGAATTTTACATGCTTGCAAATTATTGAGGACCCCAAAGAACTTTGCTTCTATGAGTTATATCTACTTACATGACTATATTTGAGATGGAAACAGATGAAATGTTAATATATTAATTTAAAATAATAAATCAAATAAATGTTAGCATAAAAACCAGATTTTTATGAAAATAACTATATTTTCTAAAACAAAAAAATAATTGAGAAGGGTTTTACATATTTTTGCACATTCTTTAATGTCTGACTTAATAGAAGATTGCTGTATTCTTACATCTGCTTCTGTATTCAGTCGCTGTTGTGTTGGTTGAAGTAAATCACAAAGATCCAGCCTCACACAGCTATATTGTTGGAAAAGGGAGGAGGATTTTAATAGACAAATAGCATCCTTGTATTATTACGAAAATAGTTTTGCCTTTATGGCCCCCCTTAAAAGGTCTTGGTGACCCCTAGGTATCCTCAGGACACACTTTGAGAACCACAGAATAGAATTACTATCATTCCTTTTCCATCTCTTTCATGTGGTTTTAATTCTAGCCCACACTGACCTCTCCCTTTTCTGAACTCCTGCAGCATTTAATTGTACCATATAATTTACAGCAATTAATTATGTTCTTAATCATTTTTGGTCTAATTGTTTCAATAACAACTTTCTTAGCTACACCCAGTTAAGAGCCTACGTACGGCTCTTTCTAGATATACTTAGAAAGGCTAAGTGCACAAAGAGGAATTATGTGAAATAAGACTGGAAAAAGAGGCAGGAGCCAGATGTTGGAGGATTTTATATGTCAGACTGAGGAGTCTATGTTTAACCTAGAGACAATAGGGAACCACTAAAGATCTTTGAGCAGAGGAGTGATACGATCAGACCTGTGCTTTAGGAAGATTATTTTGGCAACTGCATGAAAGATGGATTGGAAAGGGAAGACATTGGATGTAGAGAATTCAATTATTTATTCATTCATTCATTCAGTATGCATTCATTAAGTACCTACTACATACCAGGCACTATGCTAAGTTCTGGGGATACAAAAAGAGGCAAAAGACAGTCTCTGCCCTCAAGGAGCTTATAACCTAGTGGAAATAACATGCAAATATATACAAAGCAAGCATATAGAGAATAAATAGGAAACAATGAAAAGAGGGAAAGAACTGGAATTAAGAGAGGTTAGGAAAGGCTTCCTGTAGAAGGCAGGGTTTTAGTTGAGACTTAAAGGAAGCCAGAGAGGTTATTATAATAGCATAGAAAAGAAGTAGTGAGAAATGGTATTCTAATAGTTTCAGAAGAGTTTGTCTTGTCTCCCTAGATGTGTTGTAAATATTTTGAAGGCAAGGAGTATGGCATATACTTAAAAAAAAAAAACCTTGCTTGCAACACCTGGCACAAAATAAACTATAGATACTTATTGAGGTGAATTGAATCTCACTACTTCTTTGGCCCTCCAGCACAAAGCAAAGTAAATATCTTTTTCTAATTGGCTAAGAGACAGGAGAAGAGCTGCTGTGACCTGTGTCTTTAAATTGCCTCTTTAGTATTAAATGTTTCCCATTACTCTACTGAATAAAAGTCTAGGATTTTTTTTCTACATACATATAAAATCTGAAGTGTCCTTGATTTTGTCATTTTTTTTTAATGTCAAAGTAAATATGCTCTTAGAGATGGTGGGGTGAGGGAGTTGCTAGCAGAATATGAGCATAGGTCAGGGGTGGGAAACCTGTGGCCTTGAGGTCACATGTGCCCTTCTAGGTCCTTGAGAAGGGGGGAAGATTGAGGGAAATGGGGAAACATAAGGAGTAGAGAAGATGTGAGGAGTCCCTTTCCCAAGTGAAGTTATAGTAAAAAGATAAGCAGTGGTAATCCAAAGACTAGGATTTGAATCTCTTCTTTACTAAAACATTGTGTGACCTTGGGCAAATGACTTACCTCTCCAAAATTCAGTTTCCTTATCTCTAAAATGAGGAAAGACTAGATAACCTCAAAGGTCTCTTCTAATTATAAAATCTATTATATTAATAATACAGATAATATAGATAATAATATAGATCCACCCCAGTCTATCCTACCCATTGAACTCTGGGAAAACATACTCTTCCCTCCACCCCTTCCACACAAGATCAACATATTAGACCCATGTAATCAATCAATTAGTGGATAAGCATTCTTAAATCTTGCCTACTATTTGTCAATCACTGTGCTAGTTGCTGGGGATACAAACGTAGCCCCTTATCAAAAATGTAGCTAATGAGAAATGTGGTTTTCCCAGCTGGAAGTAAAGTCTAAAACATGATGGGAAGTGCAAACTGTGAAAGATGGCAGTGGTATGGAGAGACAGCAAGAAGCCAAAGAACTTTGGGTTTTAAGGAGAGAAGAGAATCCCCAGGTGTGCAGATGTGCTCCAGCACCAGTACCAGCCAATTGCAAATGAAGGATACTGCTATGATGAACTAAATGTAATCATAAGTAATTGAGCATTTTCTGGCTCACTGACCACCATAAGGAGGGTCCTATCTAGAGAGAACTTTGCTGTTACCTTGAGTATTTACACTACTAGGACCTAGGAAATGTATCCCCTTTCTATTTCCTCCCCTAAGGAGTTTCCTTCTTATTTTAAATCTTGTGTATTTGCTATCTGTAATTTTATAATAGAGTTTGTCTTTAAATAAAAATAAGTGGATTTTTCAATGCTTTAGATAGAGATAAGTTGATTTTTCAATGCATTCTCAAAGAGTGTTTACTGTAATGGAATAAACCATATGCGCAATTGGGAAAAGACAAAATAGAACCCTGAGTTCATTGTTTTAGATTTAACCATGAGCCTATATTGAAGCTTGTCCTTCTTCTTCTTCTTCTTCTTCTTCTTCTTCTTCTTCTTCTTCTTCTTCGCTCTCTCTCTCTCTCTCTCTCTCTCTCTCTCTCTGTTTCTCTGTCTCCCTCCCTCCTTCCTTCTCTCTGTCTCTCTCTCTGTTTCTCTTTCCCTCCCTCCCCCTCTCTCTCCCCCTCCCTCCCTCCCTCATTCTCATTCTTATTCTCTCTCTCTTTTCCCTTTTCTCTCTGTGCCCCCTCCTCCTCACTCCTCCTTCTTTTCCTCTCTCCTAAAAGGAAGACTTCAAAAGAAAAAAATCAAATAGTCCCTGCTCTTGAGGATCTTAAATTCTATTCAGGAAACAACAATCAATCAACATTTATTAAGTGACTACTATGTGCCAGGCCCTGTGCTAAACACACACACACACACACACACACACACACACACACACACACACGCACACGCACGCGCGCGCGCGCACGCACACACGTATATATGAAATAAAGACATAGGAAATACAAAGTAATTTGTTGGTGAATTTACTAAGCTAAAGAAATTGGGAAGGGCTCTATAAAGAAGATGATATCTGAGCTGAGGTTTGAAGGAACCTGCTGATTCTAAGAGACAAAGGGAAGATGATGAAAATCACCAGGCAAACTTCCAAAAGATGGGAATGACACAGGGCAAGGAGGGGGAAATCATCAAGCTCCTTTTCTTTTATTTCATAGAATCACATCTAGTTTAACCTAAACCTGAAAGGAATGTCCACTAGAACATATCCAATAAATGAACATTCAGTCTTTTCTTGAAGACCCCCAAGGAGGAAGAAACTATGACCTCTGGAAGCAGCCCATTCCACATTGGACAGTGTTAGAAGGTTCTTCTTGACATTGAGCCTATACCGGCCCCTTTGTAACTTCTGCCCCTGGCTCCTGGTTCTTCCCTTTGACCAAACAAAATAAATCAAGTACCTCCTTCACATGATAGCTCTTCAAAAACTATTAATAAAATTTTCTCCTCTCACAATTGCTATGAGGACTCAGCCCCCTTCTAAAGTGTTTGGAGATCCCCAAGCAAAAGACACCTTATTCTTTCCTCCTCCTTGGTAAGAGACAGCCAGAGAGAGGGCCAGAGCTTTGCCAGCTCTATGCTCTGCCTGTTTGTTGATGCAAGACTAGGCAGGGTGTGGAGGGGTTGGCAACTGCAATCACCTGTAAATAGGACTGAGGTCATTTCTCAATTCTGAACCATGTGCCCAACAACTGCACAGGCTGTTGGTATCTCTGCATTCAGGAGCAGCCCTCCTGAAGGGATAAATTTTATTGCTTCCTTGACTTTCTAACAGTCAAGGCCATGGCTTCTAAGATGCTCAGAAATTGCCCTGGCACCATGTCGCTGTTCCAACTTAATAGAAACTACACTAAAGAATCTGCATCCAAATAGGAATTGGTTGGGAACATGTAACCCCAAAGAACTTGGAAATACCCCAGCTTTGGAATTACAGAATGACAGAATGCTTTCAAGCAACTTCTTAATTAAAGGTGGGAAGGATGGGAGAAGAAGAAAACATGAGAAGATATCTCCAGAGATCAATCAACTGATCTGGAGCCTAAAAGTTATCCAGTCTAGCCTTCTCATTTTACAGAGGAGAAAAATGGGGCCCAGATAAGTTAAATGAGGTACCCAAGGTCATATAGG
>CM053582.1:242617049-242632187 GCA_028627135.1 Pseudochirops cupreus
TACAGCAACTGTTTTATTTTCATGTCACTTGCAACCTGCATTTGGACTATTTTCTTTCTCTTCCCTCCCCTCCCCTCAAAGGGAACTGGAATATTAAGAAAACAGTATTAACAACTGTAAATTTCTTGAGGGCAGGTACTCTGTTTTTTATAAAGGATCTTATCTTCTTTAGCATAGAGCACATTTCAATGCCCATAGTTTGCTGTTTGTGGAATGTTTTCTTAAGAGCCCATTTGCTTTCTCCAGATTTTTGTGAGTTCTGGATAGCTAGTTTCCCATCTCAGAGTCTCAGAGAGGAGGGTATGTTTTCTGGTTGATAACACTTTGTGGAAAACAAGATCGAATCTGCAACTGTTGCTCTCACCTTATCTAGAACATCACCAGTCTCCCTGGAGGACTTATCTGATTTGGAAAAAGAGGACTGATGATCCTGCAAGAGTCTGGGGAGGGGCTGAGTCAAAGAACTTGTTAAAAAGTGAGAAGAATAACTGATTCATACATATTTATCACCCTTTGCTTCCCCAAAGCATTTCTCCCACTCACATAAAGTGCAACATGGAAACTACAGCTATAATGCAACAAAACAAACTCGCAATTGAACTTCCTCTTTTAAATTTGAACCCCACTCCCCTCCCAAAATCATGAACATGGGGGCAGTGGCAGGAGGAGGGGGTATTTGCACAACCCAAAGAGGCTCACTGACTCAAAATGAGTCTCCTAGTTTGGTTAAAGCTAATTCTCCATGGCTCTCTGCTTTTCCTAGGAAAAGTAAAAAAGATGCTGAAGAGTAAATAGAATACTGAAAACAAACCCTACCACCTTCTTCTCCCAGGTTTCTGTCTCTGCTGTATTGCTGCAGAAGGAATGAAATAAATTCTGCACATTTGAGCATTTTACCTGAGGGAAGGCGCCCTATTTGTTTGAGGACCTTAAATGACCATTGAAGCAAAGGTTTCTTTGTGGTTCCCCTAAAGCAGGCTTCTTGAGAAAATAAACACTAGGGATTTTAAGGGAGAAATCCATCAGGAAGGGAATCAACAATCACAGCAGACCCCTTGGTAACTCTAAATGTTACAGGCTCTCTCCTGCAGTTTTTTCCCCCTGGGGTCTACAGTGCTGATTTATACAACTATGAGAACCAGATGTAGCTCTAGAACAGTAGTGAGGAACCTGCTCTAGAGGGACCCTGATCTCCCACCCTCCCCCTCGAAGCTAACCTGATTGAAGGATGGGCAAGTTTGGAAATTTCTAGAACAGACTTTTATTAAGAAATTTAGGAAAACTGTTCTTGTTTCATAGTAGAGTTGAATGGGACCTGACAAAAAAAGCAAGAATGGAACTGAGGTCCTATGCCATCTACAGAGGCAAAAACTCCTCTGTTTGGATCGTGACTCATCGATGTCTTCCAATCCTCTGGAATGCTTGTATGCTCCTTTCTGTAAATCCATCATAGAAGATTTGACGTTTCTGAAGGCCTTCCCCAAATCCAGGGAAAACAACAATTAAAAACGCAAATGCTAGAAGATTGTGGGGTATGTAAAACAAATCTATGAAGAGATATTGTTTGGGGGCAGCTGGGTGGTGCAGTGGATAGAGTGCTGACCCTGAAGACAGGAGGACCTGAGTTCAAATTTGACTTCAGACATTTGTGAACTGTGGACCCTGAACAAGTCTCTTAACCCTGAATGCCTGAGGGGTGAAAAAGGTATTGCAACAGAAGTGGAAAGGCAGATTTGGGCAAAACTATAGAAGGGCTCAACATCGTGCGTGCGTGCGTGCGTGCTCATTCTGACATTCTCAGAATACCCTACCTGTTTAAATGGTACCCATTCTTTAAGATCCAACTCAAACGATGTCACCTTCATGAAGTTACTTTATTCCCAAGGAGAAGTGAGCTCTCCCTTCTGTGAATTCCATGGCACTTTGCACCTTTCTTATGAGACATATCATGTTCCCCTTTGTACCATACCATGTCTCATCACTGCAAGCTTTCTGAGGGTTAGCAATGGTCTATATCCAGCAACTTGCTCAAACACTGAGAAACAGCATGATACAGTGAAAAGAACATTGTACATGAAATTAAAAGAAAGGCAGAGTCCAAATTTCACCTTTGATACTTGCAAGCTACATGAGCAAAAATGAGACACAAACTCTCAAGAGTCTCAGGTTCCTTATTTTTCAAATGGATTTGATAATAATACCTTGAGTGATTACTTCACTGGGCTATTATGAGGATCAAATATGATGCCTTTTAAACCTGAATTTCTATACAAATGTTAGCTATTATTAGAGTATGTGCTTGATAAATATTGCTTTAGTTGAAATGAATGTTTAGCTGTCTAATCTAGTGCTAAAATATTGGACTGAAATGTTTATATTCAGTGGTATTTGGGTTGTCTCATGAGAAAATGCTTTTTTGAATTGCAGATTTCATGTACTTAGCATATCCTACTTTATATTATAGTTATTATTATATTTGTTTTATTCTTCTTACTAGATTATAAGCATTTCAAGGTCAGGAACTTTTTCTGATTAATTTCTATATGCCTAAAGAGGGTCTAGTACAGGACCTGGTCCATGGTATATCCTGAATACATGCATATACATACATACACACATATATGTACATATTCAGTTCATAGAATATTTAATTTTCTAATCACACGCTGAAATAGCCTAAAATATTCACGTTCAGTGGTATTTGGGCTGTTTCATTATGTGAACATGAACTTTTGAATTGCCTGATGTTTCAGTGGTTAAAGTTAAGAAAATGAAAACCCAATAAAAAGGTTCTGAAGAACATATGGCATGATACTGAAAAAGAGGATCAATACAAGGCTGCTCTTTAGGTCACATGAAACCATAGTAGTTTAACTGGAACCTGGGAAATGAGAACGTTGATAGGCAGCTGACATATCATGTAAAAGAGCAATGAATTCTGAGCCAGAGGAGCTGGATTTGAACATGGTCTTGACTACTTGAACCTGCATGGCCTCTGTAAGTTACTATACCTTCTCTGGGTCTTATTTGCCTTGGTTAAAAAAATGAAGGTATTGCAACGACAAACCACAATTCTAGAGAATGAACAAAGCATGCTGCCTACCTTCTGACAGACAGGCTATGGACTGAAGATGCAGAATAAGATACGGATTTTTCTGCATGGCTAACTTTGTGATTTGCTTTGTTTGACCATTTATTTGTTAATAGGGTTTTTGCTTTTGTTGTTGTTGTTGTTGCTCGATTGGTGGGGAGAAGTTAAGAGAGAAAATTAATGGTCATTAATTTAAAAAAAGTTTAAAAATAAGATAAAGACATTGGGCTAGATGAACTTGTAACAGTATGGTAAAGAGGAAAGAGTCCTGCATGTGTAGTCAGAGAACCTGGATTTAAATCCTGTCTCTACAACAATACCTGAGAGATCTTGGGGAAACCTGAATTTCTCTTTGTTTCAGTTTTCTTATCTGGAAAATAAGGGAGTTGTATGAGATGGCTTCCAATGTCCCTTCCAGCTCTAAATCGATGATCCTACAAGGAACCACAGAACCACCAAACTCATGACCTTCAGGAATCCTGAAAACATAATTTAATGATTTCACCTCCTTATATCCAAGAAAAAATACATCAATACTCCCAGTGTTAAATGCCAATGAAGATTCCATAGTTTCCTTATATTCTAGTTTCTCCTCTGAATTTCCCCAATGTTTTAAAGCTTAGTATGGTGAATTGGACAAGGCATAGAATGAACATGAATCCCAGGCAAAGGCAGATTTCTAAAGTTTGTGTATGTCATCTCAGAACTGAATATGAGAAAGAGGGTTTACCTGGATTGCCTTTCAGAAATCTGCATATCACTTTTCAGTGAGTTTAAGCACCAGCTTGATTAAAAAAAAAAAGCCACATTAATATTACGGCATATGGCTGAGAATAATGGAGTATGCCAAAATCTTTAAAGAATTCAAAGGCAGCGTGGTTGGCAGGCAGAAGCATCTGACCAATGATATGAAGCAAACGATATGGAAATGTAGGGTCAGAACAGGGGGTTAGTCTGCCATGGAACTAAAGTAAGGGAGAAGAGATCAACAACATGAGATCAACACTGGTACCCAGAGTATTAAAGGGTTTAGAGTGGTGATTCTCCACATTGTATTTCTGCTTCCCAAACTCCAACACAAACAACAACAACAACAACAACAAGTGATTTTAACCCCAGGGTAATTTAAAATACTACACACAATCTGCAAATCATTTATTGCTTAAGATTCTATTAAAGATTTTTTTAGCATGAAGTCCTAAGAACAGCATCTCAAATGCCCAAAGGGTTCAAGAGCCAATAAATGGGAACCATTGGCCAGAAAGAGGCTTCCAGAAAGTTGGATAGATACTTTAGGTAGAATTTATAAAAGGACCTATTCAAGAATCACACAGGATGAAGAAACAAATACAGGTTGTAATCTGCTGGGAAGGGTACCCAACCAGATTCTTTGAAGTATTCAAATACACTATACTGAATCAAAAGTGAAAATTCTTCCCATTAGGGGAACAACAACAAAAATTTTATATTTATATCAGATTAGTCCTAGTAAGTCTGTCAAGTGGGTTTTAAAAAATTACTCTCACCATTTTACAAATTAGGAAACCGAGGAACAAAGGTTAATCACATAGGTTAAAAATCACATAGTATCATAATAATCATAATAATTCAAAATCAGGTTTCTTGATTAAACAGATAAATGTTCAGTGCTATCTTTCCACTGTGTCATATCCTTTATTTTCTCAATTTTGTTCTTAATACTCTTTGCAAAAGGTTTTTCCAAATAAACTGCATAGATGATAAAGTATTCCAGAGCAAATTTGATTGAAAGGGTATTTCTTAGTAAAGATGGGAGATTTGCTTGCCATATTCCCCACAAACAGACTGGACCACATTTCCATTGTTGTTGTTTTTTTCCCCCATGTCCCATGAATTCAGTGAGTGGACCATAATTTATTCTCCTTTTGCATTCTCCATTGGGCTTTTAAAGTTCTGGGCAGTACACCTTCAGGATTTACTGAGTTGAAGTGGATTGAATTTTATTGCAAATGTTCAGTCTAAATGCAAATGGAAGTTGGGAAGACAGATGGAAGAAGTTGAGAAATGTCACCTTGGCTCAAGAATCTCCATGGTATACCATTTTGTGACAGGGGCATTTGTAGAAAGACCTATTTATTTTTATTTGATGTCAGTCTCACAGGTAAGGAAAATGTCTCAAACACCTCTTATTTTCCATGTTGTTGTTTAGTCGATTAGTCATGCCTGACTCTTCATGACCCTTTATGGAGTTTTCTGGGCAAAGGTACCCTTCTCCAGTGGATTAAGGGGACCAGAAGTTAAGTGTCTTGATGAGGGTCAAATAGCTAGTCATCATCTGAAGCTGGATTTGAATTTAGGTCTCTCCAGATCCATTGATCTATCCCTTCAACCATATAGCTGCCTTTATGTTCCACAAAAACCTTATATAGCTCCATTATCTAGGCAACTTTAAATTGTTGACAGTTTCTGGGAAGGTCTATTTCAAATTTATCTCCTAAGGGGGTCTCAACACAGAACCTGTCTTTTTGTTTTTTGTACCCATTGGACTCCAAAACCACACACAAAAAGTGACTTTTATCCATTTCTATGTGAGCAGAAGATTGAATTGACAGTCTTTGCATCCCCTGCCCAGACACCCCAAGTCTTCAGACAAAAGGTCTGGGATCCCAACCATATACTCCAACAAGAGACCAGAGCTGATCAAAGTGACAGCCAGATCAGATTTGGAATCTGGAATCTCCTGAGTACAGGAGCGTAAGCAGCCCCATCTTGATCAAACACTGCAGGCTAATTATACAAGCAGCAGAAACCTTTGGGGAAAAAGGGCAAGGAACCTTTCATTAGTTCATGCAGAGCTTTCCATCAACGTCTGGCTCAGGAATGGAATGTGGGGAGTCCAATCTGGGACTTTATTTATCTTGCTTCAGGGCTGGGAGTGAATGAGGAGTGCCATTCAATGGTGAATATCCCCCATTCTCCTAACCCAAGCTTTGGCTGCAATTGGCCCTATCACTAGACTCTTTAAGGATGTGCTCTGTGGTACATAATTACTACTATCATGATTATTATTAGGATTAGGTATTTATATGGCATTTACTATTTTCAAAGCACTTTATAGCAGTTTAATTAGTTATTTCTTGCAACATTCCTGTGTGGTGGGTGGTAGTCAAGTTCCTACTTTATAGGTGAGGAGACTGGCAGTAAGATAGAAAAAGATGCTGCTTAAAAGGTCACCAGACAAGTGGGGATTTGAAGTCGAGTCCTTTGGCTTGCATCCCTCTGGTGACATGGCCAAGATAAATAACCCTGGTTCAAGTCAAGTTCTGTCACACCAAACATTATATCATTCTCCACAGCTGAGGATACTGCTGCCCATTGGAGGATTCTCCCAGAACGGTGTCTTGGGTATCTTTTTCCTTGATGTATCTTTGGCTTGAGGGCCAGACACCTCTCACAAAATGTCTCTGTCAAGTTCCAATTCACATTCATTCAAAAGTGCTGACACCTTTTAACTGGCAGGATGACTCCCTTTCCAAACCTCTCCATTAAAAGCACCTATAAAACCACAGAGTTATGAGACTCAAACATGTCAGTTTCTGATAGGAAGTTTTTAGCATCTGACAAATCCTGAAATTGGTTTATAAAAATATAGGAGGATGGGTATAGGAACAGGAGGTGAGGAGGATGGGGGAAGTCAGGACCTTACCTCTAAGCCTGACCAGAGGCTTAAATATCTGGCAGAAAGATGAGTAGAAACTTATTTTCACCTAAGCTTCCGCACAGCCCGCACAGGAGGCAGGCAAAGTGAATTGTGTCCATGTTTGTAGCACTAGGTGCTTCACCTCTGGATATAAAAATATCCACTGCCCTTTCTGATTTCCTAAGGGGGAGGGAAGAGACAAGAGAAGGGGGAGAAGGGAAGGGGGGGGAGAGAGAGAGGAGAGAGGGAGGGAGGGAGAGGCAGAGAGAGAGAAACACACGTTAGGAGAGCAACAAGCCATTCTCCACCTGCTCCAAGCCTAGGACCTCCTTAACTGGTATAATCTCACTTGTAGAAGAGGATTCGAAGGTAATAAATAATTGCTCTCTTTTTTCTCGGCATCTGGAAAACTCCCACAGGCGGCTCAACTTTTCTTTCACTCAAAAGTCCCCAACACTCCCCAACCTCTCTCACATGATTCTAGTTGAAAAGATACGGCTTGGAAGAGGAAGGCCCGTTCGTGCGCGGTTTGGGGAGAGGGTCAGGGAAACCATTCAGTTTATACTCTCCTTATGAGGTTGCAATACACTACTTACCTCATAGGGTTGTTTGGAGGAAAGCAGCTTAGTAAATATTAAAGCACAATAGAAGCTGTTATTATAAATACACCATAGGGTGAGGGAAAGGTGAGCAAGAAGAAGCCGGGGGTTTATTTAATCTTGCCTCACCCTTCCCTCTTTTATTCTCATTTCTTTTGTTTCCAGCATTTAGAGTCTAACTAAATTCCCCTAGAGTAGAGACTGCAATTTCCACTCTACCCTATACCCACGCACCTAGTCCCCGACTCCTTCCAGAATGGCTCGAGTGCTGGGAGTTTGGGTGTACCCTGGGACGCGTCCTAAGATGAATCAGGTATCCAGAGACATCCTCCACTGTTCTCCCAGCAGCAAAGGCCGATTACGGGAAGACAGCTTCTTAGTTTCTCCCTCCTCCCTGCCTTCAGTCACTGACTCTTTTTCTGACCCCTGTCCCTAAACCCTGCACCAGCCATCCCAGAGGCTTCGTGTGGGGGCGAAGGAACACAGCCCCAGGAGAGCACACCAGCAGCTAAGTCCTGAAATAGAAGTCTCCGGGAGGAGAAGCGCTGGGACCGTCTTTCTCTCCCTTCCAGTCACTAGTCTCACTAGTCTGCGGACTTCCCGAACCTCGCTCCCTTTAGTGCGCCACCCCCAACACCCCTTTCCCACCTCCTAGACTCGGAGCCTCGTTAGCCCAGGACTTTCCATAACACTGATTTCTCCCACGCCAGGCCCACTCGGTTGTCTTCGCCAGCTGCGCACTGCGCCCTCTGACCCCAGCAGGCCACCCCTCTCTCGGGCAAGTAAGGGAGCCCTACTGAAACATTTCACTTCAACCCCAGGTGGAAGCAGAAGCGGATTTGCCCCTTTTGCTGGGCAGGATTCCCCTCCCCACTCCAGAAATAACGAGAGCTTGGCCAGCTCCAGAAAGTTGGGGATTGGGGAGGGGGAGACGACATCTGTCTACACATGCTGTCTCTGACAATAATTCTTCCTACCGTCTGGGAGACAACCGGTTAATGCATTTCGCTCTCCCACCCCATCACCATGTCTTGCGGGGGTTTCCTTAGCAAAGCCACATTCTTACCCAGTTGTGTATTATATTAGACGTAACAGAAGAGCCACGTGACGGGTGGTTTGGGGTTGCCGAGCCATTGAGCTGTCTCTGGTTGCCTCCTTCTTATCCTGTCTTACTGGCTCTCTAGCTCTTTTTGGTTCTGCCTTTAAATACAAACATTTGGAATGAAAAGAGGAAAAGGCAATCTCCAAATTTCATTTAAAAAAAAATCAGCAGTGTGGTAAACAACAAATATGAAACGATGGACTGAGTTTTCCACTTTTCATCTCAATGTTTGATTTTAGAAATAAAGTTTATATCTCTTCCCTTCTGCTGTGCATATGAATGTGTTTTATTTATAACTAGATTCGTGTTCCTGCCCCTTGGCCCCTTCCAAGGTTATGATACTTCGAAAACTTCCAGCTTACAGAGGTGGGGAAAAAATATAGCCTCTCCAGTCCTTCCACCTTCCTATGTTCTGGACCCAGAGAGTCTCAAATTGTACTGTCCACACAGACAACGCTGGACTCGTGCAAAACTCCCTCCTCGACATCTCCTGCTGTCTGACTTCCTCTCCCTGATCCATTAGCTTAACCCAACCTGATTTGAGTTCCCGGGGCCCGGAGTCTTAGAGCTCCATCTTTTCCAGATCATTCTGGAGAAAACCTTTTAAAGGACCATACAAGGACAGAAATTGAGAGTGGCCAGACGCAACTCTCAAGTAGGGTTTGTGACCAAGGAGAAGCTCTGCTGCCTGCGGAGTTGCTGTATATGGGGAAACATGGGCGTTGGGAGTTTTAAAAACCCGGGACTAATGGCAACTCGGATAGACAAATAATCAAATCTGCCAACTCACACACTTCTTCTCTTCCCATTCCCAATTAAAGCAAGGAGAGCGGGCCTGCAGATAGATTTTTCATACTTAATTTCAAGCTGTATTGCAATTCCACCACCCTCACTTTCCCTTGTCCTCTCGGTCCTTCTCTTCCAATTCTGGAGAGATGAAGAGCGATAATAAGAGGAAAGGACCATTCATAATATTTAAGAATCAGTATCAGCTGCAGGGTCATAGCCCTATGGTCCTCTTCAATGGAAAATCTCCCCCTCCTTTTTGATTCTGGACCTCATTGAATTGGGGCTAGCGGTGACTAAAAGGTAGACCCCTCCAACGTAACAAGGACTGTATGCAAGAATTCCGAGAGACAACCAGATTCCTCATCTCCGAAAGTCCCAGTTCAATTCCCAAATCCCAGTTTGCTATGTCTTATCTAAGTGTGGTTTTCGTTCGATTCAGTAGAGTTTCTGGATCCCCGCAACAAAGAGGACATGTGGGTGACACCGCGGTGTTTGAGAAGGCAGCAATTAGGTGGCAGACTCGGAGTTTCGGGGGCTTAGAGGGCAGCAGTCTAGCAGGCCGTCTTCCAGGCTTTCCCAAGAGGCACTCGTAGAGGAGACCAAGTGGAGAGATTGTGGTCGGTTTGGAATGACAAGCCAGAGTGCTTCTGAAGGCTGGGGACCGGATGATAAATCTCCCTCCCCAACAGCTGAGGAACAAGTAGTCAGATACTTCTGCCCTAGCTCTGGGCTGGCTGATGCCCTTTGATTCCCAACGAAGCCATCTTTTTGCCTTCTTTCACCAAGCAAATGATGTCCGCTGGTCACATGAAATACGAACAATTTTGAAAGGGAGGAAGTATATTTAGAAAGTTGAATCTTATTCCTTAATTTGGGCCTTTTCAGGGCAACCTAAACATACTAAGCAAAGTGGAGAATTTAAATAAATTCTGGAAAAATCAATTTCCCAGTAAAGAAATAAACTCAAACAATACCAAAACCACCCCACTTTTTAGTCTTTTATTTTATGTGAGTTCTGGTTTACTTGGCTAATTGCTTCATTTCTAGGCTTTACTTTGTATAAGTAGACACAACAAGTTAACTTTTTCATTGTACTCAAGACTGCAAAAACTCCCGGTCCCGTTGAGTTCAATGCCTGGGATTGGAAACTGATGTGCACCTACTTCATGTAGGTCAGAATTTTATTTTATTTTATTTCGTTTCAGCTTTCCAGTCCCTCAGTCTTTTCATTTTGTCTTTTCCTACCTGGATGATTTTCCCACAGGCATGTTGTCTCCCAGTCCTTTGAGGTTTGGGGGAAGATGTGGGAGTGTGATGCACTTGGGAGAAATGCCCTGAACAGATAGGAATATAAGAATACCTTCCCTGGATAGTAGAAATAGCCGGTTTAATCTAATTCGACATTTATTAAGTGTCTGTTGCGTGCAAGGCACCAGATTAAATTCTGAGTGTTATGTAGTGGCATATGAAAAACAAATGAGACAAATCCCTACAACCTACAGATTATCAAATTGAAATGTGTGCATAAATAGATAAATACTAAGGGAATCTATATAAAATTTAAAATTAAATATGGATATTAGGAAAGTATTCCAAAAATTCAAAGAAAAATGCAATTCTACCGAAATATCAAGTTGTTGAGGGAAATGTATTTGGATTTGGGAGGAGCAAGGGGAAGAAGGGGCATTGAGAGCCAAACTTCGTGGGAACAATATGTATAATTTATTTCATATATCATATCTAAGTTATACAGGATGTATGTGGCATACACGTATGAACTTTCTTTCCTTCTGCAAGTTGATATGGCAAATCCAATTCCAAGGCTAATTTCTCTCCTCATTAAGATGTCGACGTATAACTTACGGGTTTGTCCCCTAAACAAAGTTCCTTTCTGATCGGTATCTCCAATAACCAGTCCACCTACATAATATAGTTTCTGGACCAATTGTAGTCTTGATTGGGCAGAAAATCTCCAGGAAGGCACACTTGAATCCTCTCCAGTTTGGTCGAACACAAATCCTTGCCTCAGCGAATCCTTAATCCGAAAACACCTGCAAGTTCTATAAACTGACGACAGGTGGCGCTTTCCTCACGAAAATGGTCCCCCGGGTTCCGGGAAGCCTACTGAACTTCTGGTTGGGAGGCCAGTTGGTGTTTTCTCTGTACCGAGAATAGGAAGAAAGTGGGGTTGAAGGCAAAAAAACCTCAAAATTGGGCTAGAAATAAAGACAAGCTGGCCCCTCCAAACTCAAGGCTGAAATTGGGAACCCTATTTCTATGTCTCCTTTTAAAAGGAGAAAAATAAATAAACACTGCTGCTTATTACAGACTTGGGAACCCTTTCTTTGGTTTATTTTTCCTGAGCTATAGAAAGCTCAAACTTCATCTCTCAAAAGAGTTAATAAACATTGTCGATAATGGGTAAGGATAGGCCGCTCCAAGAACTCTGAAAATATAAATAATCAAAAATCTTTCAGAGGTTCACTTTACGGTGATTCTCTACCCACCCACCCCCAACACAAACCCTAGGTCGAAGAACCAAAGTCAACGTAACCCATGATTTTCATCTGCCCTTGTTGGCTTCTTCACCTATTCCACCAGATTACCACCCCACCCCCATTCAAGCACCCTACGTCTTTTATCTAAAAAAAAAAGAATCTTTAATAATTCGGGGAGGGGAGAGAGGGGAGAAGAAAAACGGAGGAGAGGGGAGAGAGGGCGCTTTTTCAATTGCTGCAATAATTGTCCGCGAGATGGGTTTCTTAATCTGTTCATACATTATTGACTTCTCCTCTAATATTTGGCTTTGCCGCTTTTATCGCCAAGAGATCACGTACTCGACTCCTTTGCATAACAATTTTGGAGAGGACATCCTCTGAGCTGGAGGGGACGTGACTGGAATAGAGTTGGGACCCCGCCACCCCCATTCGCGCCCCTGGATCCTATTTCCCCTGACCGCCACTGGGCAGCAGTCAAACTTCGTCCTATGAAAAAGAAAGAGGGCGCCTCAGCTTCCCCCAAGATTCAACTGTCCCTCTACTCTTCCTGCCCCCTCTTATACAGTGTGATACTCACACACAGTACCTTACTGTGGGGAGAGGAGATAAGAGAAGTCACCCAATTGAGTTGAGCTCCAGATGGTAGCTGATCAGTCCCTGTTGGGAGAACTTTGATGAGGACATGAGACCCCGATTCGTAGAATAGGAGAGTTCTATCACACGTGAACAGTACTTTTTTCAGTTGTTTTGGAGGATGGGGGCACGGGTTGGAGCATTAAGTACCACTCCAGATGAATCCCCAACCCAAAAAAGGAGATCGCTACCCGTCAAGAGTTGGGAAAGAAAACCAGACCGGCCTATTTTCTCTATGTAGATGTTAATGTTACTCTACCTAGGCCCTAGTCGACTCGATGCTTCGTTAGTAAATGAGAGTTAAATTTCTCCAAAAAAGATTCACCTTAGAATCTTAGGTCTTTTCTAGGAACTTAAAACTTATTCCCCGATGGAGAAGTTGGAACTCCAATCTGGGTATGTTCTCCTAATGGGCAGTTCTTAAAAAAAAAAAAAAGCTTTGCCAGTCTCGGGAGGAGTACAATCCTACACACACATTTATTCACACATACATACTCACACACATTGTCCTGATCAAGGATAAATTCAATTGAAGCCTGCGAGAATCGTGCAGAATAGTGAATATCTTTTTTCCTTTAGCTCAGAATTTTGAAGTGACCTTCTTCCCAAACTGGTTCCCTTCGGATCCTTGACCTTGATGACTTGGAATTCAGGGGTCGGGAAGGGGACAGATGAAACTTCTAAATCCTCCGATTCTAAGGGATGCCCACCGTCTGTCTTCCCGTGGTCTCAAGCTCTCCCCTCCGTAAATGGACTTGTTTCACCTACCCTCCCATATACTCTCCCATTCATATCGACTCCCCTTGTTCTTTTTTTTTTCTGAAACAACTAACTTTGGAGTCGGGTGTCCCCAAAGCTCTGTAGTGAGCTCTCCTTCATCGGAGAGTTCAAAACATCTGTACCTCCATTGGCAGCTGCAGGTCTGTGATTTGGAGGGTGGGGGAAGTGATGAGTGTGACCCGAGCACAGTTAGAGTGCAGGGAAGATGGAGTTGAGGAAGACCGGGATTTTGACCTTTAGTCGATGGGTACCAGTATCCTAGTCACTGGGCTAGGAAAGTGGCTGAAGTCCCAAAGAGCCAAGGCCAAGGTCCTTGACATGCCAGATGTGTGTGTGCGCGCGCGCGCGCGTGCCCGCTAGTGTGTGTGTGCATGTGTTATGTTTCGCCTTCCCTTTTCATTTTCAGTCCCTGACTGCTGTGTCCAGACCTGCGCTCTAGATCTCTGCCTAGGAAACTACCTCCTAGAGTGGAGTGGGGGTAGAGTGGGGAGGGGGTCCTTACTTAGGGTTGAGGACGGGGAAACAGTCAACTTTAGAAGAAAGAAAATTTTAAAAGCGAGAAAATTGGGAGCCCTATTGCAGGTTTCTAGACGAATGACTTTGATTTTTTTTTTCTTCTCCTTTTCTTTTTCTTCTCTGTTTGCTCCCGAGCCGCTGGAGAATGGATTTAGCTGAACGTAGGAAGAGAGCCCAAGAGGCCGGGAAGGCCCCCTCCCCGCAGACATGCACGCATACACACACGCACACACACACACACACACACACACACACACACACACAGAGCTCCTGTGGACTACGCCCCGCGGCTATCCGGCGATCGAATCCAAAGCTGAGACTCGGACAGGTGGGGACACAGACAGCACATGGCTCCCAAGCGGGCTCTGTCTGAAGGGCTCTGGAATGGGGTGGGAGAACTGATTTTCAGTTGTATTATGCGGCGGGAGGGGGAGAGAAATAAAGAACAGAAGAAAATCAAACCAGAAGCTGCGTTTTAACTTTGGTTTTAGTGGAAGGAAAGCGGGATTACTTTGGTTATCTCGGTCTTGGGTTTTTGGACTCCTGAGGTTCGAGCTGAAGAGTGCGACAGTTTTAGGAGCAGGAAAAACAAATAAACCCATCAAGTCCCCCCCCCCTTTTTTTTAAGAGAACGATGGTTACCAGAAACCCTTAATCCTAGTGTCCATCTTGGTGTGTATCTTTCTGAGACCAGGAAGAGACTTATTCGGGGAAAGGAATCGATAGAAAACGGCCCCTTACCCACAATAAAAAAAAAAACAAACAAGTTTTTCCCGGTTCTCTGTTTGAATCCCTAAATGTTTGCATTCGTTAGCCAAAACCCGGGATCGCAGAATTCCTATCCAGAAAATCTTAAACACACACACACACACACACACACACACACACACATACACACACTACTTGCTTGGAGGAGAGGGGTGGTGACATTGGAATAAGTTTAGATGTTAGGGGAGATCATATCCTTCTTCGAATCTAATTTTAAAAGACACTTTATTTTAATGATATGATTTCCTCTCTTTCCGAAGTCTTTTGGAGGCCAGACCTATAAGGGTTTTGTTTTCTGTGCCTTGTTCTGTTTTTGGAAAGGGTGAAGAGGGACGATTATTTCGAACTGTAATAGGTCCAATCCACATAGAACCACTTCACCCAAATAAACATTAGAAGGAATTTAGTACCTGGGGTAAAGATGGGAAGTTGGAAGAAATGGGAGAGGACAGCGAGAAAAAAAAATTTTAATTACCAAAAAAAACCCCAATTTATTTAATGTTAGGATATTTCTTTGCAAAACAGTATCCGACTTTCCACGAACATGCACATGTGTACGCTTTACATACCCAAACTCATGGAAATATAGGTCATCAAAGAGGTCTGTTGTCAGCTTACCACAAACAAATCCACCACCACAATTTCTGGGACCAAGGAGGTATTTTGTTTCCAAGGGTCTTTCT
>CM053582.1:242632687-242677973 GCA_028627135.1 Pseudochirops cupreus
CATCATCTTTGGGGCCTTAACTACCTCCAAACTCTCACCAACATTATTCTCCCCACTCCCACCCCGTGAGATTTAGTTTCCTCAACACATACACACTTCTTTGTCAATTCCCCAAATTCTTTCACTCAATAGGACACCACTTCGGTAAGGTGGAAAGAGAGGTCAGGTATCAGACCAGGAGTAACCACAGTGATCTTAAGTCTAGGTTACAGAAGCACCTCTTCTTTCTTGAAAGGTGGCAATAGGAAGGGGGGATGGCACACTACAACTTATAATAAAAGACACCTCTTTTTAGATGGAAATGGAGGATGGTCTGAGGGGAAAACCAAAACTACCCGGTTTTGCCAGGGAGAAAGTGAAATATCTCTCTTGAACCCAATGGGAAAGGTTGAGTCTATGACCCCCTGGTCTAAAGTGCCTTTCCCTTCCACCCTTCCTCCCTCATTTTCTAGGGTTGGATGGGAGAAAGGGAACCTGATGGGACCAGTACCTACAAACTTCTCGACTGCTCTAAGATTCAGGCCCCGAGAGGTGGGAGTAGATAGATACTTCTTTTCTGCTGAGCACTTTCTCTTCTATCTCCCCTTACCCCCTCCCTCGCACACACACTCGGTGCTACCACTTTTCTTGACCCCTCCCTAGGATCCCCAAATCCAGATTTTCTCTAGAGAGAAGAATTCACATCTCCCGAAGAGAAAGAAATCCTCCCTCTGCCAAACGTAGGCAAATGGGCCCCCTAAAGAGGGCACCTCTTTAAGAGAGAGCATTCTCACTCCCTTCATGTAACTTCCAATTTTATTTTAATGCACTAGAGTTGAGACAGGGAAGGAGCGCAGCTTGGAGAGGGTAGGGAGGCAGGGCGGGGGTCGTGCGGTGCGGAGGTCGTGCGGTGCGGAGGTGAGCTGGCCGAGCGGCCGTCCCGCGCCGGGGCCCCGGCTTTGGGGGCTGGGAGCGCGCATTGTGCTCCACATTACAGTCGGAGCTATAGGGCCGGCGGTGCATTTATCATCCCATTACTGTAACAAATCCGGGCTCCACTACATGAAAGGTAAAATGAATTACCGACGTTAAGCCGTCAATAAAGTCATTTCTGTAAATGGTGTCTCCAAAGGGCCGCCGCATTATTCAGCTGGCTTTATCAGCAGCCTGGAAATTACGTGGAGGAGTCGGGCCGCGTGGAGCGCGGGCCCCGCTCACTTTGATTAAGCGTCTTGCCAGCGCAATGTGACAGAGCTTTTGACCAGGTTTTTATTCACAGTCCTGTGATGAACGCCAAGCTGATCAGGCGGAATGAAGAGTAATTAAAACCTATAAATTATCTTCCGCAGCCCTTCTCGAGGCGTCTCCTGCAGGCGAGATAACGCGTCGAGACCCTATTTACGGCGCTGAAAGGGACCGCGCTGCACAAAAGCTACGTGGCTAAATAGGATATTGATAGTGTCCTAATTAGAATTTAATTAAGTACCCACGCTCGCTTGCGGGATAAAGATTTCAATTTTGCTAACTTAAATATAAATAAAGTCCCACCCCCGTTTTGGTGCCTGTATGTCGGAGGGGGTTGAGGGAGACACATTGGGGGAGAGTGCCCCAATATTTTGTTAGATGAGGGAGGAGGTAGAGGGACCCCCCCCCAGGTGGGTGGCGGTGTTATTTGAGAGGCCAGAGTCATCGGGTAGAAGTCCCTCCGAAGTAGAAGGGTTCAAAGTATTCTCTCCGTTTCCCTCCAGTTTCCCTCCAGCTCTCGACACCCCGACATCTTTCTCCTTTATTCCAAGGGAGATAGTGATGCTGGCGCCTCCAAGGGGGTCCATAGATTAATTGTGAAAATAGGAAGAGGAATCAGAATCCCCGAGCTGGGGCTAGCTCGCCTCAGTTACCTCAGTTGTGGCTTGTCTAGGCTTGGCATCCTTTTCATCCTCCCCACCCCCATCTCCGTCCCCCAGTTTAGTTAAAAAAAAAAAATTCCGGGCAAAGACTCCGTGTGTGTGCGTGCGCGCGTGTATGAATTCCTGAAGTGACTGTTGCCTGGACCAGGCCTCCAGGAGAAGATGGAGATGAAGAGCGAGAATTGGCCGGGATCTCCCCCATTCCACCTCCGGGTCTCCAAATATTCCCCTCTTCTCCCAAGGGGAAGAGGCAGAAAGAGACAGGGTAGGATTCCAAACCCTACTCACCGGAAATAATACGCCGGTTTTCCGTCTTCCAGGAAGTAGGGGCTGAGGCAAAAGAGGAAGAATATTTCGGGGTGCACATATGTGCGGTGAACTCCCCTCTCCCAAAACAGTTATACTCTCAATGCTGTGTTAGTAAATTGAGGAATGGAGCTGAGTCTGCTAGACCATCCTCAGAAGTAAACAGCTCTATAAACCCTGATCAGACAGAATTCTAAGGGTCCCAGAACATAGTGGATGTGGTAGGGTAGTGAACTGGTGCTAATTTTTAGGGGAATTGAAGGAGAATAATTATTCTGTGCCAAGAAAAGGTTGAAAGAGCGAGTACTTGAAACCAATACACGAGGTAGCATAATATGTAAGGGTTTGGGGTCTTTAAAATAAAATACTTAGCAGGAAATAATTATCAACAAGGTTGGCTTTTAACCAATATCCCTATGGTCCAAAGATCTTTACCCCCGTCTTCCAGCCCAGAGCTTCCCATTCACATTCCGTAGTATTAGCGTCTGGAGATTTCCAGGCAAGCAACTTCTTTTCTCCTTGGAGTTGCTGCTGCCCGGCTAGTAGGCTAACTGCAGAGGGGCCGGCTGCGACCACTGTTCTTTCGGAGGGTTAACTGTCAAACCCGCTTCTGTCTGATGAGGCCAAGAAACGTACTTCGGGATCTTTGCTACATGCCCAAGTACTTCCAAGTTTGGTTTCTCGCACCGCAGTACCTGCGCTGTCTGGCCACGAGCTAATTCGAAACAGTCATATAAACTCTACTAAGCAAAGGAAAAGTGACGACAGCAAGAAGACTGAGGGATGCTTATCAGACCCAGAAACCGTGCGACGTTACTCGATCTCCTAGCTTGCCCCAGATAGTTTCCTCGGTTCAATTAAGAAAAAGAAAAAAAAATCAATCTCTAAATATGTATCAAATTAAACCCCTGCTTAATAATGTCGGAGAGCAAATTTCATATCTTATCATATCACCTTCCTATCCACCATTATCACCATCGTTATCACTCATGCCCACTCCAGACAAATGACAACTTCTCAATCTCCATAGCAGAAAGCAAAATGATGAGTTTTTTTAGAGGGAGGGAGGAAGCGACAAAAGTCTTTTCCCCTCTGACCCTGCCTGGCCTGCTGAATATGGACCCGTAAACCTATCCTGTATGACTTGAACAAGTTTTTTATGGAGCTAACGCCAAATCTCTCTCTGTCTCTCTGTCTCTGTCTCTCTGTCTCTCTGTCTCTCTGTCTCTGTCTCTGTCTCTGTCTCTCTCACACACACACACACACACACACACACACACACACACACACACACACACACACACACACTCACTTAGGGAGAGGGGCAGGGAAGAGTTGGAGGCCGGGAGTAGGAAGAAGGGGAACTTTTGGGAGGGGGTGGTAGTAGTGAAGAGTGGGGGTGGAGGAAGAGCAGAGTGGAGAATGGACGCGCCAGGCTACCCAGAGACTCCCCCTCTCCCCGCTCCAACCCCAAGGATTATTTATCCGCAAAGTTCCAAGCCCACTCATTGGCCTGCGTCACGGGTGTCAGCGAGAGTCGCGGTTCGCTATTGGCCCCTCACACGTGCGGCCCAGACTCACGTGCTTCCGGTTTGAATGCAAAAAGTGTGCCTGGGTGATTTTTTTTTTTAAGAGAGAGAGTTTGTGCAAAGATCGGAGCTGTCAGAGATTTGAAAAAAAAAAAGGAAAAGGAAAAAAAAGCCCAGGCGCGGTGGTGGAGACACTCTCCTTGCAAAAAAAGCAAAGGCGATTAAAGGCGCTGCCAACCTCGAGCTGTGGGCAAAGCTGAGCATGACACTTGGGGAAGTCAAACCCCTCACTATTGCTTAGGAAGATGGCTAGATTTTAAGGACGCGATTTTTCCCCCCTTAAGAAAAATTATTTTATTTGGGGGAACTCCTCCTGGTGTGGCTTTTCTTCCTTTAAAAAACAACAACAAAAACTGAATCTGGTTGCAAAAAGAAATAGCGAAGTGTCTTCATTTCTGGATATCTGCAAATTAGAGAGGAAAACAGATCTGCTCCGTAAAAGAGAGATTCGAGACAAGCGTCTGATCTTTTTTTCCTCTCTCTTTTTTCTTCTTTTCCTTCTCCTCTTTTTTCTCCTTTTCCTCCACCCTCTCCTTCTTTCCTCCCCGCACCCCCACCGGCCACTGGCAAAGTGGGGTGGAGAGCGAAGCGGGGGGGAGGGGGAAGGAAGCCGCGTCCGGGGCGGCGGGGCGGCTGAGTATGGAAGAGCAGCAGCCGGAGCATAACAGTCAGCGCGACTCCACCATAGGCACTGCGAGCCATAGCATCAGCAGCGGCAGCGGCAGCGGCAGCGGCAGCGGCAGCAGCAGCAACAGCAACAGCAGCAGCAGCAGTAGCAACAGCAGCAGCGGGAGCAGCAGCAGCGGCAGCGGCAGCGATGGAGACAGCGTGCCAGTGTCCCCTCAGCAAGCTCCCTCCTCTCCTGCAGCACCCTGCCTCCAACCCTTACCCCACCACCACCATCACCACCACCACCACCACCACCACCATCACCACCAGCCCCCGCCGCCGCCCCAACCGATGCCAGCTCCTCCTCACCAGCCGCCCCCACCACCGCCGCCGCCGCCGCCGCCCCAGCAGCACCGCACCACCAACTTTTTCATAGACAACATCCTAAGGCCAGACTTTGGTTGCAAGAAGGAGCAGCAGCAGCAACAGCAGATCTTGGTTGGAGCGGGAGGAGGAGGAGGAGGTGGCGGTAGTGCTGGTGCTGGTGGTGGAGGAGGAGGAGGAGGAGGCCGGACAGAGCGAGACAGAGGCCAGACAGCCTCAGGTAGAGACCCGGCCAATTCTCTGGGCACGCGGCCGGCCAACCCGGCTTCACTTCTCTGCCCCGCAGATGCGAACTGTGTGACGCCCGACGGCTCTGCGCCGGCCCCCGCCGCCGCCGCTTCCAAAACCAACCCAGCTGCAGCGGCAGCTGCTGCTGCTGCCGCGGCGGCGGCCGTGGCGGCGGCGGCAGCTGCAGCAGCCGCTGCGTCTAAGCCTTCGGAAGGCAGCGGGGGAAGTCCTGGAGCAACTGGCGCTAAATACGGAGAACATGGGAACCCGGCTATTCTACTCATGGGCTCGGCCAACGGCGGGCCAGTGGTTAAAACTGACTCGCAGCAGCCGCTAGTATGGCCCGCTTGGGTCTACTGTACGCGTTATTCAGATCGCCCGTCTTCTGGTGAGTACACCCTTTGAAATGAGTCCTCACTCCCCTGTCCCTCTAGACTCACGGGTGGACATTCCCCACCGCCACCCCCGCCAAAAGCTCTTAGAAACCAAAATAATAATACATTTTCCTTCCCCCGTCCCTCCCAACCTATCCTATTCCTTACTCTGTTCCTCTTGCTTCCACTTCTCGCATATTTTATTTGTTCCCCCTTTTCTGCGATGCCTTCATCTTTTGCCCAGACTGAAGTTCTGGAGCAGTTGGGGTTGGGCACCGGGAAAGATTCACTACTGAATTCCTAGCACTTTAAGTATTGTTCATAATAATTTCATTTTTTCCCTCTTTTTTCCTTTTTCTGGGATTGGCTAAGGACTTGTGTTTGATAAAGATCGAAAGGCCTAGACTAGAGAGTTCGGTTTTTCTATCGACAAGAACCTAGACTGCTATTATAGATATGTGTGCATTAGAATTTATGCACGCTAGCAATATTCTGCAATACTGATGAGAGAGAGAGAGAGTGAGAGAAGGAGAATTTTTTCCTTCGGTATGGGGAAGGAGAGGCCCTGTTGTCCTGTTGTAGGGCAAAGAAACAAGGGATTTTTATAGAATAAAGTCAGAAAGGAATCACAAAGGTCCCCTGGTAGGAGAAAGTAGACGTTAAGATAGTCCAGGAGACGAATCAGCTTTTAGAAGGAGGTGGAGACGGACAATCTAGTGAGAAGATCGAAAGAAAGAGAAGCTTGAGCAGGCCCGAAGGCCAGCTTGAGTCGCGCTGCTTGCACTGTTTGCCTGCGAAACTCGACTCTCACAGCCCTCTGTTCCCTTAGCCCCCTTTCCTTTTATCTAAGTCAAGACACAACACCTACCACTCGCGATTGTTTCGAGGTGGTTTCCCCCCCTCCAATGCTCCTTTTTTTCTTCTTTGGTATCACAGCGACCTTATCGTGTTTTTTTTTCATCGGTGGGTCTTCTACTTCACTTGGCTGCTCCTAGGTTATTTCCTCAGTGTCGGACATGGGGTTTCTCAACCCTTAGCCCTCTCTTTTCTTTTCCCGTCTTAGTAGGGAGAGAAGAAGGCATACACACCTTCCTGGTTTCCAAATCCCATACCAGTCAAGCCTTGCCTTGGCTGAGGAAAAAGGTAGAGTTCAGAGAGACTATTTCGTGGGGTCGGAGCTCGGACCTCTATGCAGGTATCCGGGAATCTTCCAGCTCCCCATATCTGTTTTCTTCTCCCTTCCCTCTCCCTTGAGTTCTGTCCCGAATTCCTTGGGCTGCAGAGCCAATCGATAGGCCGCTATCAACCCCAGTCATCTCGATCCCCCCCGTTATTGACACGTCCGTCTCCCTGAACCTCCGAAAAGCCGCTTTGATTGACTCGCCTGATGGATAGAGTGATTGAGCTGTCAGGTCGGCTGCTAGGGCTGGCCGGGGAGAAACGATTTTATTGCCTGTGCTCAGTGTGTCCATACACATGCACCAACATAAACCCAGTCTCAGACACCGAAAGTAGTCTAGGCCCCTCTCGCTATGATCATTCCTTCTCCCTTCACATTACCAAAAGAAATAAATTAAGTGTTTTCTCCTTCCTCATTAGGGTTCTTCTACCTTGTCTAGGTCAGCGTCTTTGCCCTTGGTAAAGGGAGTTTTAGTGCTAGAGGCCCAGTTGTATCCCCTGTAACTTTCTGGATCCTAGGATTATCCTAGATAGAATGGAGACTTGTATTTTGGTTTGTAGTGGGAAGTGGACTTTAGGAGTCTGGTCTCCAACGGGGAAGGAAAGAATCAATTTTCAATCACCTATAAAGCTTTCCAACCAGGAAGGCTGAACTCCAGGATCCCATCAAAGTGATTCCAGCCTAACCTACTACTCTGATACTGTGATACTGTATCCTCTTGCTATGGGAGGAAGAGAGTGGGTTATCTTAGAGGAAGATGTCTCCAACCTACCTCGCAGGAGTGGCCTGGCTACCAGGTCCCAGATTCCCTAGGCCCTGACTGTAACCATAAAAAGCTAATGGTGCTTCCCCTTGGGACTCATTGTGGGGTTCATACCCCTACTCCATCTACTAATTGGAGACTAGAATTTGTTCAAAATTTCCTTGTTTATATTCTCTTCTGGCAGAAGGCAAGACATATGGCCTGTTTCTCTTGATGGTGGCTCTCTTACTGGAGTACTCCAAGGTTTTAGAGTTTTTTTATAAATAGCAACGATTTGGTTAGCTGGCTTTTTGGAAAGGCTGGGAGACTTCAGCCCCCACTGTTTATCCTTTCTCAGAATCTCCATTTCTAACCTTTCCATCCTCTATTGCAAGAATCCAGGAGAATCAAATATCAGTAAAAATACGATGGGGATGTAGGTGTACTGAAGCATGGATCAGGTAGAGGGATAGGCCAACTGACATCTGTGTGATTTCAAAATCTCTGTCTATTTATGTAGTTCTGCAGCTCTCTATCCTTATCTCTATCCTAATTCCCTGTCTTCTACTGACTGTCAGAGGACCAACAGAACCTAGGTGTACAAAGACTCCTCAAGCTTGCAGAGTGTAAGCATCTGGGGTCGATGAAGTCCATGGATTCTGGCTGCTGTATTGCTACGTCCTTGGCCTCTGAATGAAGCCCTGAATTATATGTAGAAGCTTCTCTTCCCCCCCACCCCTATTGCCCCTCTCTCCTTTGTGTTTTGGTCCAGAAATAGCTGCCAAGGAAGCAAATGTCCACAAAAAGCTTTATCTTGAAAATGGCAAGAGGGGCTAAAAATTCCTATTCCAATTCCAATTCCCTTGTATTTCCTTTTTTTGTTTGGTTACATTTTGTTTTGTTTTATTGGTTTCTTTTTCCAATTCCTGAAATAAATAGTAGAGGCCTTAAAAACATAAAAATACCCAAAGTCAATGATTTCGAAATTGCTAGAGGATGGCATCACCCCGATAGAGGTGGATAAAGGCAGGTATCCCTTTCCGATAGATGAACATTCGAGGAGTGGTGATTTGGGAAGAGAAAGCAATAGGGTTACTGCTTGAGGGCGCTTGCAGAGGTTCACCGTTGATCATGCTGAGTTTATCGGTTCCACTCTAACCTTAGCCGGGACCGAGGCTCTTCCAGCTGTTCTGGACATAAAGTGCCCTTGCAGTTAATACATTTACCACAGTCCTTGGGTCTGGTCTCACTTCAGCTGGCGGCGCAGAAACTTGTCTGTAACAGAAGGCATCGAACTTCTTCTCTTTCCGCGGCGGGGTCTGGCATTCCCCAGAGTCTCACAGAAAATAACGGAAAGGAAGCGGGCCTGGGGAGCTTGAGCCCAACCGGGCCCGGTTTAGAGCTAAGAAAGAAAAACGGCTAAGGGCGAGGGCCAGGGGAAAGCAGTCTATTTCTTGGTCCTTCTCTGGAGGCCCTGACCCCGCGGGCTTAATTTTCTCGATCTCTTTGCTTTTCTTCTGATCCGGGTGAGGGTGGGGGTGGAGTGGGTTTCTCTGGATGGGGAGGCCAGAGGTGGGGGAAGGGGTGGCGACAGCGATGCTATCTTGGTAAAGAACAGTGGGTATTGGTTTGAAGTGGTTTCTACTAGCATTTATTTTCTCAGCCTCGGTGGAGCCGGGTCCTGAGATCTTGGAAGTTAAAGGAGTGCTTGTGAAGTGGGGGGATGAAGGGATATACAGTGATTCGGCTGGGGTTCCAGCAGAGGTGTCAGCAATTCCTCTCCCAGCTGCCTTGTCCCCTTCCTCATTGTCATGGTGGAAATGGCTGGTCCCAGACTGCAGAATCTGCTTCAATAGGCCGATTTTGGGTTTCCTGTGGGGGAAAGAAGGGAACAGAAGGAAAGAAAGCTGGGCGGGGGCCCAGATTTCGTTCCTAGCAATTCCTTTCTTCCTGAGATTATTTGCTGCTTCTCTGGTCCCTGGATTAGTTGGACCTGGCTAGTTAAAATCTCATTCTCAGGTGAATGCCTTGGCCTCTCCCCCTATTCTTTTAACTAGTGGTGCTAGCAAGAGAGGAAAATCCTACAAGCTTCCTCTTCCCCTCCTTCGGTCTAGATTGAGATTGTGGGGGTCCTGAAGCTGTCGGCCATTTTTTTTCTTTCTCACTCTTTACTACCCAACAGAAGGATGATAAGAGTTGGTAATAAGGGACAATTGGTTTGGGCCAGAGAAGACTGCTTCTTGAATTGGGGGTGGGGTCGGGATGCTATGGATGAGAGGGAGGGGGACTTCAAAAACAGAAGAGGCTTTAGTAGCCAAGAACTACGATGCACCCCCTTACACTGATACAATTCACACAGCTGCCTTTCCACCTTCCTCTTTCTCTCCCCCCCATTTTCTTCCCTCTTTCCCCGTTTCTCTCTGTCCTCTCCCTCCCCTTTGCCTTCCCCTCCTTGGCCTGTCTCCCTCCCATGTAGGTCCCCGCACCAGGAAGCTGAAGAAGAAGAAGAACGAGAAGGAAGACAAGAGGCCGCGGACGGCGTTCACCGCAGAGCAGCTGCAGAGACTCAAGGCGGAGTTCCAGGCGAACCGCTATATCACCGAGCAACGCCGGCAGACCCTGGCCCAGGAGCTTAGCCTCAACGAGTCTCAGATCAAAATCTGGTTCCAGAACAAACGGGCTAAAATCAAGAAGGCCACAGGCATTAAGAACGGCCTGGCCCTGCACCTTATGGCCCAGGGACTTTACAACCATTCCACGACCACCGTACAGGACAAAGAGGAGAGCGAGTAGCCATTTCCCCCTTTTCCCCCACCCCCACCTCCTGCTTCACGCTGGCTCCTAACACTCTCCCATCCCCACCCTCTCCTCGTTCCCCTCCTTCGGCTCAAACGATTTTTTTTTCCAGGGAAGAAATAATAAACAAAAGAGAAGGGGGGGAAAGACTTCGAACGGCAAATCATGTTGAAAGAAAAAAAAATTTTTAAAAGAGAGACTCGGACAGGTGCTATCGAAATCAGATCTATTCTCTATTAATAGTATAAGGGACGAAAATGCGAACACTTAAATCTCTATATAGCCAAACAGCTTACGACCTTGTATATATTTAATTTCAGGTAAGGAAAAAAATATGTGTAGCGATCTCTATTTGCTGGACATTTTATTAATCTCCTTTATTATTATTATTGTTATAATTATTATAATAATTATTATTATTTTATCCCTTCCCCTCTCCCTGTTTCGTTTGCCTCTCGTTTTTCTTTTGAATGTGGTCGCTTCTTGGTCCTCCCTCTCCTCCCATCCCTCCACTCCTCTTCACCACATCACTGTCTTTGCCTATCTCGGACTTTTCTTTGTGTGTGTGTGTGTGTGTGTGTGTGTGTGTGTGTGTGTGTGTGTGTGTGCCTGCGTGTGTCTCTCCTTTAGTCTCTCCCACCTTCCTTATTCCTTCTTCCTTCCTTTCTTCCTTCCCTCTCCTCTTCCCCCCCTTTTTTTTTCTGAGACCTTTTTCGACCCCACAGACTGCGAGACTGAACCGCCGCTACAAGCCAAAGATTTTATTATGTTCAGAAACCTGTAGTCTGAAATAAAGTGTACACTGTGTTCACAAGTCTGCGTCGCTCGTTCTCTTTTGGGCCTTTGCCCGCCCGCCGGACTCGGACTTGGGCTGGTGGACTTCATCTGACTGGCCATTCCCGCAGGACTGGCGTTTCTGGAAAGGGAGGATGGAGCAGAGTGGGTCCTGAGCAGCCTTCACTCCCTAGTTTCCCTATCTTCCCATACTCCAGGATTAGGCGTGGGGTAAGGGGCAGACAGGGAGTCAGTTATCTACTCCACAGGGCGATTCTAGGCCAAAACGATCTCTAGAGAAATAGGACTTCCATCTCGGGGCCACGAAATTCAAGGGATCTCAGTCACATCTCATCGGGAAACAAATGCCCATCATTGGGACGAAGAGGAAGGAAAAGCAGGAATGGGGGGAAATGTCAGTAACACAGCACTTTTTCTTCTGGGGGAGTGCTTAGTGTTGGGCTGACAGGGGCTTTGCCCAGACTGGCACGTGGACCCGACCCGGGAAGCTGTGCTCTCAGCGCCCTCATCCCCCTTCTCTCTTTAATACGTGTTTCCTCTAAGCCAGAGGATGGAAGAGGGTCTTCCTGCAAGGAGGTGGGGGTGGGGTGCGACGGGGATCCCTCTGAAAATGATCTTTATTCGGCAGCCCGTTGCTTAGCAGCCTTTTAGTAAAGAATGGTCCTTTACTGCCCCCATCCCTCTACCCCCTCGGCTGACTTTGCCGCTTTTATTCGAACAAGTTTTCGTTTGCGAGAAAGCGTTTCAGTCTGGGGAGTGTGTGTAGGGGTGGGGGTTGTGGGGTGGGGGGGGTAGGGTATGAGGAAGGGAACGAACCCACCACCAGTTTCAGCCTAACCTCCTGACCAGCGCTCTCTCTCTCTCTCTGGCTTCAAGAAGAACGAGGCTCAAAGGCTTCGTTAGTCTGGGATATTCACAGCCACTGTCGTGTGTTACTATTAGCATTATCAAGGTTGTCAAGTGTCTACTCGACTGTCCCTGACTAAGAAAACTCTGATGCAAGTTTATTGTAACAGTACTGTAATAATATTTTAATAGTAAAATACATAACAAGACTCCAAACAATAAAAAAAACAACCACACCCATAATAAGCACTCCCGTCTTACGGGGACGGGAGACGTGCCAGAACACACCAGGTCACAGTGTACTTTCTCCATTGCCCTCCTTCCAAATCCCCTGAAAGAAGCAACAAGGGAAAGAACGTCAGGCTGCTTCTTATGTCTCTAATCATTTTTTTTGGAGGGGGGAGGAAAGGGAGAAACCTGAATAGTTGCCCGTTTTCTTTCGTCTGTGAGTGGTTGGGTCTATTTATCGTTCGGGTATTTTCTCTGGGAATGTAAAAAACCCCTCAAACATAAAATGAGTCTCTGCTCTTTACTTCTACTTATCCACCTACACCAACCTCAATGGTGTGTGTGTGTGTGTGTGTGTGTGTGTGTGTGTGTGTGTGCTGTAACAGTGGCTCATAATGGTTTCTTTCTTTGGGTTCATTTTATTTTATTACTACTTTGACCTAGACTGTGATTATCAATATCAACTAAGGTTAAGTTGACTGGTTACTTTCCAATCCTCTAGTTTCTTTCAATTTAGGTTGAGATAATTTTCACTTTTGAACTTGGGTGAGGATCAGCCCTCCAGGATCTCAGTAACCAGAAAATGTCATCAATTTCTCAGGATCTGGGTTCAGAGACAATGAAGGGGGAGGATACACCGAAATTCCCACATCAGCTGCTGCTATGATTTCAGTCAATTACTTTATCTTTTCTCTTCTCAGCCTCCATCTGAACCTTTCCAAACTAGAGTTGAGGTGGGATGAGGAGGATAAAAATCCTGCAATAGTTCAGATGAGGCACCCCCACAGGAATGGTGGTTTATGCCGGTTTACTGGCACTTGTTTGGTTTAACTGTTTCTAATTGGCACGTGGCATCAATGAGTGGACCAGGTTCCTCCAAGTTTGAGGAGATTGAAGTTTTCTTTCTGATTTACCCATCTCCATTACTACAAATCTCTCAAGGAATCTCAATTTAGTTTAATTTAATTCAATAAACATTCATAACAAATTTGGGGGTGTTCAGGTAGAATCTAGCAGCCTCCTCTTCCCCAGCTTGAATGAAATCAGAATAGTGTGTGTGTGTGTGTGTGTGTGTGTGTGTGTGTGTGTGTGTGTGTGTGTGTGAGAGAGAGAGAGAGAGAGAGAGAGAGAGAGAGAGAGAGAGAGAGAGAAAGATATGGAGGGAGATAAGGATAGATTTTAGAGAGTTAGATTAATTAAGAATAGGGAGAAGGGACAAGAGTCAGGAACAAATACAAAAAAAGAGGTTTCCCACTCTAATCTTACTCTGAGTCCTTTTCTCATTCGATAAATCAAGGAAAAAAGAGAGGACAAAAGTGGCATTAGTGGTAAACTGCTCAGGTCAAAGTTTCCTTCAACATGATCAGCTTATATGTGAGAAAACTAGAGAAGGTCACTTGTTTCATAGCTTATTCCCTTTTTTTCTCTCACTAGGTTCACCTTCCAAGTTCTTACTGCTTGTTTTCCAATGAGAAAAGACTAGATTTGGCTAGGTCTCAGGCAAAGGGTGTGTGTATGTGTGTATATATATGTGACTGTGTATGTATGTATGTATGTATGTATATATGTATGTGTTTGTGTGTGTTGGGGGTAAGAAAAGCAAATTGTCCCATTCCTGTTCATCCCATGATGAAAGTAGAGCAGACAGGATTTCTTTCCCTGGAGTCCCTTCTATCCTCAACCTAGATCAGGATAGGGAGGGGAAGAAAAGAGAGCAGTAATCTTTCATTGTATAATCAAGATGAATTGAATATGTCACTATTTTGTATTATTGTTCTAAGTGCTTTTCTATTCATTTGTTTATTCCCACTATAGAGATAGGTTGAGAAATTATTTTTCTTTCTATTTCACAGATCAGGAAACTGAGGGTAAATGTGCTTATGCTCACACATCATGTTAGTGGCAGATCCCAAGGCCAGAATCGAAAAGTCTCTTGATGCAGTCCATTGCTTTGACTATGTATGTTTTCTCTGACTCTGTGTTCCATTTCTGGCTGTCTTTCCTCTGCTCTAGAAAACTGACTTTGCATCTGAAACTGGGCCCTGGAAGCATTTCCTTGTTTTCTCTACCTCCAACTCCAGTCCCCATCTCTAGACCCTTTCCCCACTGCTCAGACTACTTCTGTGTTTCCCCCTTTAAGAAAAGTTATAATAACCATAAAAGCAATTGATTCCTATGATTTATGGGACTGGCTTAGCAAACTGTATATGAATTAAAGTCTGAGGCTGCACTGAAATAAATATCAGAAAGCACAATCAAAATTTCCTCATTTTCTTTTTCTTTTAAAGATGAATTGAACCATAAACTTAAATCTCCCTCTGCCCAGGAGGAAACAGACTGCTATCTAAGTCCAAACAGTATTGATCCAAGGTCCCTTTGTAGGCAAAGGTCTCTGTTTGTTTTCTAGTGGAAACTCAACTTTCTTTTTTTTTCCCCCTCAAGGATGCTGGAATTGTGTGTGTGTGTGTGTGTGTGTGTGTGTGTGTGTGTGTGTGTGTGTGTGTGTGTGAGGAAGAGGTCTTTTTGTCCAATTCTCCAATTCTCAGCCTAGCACAGATCCCAAACAGAATAGTTCTTGCCTAGCAAAAAGACCAAAAGTAAGCCTTTGACTCTTTCTTCTAATGACCACAGAAGCAATAGCTTGATTTTCCAATGAGAGACTATGACTTTGAAAGTGTTTCCAAAGCAGGAAACTCATCCCACCTGCCCTCCACACCCCAATTCTCTTCTCCACTTGGGAAATAATAGCTAGAGCCTGAGGAATGATGGGACAATCAGAGGAATAACAATTAGTGAGAGGGCATGAGAGGGTGATCCCTAAGATAAGAGAGAGAAAAAGAGAGGAGAGCTGACTTAGTCAAACTGTTTTTCAATTTACATCCTCTGCTTTGTTTGCCTTGACCCCATTTCTCTTTCTCTGTCAGAGACTATCTCTCCATCTTTCTCTTACTTCTGTCTGTGAGTAGTTCTTGGTTTTCAATCATAGACCTTCCTTCCTCTGCTGTCTGGTCCCTGTGACAGGGTATTTCTTACTCCCCCCACAATGGGATGGAAATCAAAGGCTAATTCTGATCTTGGTTTACTCTTTCACCTCTCCCCAGGAGCAGAGAGCTGTCCCTCCTGTTCAGGTCTTTGGAAGGGTAAACAACTCTAATCAAAATGAGGAACTGGTTTTGAATTAGATAGTGGGTTTATTTCCTCATCTGAGATCTTACTGATCAAAGAAGAAGGGGACCTTGATCTTTTCTCTCTTGCCCTTTTACTTTCTCTCATTGGAACACACACACACACACACACACACACACACACACACACACACACACACATGCACACACACTTTTTGGAGTCCAATCTGTGTCTCTTACTCCAAAATCCCCAGAGGGGGTTCACTGTGGGTCTGTTGAGTTGGGGTCAGGAACACTAGAAATTTTGCTACTGTTAGGGTTGTGAGTTTGGGGAAAGAAAATAACTTGAGGGTTTTAAGTCTGGCTGAAGGCTGCTGTAAAGGGGTGAAAATCTTCCCCCTAAAAGGCAAAATGCAGAGATTTAGGAGTTAACTTTTTACCACAGATATGCACAACACACATAATATGCATTTACTCACAAGTGTAAAACAAATACTGAATACCATTGGCATACATATACAATATGTACATGTAGGTACATATATACATGCATAAATAAAAAAATTGTTAAATGCGTATTGACCACATATTTGCACATATTGTTGATAAGTACAAGAGCACACACATATGTACTAACAAATATGCAGTCTGAACATATCCAGCACATTAGCAATTAAGAAGAATGTAGTATATATTCACAATAAGAGGAATTTACTCTTCAAAGAAAGAGACCATTGTGTTCTACCTCCTCTATTCCTATCTAGAGATGGACCTTAACAACTTAGTCCCTGTACTGCTTGGATTTATCAAGGCTAGAACTCAAATGATGCATAAAGAAATATAAGGAAGGAAAAGGTTATTCCTAGGGAATTGGGGACAAATTGGGAGCCAAAGTGTGTAGACAATGAAATCTCGGGAGTACAATGGCCTAAGGGCCTGGGTGCATTTTAGGTTGCCTTGTTCTTGGGTCCTCACCTCCCTCAAGCACACAAGCTCAAAACTGGGCCTCTCTTGGGTCAGGAAGAGCTGAGGGCACAGCAGCCTGGGAACTGATCAGGAGAACATCAAGTGCTTTCTCTGGAGAGGCCCCAGATGCCAATGTGTATCTTTGTACACACAGAGAATGCCAGGCAGTGCAAGAAACCCTGATAGTAGTTACTCATATGCATTGCTGGGGGTGGTGGTGCATGTGTGTGTGTGTGTGTGTATACATACACACACACACACATACACACACACACACACACACACACACACACTGCACCACACTGATTTTCCAACCTCGTCAAAGCATAAGCACTTTCTATCAGCACCTCCTTCCCTTCCCTGTCCAGAAATCTTGAGCAAAGAGTCAGACTAATTACTGGTTGTTAATAAGGAATTCTTCAAATCTGCATCCTAAATTTTGGAGATTCCCTGTAGCTGGTGCTGGAGTTTGCTTGGTGGTTTTAGTTCTGATGTACCCTATTCACACACAAAAGCAACAATACTAAAAAAACACCATCTAATAGATTACTGCAGGTGTCACCTTTTCTCAGAAATTTTGTCAGTGGGTCACACCAGTCCTTAAGACTTGAAAAATCTCTTGTTTTGAGGAGCTCACACCAGCCAGACACATGAGACATTGGTGGAGTGGTAGAGGTGGGGAAAGATTACTATGTCTATTTCAAACATTTGTGCAAGAACTTTTCCTCACTCTCTTCTTTGTGTGTTGTTATGTATGCCCATGTGTTTCTGAAAAGAGGAGAATTGAGGAATTTTCTTTCGAAACTGGCACAGCACATTTACTGAAATACAAGTGATTTCAAATATTTGTTCCTGCCACTGACTCTCATCCTCTGACACCTGTGGAACTTTCAATTTGAGTAGAGGTAGGGTTTGGCAGGAGAGAGAAATCACCTCCTTTTTTCCTAGGTCCTGTAAATCCAATGGAACCTTTACCCTATTGCTCTTCTCCCACTGTACATCATGTGGATTCTGTCTTCTTAGCATTTCTATAAACACTATAAAGGAGAGCAGACATCAAGACATCAGAGTCTTTGTTTGATGAATGTTTCTAAGGCTGCACATCTAGGTTATTGCTTTAGTTTGGGACATTATCACTATCACATTTGTTCACTGAACTGAAATAGACCTAGGCTGCCAGTAAGCATAGAAATAATAATTATACACCCACAGTGAACACATATTCCTGGATTGGATAATTGAATTGAGATGGGTAATAAAATATCTTCAGATATATTTTCCGAAGTGCTTCCTTAGGAGGACAGAGCCAATAGTAGATCTCCAAATTCTTAGCCAACAGATCAGAGGTTTTGTTTTTAAATAAAAGGAAGTAAACAGTTAAATGTATTGCCATGATTGACTCCACATTGTAGAAGCATTGCAATACCTATATTGAAAACACATAGCTTCTCCAACTTATGAATTAAGGAGAAGAAATATAAACCTTAAAAATTCGAGGAATTAACCCTCCTCACCTTCTTCACCATAACCTCCTTCTCCTTCTCCTCCTACTCCTCTTTCCTCTTCTCTCCTCTCCTCTTCTTTTTTTCCCATCTTCTCTTCCCTTCTCCTTTCCTTTCCTCTCCTCCTCTCCTCTCTTCACTCTCTCTTTCTTCATTTCGAGGAGAAAGTGGGACTTATCTTTAGGGAACAATTCAGAAGGTAGTACCTTATGTCAGAAAATTGTTTGGAAAGGAGTGTGGGAAAGTGAAAAATATCTGGACTAAGAGTCAAGAGAGACCTAGATCTGAATCCTCTTTCTGACACTAGTGATGTGATCATGGGTAAATCATTTAGTCATTTTGAGTCTCAGTTTCCTTTTTCATTAAATTGGAACTAACTCATTTGTTTTATGAATCAAATGAGATGTAAAGGGCTTTGAAAACTGAAGATCTATGCAAGTGTCAGTTGCAATTATTATTCCAACTAGAGATTGTTGCAACATTATTAGTCAATGTCGCTCCTATAATTATATAGATTTTATATTTCAAGAGAGGTAGCATGGTGAAATGGAAAGTGTTTGGGATTTAGAATCAGAAGCCTCCAGTTCTGGCTTGAACTTTAGCCCAGCAATCTGGAACATGTCACTTAACCTCTTTAGGCCTCAGGTTCCTCATCTGTAAAATCAGGGTATCATTCTAGATGACTAAGGGTAATACTAGCAGGGTGAACCTGAATGCATTATTTCACCTGCAGTAGTCTCATCTTTCTCCTTTGAGACGAATGAGCATTATAATGGGGAAAGAGTTTCATAAAATGATAAACTCCATAAAAATGAATTATGTACCAAATGAACCTAATTTTAAAATGTAGGATGTCCCAATAAGTCTTAGTGCACCTTGAAGCTATTATTTCAAGCTTCAATAACTCAGAACTTCACTAAGACTTTTCGAGGCACCCCATATATTAATATGATCAATAATACTTTGTATCATGTTCTATTAAGATCAGGGCTGACACAACGTTCTCTTATCTTTACCCCTGAAGTTTGTTTCAAGAACTTCTTAGTCTTGTTTTCATTTATCCTGGGATTTGAGATAGTGTTCCATAGTCACTGCCTCAGGACCATCTCCTCTCAGTTTATATTCCAAAGAGCTCCCTTTCCTTCAGAGTGAAAGTAAGGCTCCCCTATGCAAGGGTTCCCCCACATCTTCCTTAAACACTATCATCTCCCATTCAACGTAGCTGGACGTTGTCGGTCTTGGAGTTAAGTTGGGAAAGGTTGGGAGCCATGCATCTGCTCCTAGGCTTTAGAGAGACCTGAGTCTTTGGAGCCCTGAGTCAGCATCGACCTCTAGAGAATTCTCTTTCAGGTACAGCACTAGCCGGGGGAAAGGGTACTTGTTTCACTCCAGAGGAATCTAAGTTCATAGCGTAGAGGAGCCATTCCTTTTTGATGTCCCTCCCAACGGAAACTCTTTGGCAGAGGTGCTCCTCTGGCTTCTGATTTAAATTTAGCTACCTTAGGAATCTAGAAATAGATCAAGCTGAGGAGACCATTAACACCACCCAGGGTCTTGTCCTCTAGAAAGGCATACCTTTCCTGAGATAGGAAAGGTCACTCCTTCGGTCACTAATTGGGATTATAAAGTTAAATTGGAGTCCCTAAATGCTCTATCTTCCTCACTCAAACTAACATCCCAAACTCGGATCTTTGTCTATCCCACTGAGAAGGGAATGGTGATAATGTCGACCTTCTATTACTCTTTGGAAAAAATTGTCTCCGTCACTCATCCACTTTCATTGCTTTTCCCAGGGCTGAGAGATCCCATGGACTTTGGAGTCCCGGTTGCATTCCCCGTTTAGCAGGCTCCAGGCCCAAAAACAGCATCCAGGTGTGTGGTCTGTGCCTGTCAGAGGTCTCTTTTTATCTGTTTTGATTTGTCTTTGCAGTTTTTACTCCCTTTTTCTTTTTTTTTTAAATCTCAGCCTGTGACTCATAGATGCTTCCTGTTTCCCTCTGCGTTTCTTTCTCTGCCTCAGCATTTCTCCCTCCCGAGTCTCTGAATTTGTCTCTTTCTCTGTGCATCTGTCTCTCGTCTCTTTTTCGCTGTGTCTCTGTCTCTTTGTCTGTGTCTGTATCTGACTCTGTCTTTCCAAAGTCGTTTTGATTCTCTGTGGGGAGCTCTTACTTTATTATACTTTTCTGAATTTTTTTCCCCCCAGCACCAAAGTTTGATCAAAAAGTTACCTAGTTTTTCCATGGGGAGAAAAGAGATGACGAATAGAAAACAGCCTGCTCGGTAATACTAGGAACCTCATTCGGGTTCAATGCGTGAGGCGGTGTCCCTTGAACTTGATGGTAGGGCAGAACTTGGCACCATCCCTCTTCCCCTCCTCCCCCCCCCGTAACTTTTACATCTTGTCTTGGAGTAGAGGGGGAAAGGGGTAATCTATTTAGGGGGCTTCGAGGACATATGTGGCAAGAAAGTAGAAAAATTCTGGCAGGTCATTCCATTCCACTCACTTTCAGCGCCGCCTGGAAATGCAGGCTACTTTCCAATCTTTTCCAAGCCAATTGAGGATCTGAGACAGGCCAGCTTGGGGGTCAAAACCTCCCGGGGAAGGGGCCTTGGGCGGGGGAGGAGGAGGAGGAGAAAGGGGGAGCAGAGAGGGGGGGGAGCCTTTAGAACTGCTGGGTTCGAGCTTTGTGTTTCTCCAACTTAGAGAGAGAAAGAGAAAGAGAGAGAGACACACACAGACAGAGACAGAGAGATAGAGACAGAGAGAGACAGAGAAATATAGAGACAGAGAGACAGAGACACACAGAGAGAATTCGAACCCTGGGTTGAGGAAATCTTTCTTCTGTTCGGACCCATCGTCCCTCACCGACTTGGCGGAGGCAAAGCCCAGGGTCTTTGGAGGGAGACGATCTAACACAATTCCCTCTTCCGGGAGAATAACTCCGGGCAATCAGGCTTTGAGGGCCCTGTACTGATCTTTCCAGGACCCAGGTGAGCGTCTTCCGAAATCCTTTCTCTGCGGTACTTACTTTTTTGCCACAAGAAGAGTGGAAGTAGGTTCCTCTATAATCCTGTGATCTTTACTTCCTTATTTCTTTCTCTACAATATACCGACCACGAACAGGGCAGGAAAAGTGGCTTTTTCAATTTCCACCCCTTTCTTTCCTAGAGGGATTTGGCAACCTCACTTGTTAGGCGCCTTTACTCCCCGCTGGGGTGTATTATTTACATTCATTTCTTTTGTACTTGCAATGTCAATTTCAATGCACCCCACCCTCGGCATCCTTCTTGGCTATGCCTGTCCTTTCCTTGCGGTTAGCTTTTCTCCGCATCCTTAGGCAACTGGGGGCCCTATAGGGGAGATACAGAGGCCTAAATTTGTGTGCGGTTAGTCTGCTGTTGAGATCAGCCCCTCCCTCTTCAATACGGCTAGTTGGACTTGTACGTTGCTCCCCAGGCCCCAGATGTGGGGAATACAGGGGAGCTGCTTACGGCATCGAAAATAGGAATTGGAAAGAAGAAGTGGGGAATTTGGGGCCAAAGTTTATCTTAGGGTTTAGAGTAAAGACACTGGGTACTTATTTTAGGATGATCAGCGCCTAGTTCGGGCCCCTTCTAGGACTTTTTCTTTTCTCCAAAAAATCTCTCTCCTGGGCGAACCCATTCCCTAAGAGTTCGAGATGCTAATTTGATAAGGTTGTTCTTGAAAGAGGAGGGCGAGAAAGAGTCCAGGCTCCCTGGGTGTGTATGGAAAATGTTTTCTAAGAAAGTCTCCAATTTAAGTGGATTCTGAGACATACTTTCTTATTCTCCAGAAGTGAACATTGAGTTAAAGTAAGTTTTGGGTGTTTCTGAGCTGGCGAAGTTCCCCGCCCCCACCCTCACCCCTGTCCTGACCCTTCTCCATCTCCCTTCCAAAGTTTATGACCTCGAACCAAGAAGTGGTGACTCGGAACCTGATTGGCAGAGCGCAGTGACTGGAGTACCGGAACACTGCCGAGAAAACTTGCTGAGGTGCGCTGCAGCGGGGGCAGGTGGCAGCCCGGCATTCTCGTCCTATCCTTGAATCCCATCCACTTTCTCTCTTTTCCCTTTGAAAACTTTTTCTTCACCCCCACCTTTCTTTTCTTTTTGAGTTGAACTGAGATATTTCAGTTACAGAGCTCAGGGGCCCAGAAGGGCAGCGCGTGCGTCTGGTGTGCGTGCCTGAGCGCAGAAAACGAGACCGAACGCTTCTTCTTTCTTCCAGTCGCAAATTGACTCCCCAGCCACGCAATAGCCCTAGTCCAGCAAGCCGCCTTGGAACCTGCTGCAATCCCATTTTTAGATAAAGATGGCATCAGAGGCAGAGGGGAGTCAAAAGAAACAGGTGGGAAACACAAGAGACGATCCGAAACCCACGACTGAATTGAGGGACTTTGTACGAGGCCATTGCCTCTTTGGGGGCACAATTCACTTTCCATTTTTTCATGGGGTCCACAAAAGTCCCAGTTCTCTCTCTCTCTCTCTCTCTCTCTCTCTCTCTCTCTCTCTCTCTCTCTCTCTCTCTCTCTCTCTCTCTCATATTAGCCGTGGACTGAGAAACTTCAAATTTAATCGTATACAAGAGATTTCCAGGCGTTTTTATCATTAGACGGCTAGCCGAGCTCAAGGAAGCATCTTTCCTAGATTTTAGGAAATCGGGGTTTAGGAATACCTTCTCCGTTTAAGACCCTTTTACTTTTGCGATTGATTAAACACAAATACACACAGACACACCAAGTATATGATCTTCCTTCCTTCCTTCCTTCCTCCCTTCCTTCCTTTCTACCTTCCTGCCTTCCCTCCTTCCTTCCTCCTAACCCTCAAAAGTTTCAGAGAATGAAGCATGAAAGCTCTTTCGTAGAGATTATGGATGCTTCATTTATTTTTGCAAAAGGCAAACAGAGACAGGGAGAACAGCGATCAGTTCCTTGTCTTGGACCTCCATCCCACTCAGTGTTCACATGCTCATTTGACTGTGAGAAACGAGGGGAAAAGGGTCTGACATTCTGAAGATCTACAGGCAAAGTCATTGGAGGGGCATTTGGGCAGTGTGCTCAGGTTGGACTCAGGAGAGAAAGTGGTTGAAGAGGCCTGGTCAGGTGGATTCTGCTAGTTGGACTGCTTTATGGAAAACAGTAGGCTCCTAGCTGTGGGATTGGGGAAGATGAGAAGAAAGGGGAACCCCAGGCCAAGCTGCCCTCCGGAATTGGTGTCTGTGATCTGAATTATTCTTTGAACTCTTTGGACACTGTACCTGCCATATCCTGAGGCTGGGCTCTAGCCTTGCCTCCCCCTTCATTTCAGGTTACCCCACCCTCCTAATACTTCCTCTAGAGGTCCTGAGGGGAACTGCTTGCAGTCTGTTGACATTCCTGATTCATCCTTACAGGAGCCCCTACATCCACTCCACATTCCTCACAACGAACTCTCTGAATTGAATGTGGAGAGATCTTCATTGTATTAAGGGTAAAAGTAGGTTAGGGAAGAGTGAGTCTTTCCAAATTAAAACACAATATTGAAAGCTGAGATCATACCAGCACCATTCACAAAGGTTGGGACCATTCCTAAATGGTCACGTCCTTTTAAACTTTGAGATAAAAGAAAAATCACCTTAGTATCCTTCTCTTTCCCTATTCAGCGGAACTCTGTTCCTTTCACAAAATACAGTTTGGAGGGATTTGAAATTGCCTTCAGGAGAAAAAATGACAGAAGGTTTTTATTTTTTGAAACAGAGCAGAGAGGTCTGAGAAAGAAAGACTTTAAGTTCTCAGAAGGAGAATTTCCAGAGTTCAGGCTTAAATTCCTTTGTGACACTGTATTATTAACTCCCCAAATGAAAGCTTCCCCACATTCCTGCTATCCCACCCCAGAAACTCCTTGTAGCTCCTAGGGGTACAGGAGGGAAAACCCATATGCAATCTGCAGGGAGAATGAGAGTGATGCTTTTTTGGGGGTAGGAAGTGGGTTATTTTCTTTAGAAGAAATCTGGCAGAAGGGAGTGTGTATGGGAATGCCCTTAGGTGTAAACAAATACCTAGTTGAAAATGATGAAATTTTCCTTATTGTGAAGCTAGTGACTTGGATGTTAACTTGCAAAGGAATCAGATCCATTCATTCTTTGATAGATCATAATAATTTCTCATAGGTCTCCATTAGAAACGAGGGAATATACTTGGGGCACAGGCTCTTGGACACTGAAATTATCCAACACATTCCAGAGTATCTGTTGAGGGCTCTAAGCAGATAGTAGTATAATGAGTGGATTGAAGCATTATATACATGTAAAAATATAACATGTTAAATGGAGAAATAGAGGGGAAAGCCCCACTGCTACATGTGAACAGTTGCCAACTTTTATTAATTACTCAGTCATTTTAATGTGAAAACAGATACCAAAATGCACTAATGCACATTCTGGATTAATGGCCTGCAAAATTAGATGAGAAGAGCAAAGGTTGAAGGTTCCAGGAACATTCAATTTTCTTCTTAAATCTGGACAGTGTGTGTGTGTGTTTAATGTAGCTGCATTTTTTTTTTAATGAGAAAGTGATCTCTGGGATGGAAACGTGAAGACCAAACTAATTTCATAGCCGTGGTCTCAGCAGGGTACGAGGACTACACAGAGGTAGTTTCTCCACAATTCTGAACACCTGGTGGAAAAATGTAAAATTAAAAATTTAGACATATATTCAAGTAATTTGTTTATTCCTTTCATAAGTCTATTTCCAGCCTTTATTCAACACATATTTGATACCACACAGTATACTAAGTTCTGGGACTGCAGGAGATATTCTCAAATATTCAGATATTGAGTTGTGTTAGACCAAAGAACTGTCCACATCAGTTGACTGAATTCTTTCAGGCTTAGCTTGGGTGTTTAGTGTTATGTAGATGCATTCTAACCTGAGCCAGTCCTTTACCTTTTCTAGCATTTGCGGCAGCTCCTTTGGGATCATTTTCAGTTGGTTAACTCAATTGTGCCTCTGATCTGTGAAATAGAAAATGAAATCAGGTTTAGGTGCATTTACCTCAGTTTATTATTTCAAAAGCTTCAGAAAAAAAAAAGAATATTGTTTCTCTCCTCTTACCAGATAGAATTTGTTTAGGTAGTAACTTGTGAAACAACAGGCTTGCAAAAAGCTGGGGGATTGTATTCACTTTTCCTTAGGAGGCTTCTTCATTGTTTTGGGTATTGTGCTAATTTCTACCTGAGCCTTCCTTTGAATTCCCTGCTCTTTTTTTTTCCTGATCCTTGCTCAATATTTAGAGATTTGATTGCATGGAACAGTCCTTTCACCTTTCTAGGTAGCTTTCAGAAACACCCTATCTGGGAGCCCATACCTATTTTAGTCTCTGACACTGTGATTCACCACATTTTGGGGACACTCATTCCTTGAATTGAAAAACAGGAGCTGCTGTGGGCCAACATGTTTTCATTTTTTCCTTTCTTGGAGATCACTTCTGTGTAACATTCCCGAGCATTATGATAAGGATACCCTCTATAGTACACACATAATGTCTCTCTCTGAATTTGGGAAGAATTTTAAACCATAAAAACCTGGCTCCTTTTGTATTTAATTGTATGATTATAAGGACACATAAAAAATTAATTTATACAGATCCATTCCTTGAATTTTACATTCCTGAAATTCTTATATTCTGGTCTTTTCTTTGACCATATTTACACATGCAAACTGGTTTGGAAGAAAAAAAAAGAGGAAATGTTTCAGTTCTGTTAAATGAGAAATTGTTGACTTGAGTTAAACAAGTCTCCTCCTCCATCCCCCAAACAAACAATTTCTGAGGGCTGAAACATTCATAATCCCCTTTAAAGAACAAGAAATCAGTCCTTGCCAACTCTATATAAACTTTTGAACAGCAGACAGAGTCTTCTGCAGTGACCTTGAATCATGCTTCCTAGACTCCTTGTGTTTGAGATAGGCATGGCACAACCCGGAGACCATTGGTTGGGAAGTGTGGTAGTCATTTCCAAAGGCCCAGAATGCTAAGGAAGCTTGTGAGTGTCCTGTTCAGAAGGGGGACTCCGAATGTCTCTTTAAGAACAAGGGAGATTGAGTCACCCCATATGCACTCCACCATAATCCAGGGAGAGTAAATCCTCTGGTGTCCTGCTGTGCCAGTGTTGGGGGAGGACCCCCAGAGAACACATCTGGATGAAATGTGACCCTTGCTCCTCTAGGTATTTGATTCTCCTCTCAGCCTTTGTTGCCAGTTACATAGGGGCTCATTCTAATGGAGTATTTGAACATAAGCAAAAGAAAGAGTTCCTTCCTTTTTAGTTCTATGTACTTGGAGACCCTGGAGAAATTGCTATGCCTCTCCTTCATAGGGACTACATATATAAATCTCTAGCCTCCCCGTGGGGACCAGAGGAATTTAAAGCCTACTGGGATGGTAAACTAGTTATCTTTCTGCTTGTATTACTAGCACTGAGTACAGTCCCTAGCACATAGTGAGGATTTAATGAATGCTTGTTGACTGGACTAGGTCCCAATCAGATGCTGTCAGATGCTCAGGACCCAGAATAACCCATATAAAGCCAATAGAAAAGCTGAAAAAAAAAAACCCCAAACTTCCTGGATTATTTGGTATTTGGTTTAACATCTTTTGCATCAAAATGAACACAAAGTTATACTAATCCAATCATTAGTTTTTCTAAACTTAACTAGAGCCTCCTCTCTGACCTTTTCACTAGTTCAGGGGAATGAAAGTAGAAGTTAATTCTATTGTGTGAGCGTCTCATCTGTTACTTATTTATTTTGGTGAGATGGGGGGGGGGGAGAAGGGGAGTGAGAGAAGAGAATTTCTGAGAAACTTTAATGGGGAGAGGGAAGCCAGAACAAGTCTGATCCTTTAAAAAAAAATGGAGTTTGCTGTTTAATAAATAAAATTCCACATGTCAATCTGGGAAAGGTGACGGTTATTTGAGTGAATAAATCATTAATGATGAATTGAATCATCGGATCTGAGGGGCCCAGATTTATCCCATTGCAGGGAGCACCCTGGGAATGATACCTGGCCTGTGGTAGACAGCATCATGCTCCTGTCAGGTATCTCAGCCTGGGACTGAGGCCCAGCTTCACTGGATAGTTCTCTTAGCAACTTATCTCAGAAGCAGAGGTAATAATTGGCTGAAAGTTGTTCAAACAGACCCAGAAAGCTAAAAAAAAGGGGGTAACCTAAATTGTGGCCATAAAAAAAACCAAAAAACAATGGCAGTCTCATCCATAATACTAGTAGAGGAATCTAGGGATCTGGACTAAAATCTGTAGGGGGAAAAAGGGTTAGTGAAGTCTATGGAACTTTTCCCTAGAGATTTTATTTTTTTTCAGCAATGCTGTGAATTTGTCTAGCAAAGAATGTATTATGGAAAACTCTCATAGCAATTTAGAGGCTGATATTAGTGCTGCCAGTGAAGTTTTAGGTGTCCTTCAGAAAGAAGTCAGCTCATTCCCTTTGTCTGAAGTTATCAACACACACTAATCATGTAATCAGATTGACACGCAAAGCTAGGAAATCATTGATATTGATGCTGGTTGGCCAAAATATTACCTTGCTACTCCAGAAGTAGGTTGATGACTAAACAGAGAAGAGGCAAAATTTTTGAGAATTAGTCCTCTACTACAAAATTTCTTTTGTATGGAGTATGCAAACACATAATTGGTTAGGGAAGGTTCCAAATATATTTTAAGGGCATGTGCTATCTGATGGATAAGTATTAAATGTTGCTTCTTTCACGTATTCCTCATTAAGATTATGTTTCCTAACCTAATTTTAAGACATCAAGGTACTTTGTATTTTCTGATAAAAAAAAAAAGCTTGATGGCAACAAAGAAGATGTTAAAACCAGAGTCCCTCTGTCTCTGTGCCTCTGTCTGTCTGACTCTCTCTTTCTCTCTCTATACGATTCCTTATGTTTAGCATCATTCTGAATTATTGCTGATCAAAGAGCTTGGTGTATGTTATGCCTTTTTTTTTTAAAGAGAGAGCAAGTAAATATTAAAAGAAATTAATAACCTTCAAATGTGCAGAAACAACAATAATCTATTTCAGTTTTCCTATATAATATGTCAGTTGTGAATTTCTGTGAAACCACCCAGGGGTAGTATTTCCATGATTGTTTGATCCTATGGGCAAAAGGTTATCTCTGATGTCAAATAATAGAATGGACCAAAAAAGGACAAATCAGACATTCCCACCAAACCTCTGAGGCAAATATGACACTTACATTCATTCCAGGTTATCAAAATACATTAAAATATTTTAATTCCATTGATAGACTAAAATGGGTTAATATTTGTGTTTGAGCAGATGAAAATTATTTGAATCAAAGAATGGTTTAACTTCCTTCCCCTTGGGGGCAGGTGTAGTGGAGGAAGGGAGGAAAGGATGGTTAAGAGGCAGACAATTGAACTCCACTCCAGTAAGCTCAGAGTCATGTCCAGTTGTATAGAATACTTGTCAAACCAAGATTCAGATACATTAGCTTTTGAAACAGGGGCTCCAAGAAACTGGATTTGGTGGATGTACTTGTCTGGAGTCAAAATGAGCCTTAGTTCCCACAACAACCCTAAAAAGCTCTGGCAAGGCTCTTCTGAGGTATCTGTGGGGGTCAGTGTCTTAGTTATTCAGGTGGAGAACACCTCTCTGTGGTCTTCCGTCAGCTCGTGTAATTCACTGTGGTTGAATTCCAGAACTGGCCATGATGTAAAATCAACAGGAAGAAATAATCCCTAAAATAATCAGTTCTTCCAGTTGTTGTGTAAAGACTCTAGGTGATATATTATGAATTAAAGGTGTCTGAGAATGACTTCAGGGACCCAATATATTCTTCTATGTTCCCATCAAAATGTTCACCTGACAATACACCTGCCTAGATTTGCTTTCAAATAAGCAAATTTGAGAGTGTATCCCTTGTTTAGCTAGCTCCAAGGAGTGACAAACACTTTGGAATAAAGCATTTAAGTCTCTTACTTACAGTTATGGGCCTATTATGCCTTTGTGCACTTTGCTAATATTTATCTAGATGAACCAAGTGTTACTCAAATTTAAACATAGTAAACATGTTGTCTATTGAATTACTGTGTGTGAGAGAAGAGAAAGTAGCTAGTGGCAGAGATAAATTATTTAACATGATTTTCCTATATCATAGATAGGCAGGTTGAGCCTCATTTTTGGATTATGATTTGTATTATGAAATGCTTATCAAATGTTTTTGAAAGATTATTTTAATTTTAATTAAATAAACCTTTCTCAAGAGGAGGTTCCCAAGTATTTCTTGTACCCAGAGGCTAACGGACTTGTTGTTTTTAATTATTTTCTGCTGTTACCCAAACTGCTTTGGGTACTCCCGCCCAATTAAATCAAATGCATGGGCTCCTTATACACAATATGTTTAATATTTAATTTTAATTAAATTAATTAAATTGTTTATTTAATTTTATGTGCATTATTGTGCATGGAGTAATGCAAAATTTATGATAGGAATAATTGTGTGTGGGGGAAATGGGGCACTTTCAAACAAGCTAATTACAGCCGTAAAAGGGGATTTTCCTTTCCTTTCCAGGGTATAAACATTCTAACATAAGAACAACAACAAAAAACTGAACTTGTTTCAGTAACAACTCCCCACCCCCACCCCAACCCCATGGCAGTGACTTTTGGCCTGGCTCACTAGTCTCTTTCTTGTTAGCTCCCCCTTAAACTTCCAACCTCAGCAGCTGCTCTCATAGATGAAAAAGGGTATGTTGGTTAAGCTGAATGCTCAAGTTACATTTTCTATTTTGTTGATCACAGAGGAGTCTGCACAGATCAACTCTGGTGAGGAGTAGTTTTCTACCCAAGAAGGCTAAAACTTCCAGTAACTTTCTCTGGCTCAAGATGGGCCCAGCAGATGATTCAAATGTCTAACTGCTTTTGTGTAGCCCCAAATCATTCAACAGGACTGTCACTGTAAAGGGGGTGGGGGTGGGGGAAGAGTGATCTTCCCTGGAGTTCAGGTTTTGATTGGAAGCCACCATGTTCAGCTGAATTTTTCCTTGGCCAGGGCAAGTTTCCATTGCAGTTTGTTATCTTTAAGGCATAGATTTTCAAGAATGCTTTCTTGGTGTAGGGAGATAGATTTTTTACCATCTCTCACTAGAGTTGTTTCAGGTTGGTTTACAGGAAATGGATTTCAATAGACTAGTAGGACCCAGAGATTAAAAAAAAAAAGGTGACAGAGCACTTGATCTTCATGACTCACTTCTGAGTTGTCTTTAAAAGCAGAAAAAGTAAAGGGTTGAGTTAAAGGAGCTATGGGAGTTCTAAGGCATTTAGTCAGTCCTATAATCATGCCCTCCCACCCCTTTACCCCCATCTCTTCTACCCCCAAGTCTGTCTCAGCCACCTTTCCTTTTAAACTCTTTGCTTAACTTGTAGATAATAACATTATCATCTTAGTGGCCTGGTACTTCATCATCAGAGCAGCACGTGAGCCAAATTAAATTAAGTCCATAAAGAGCTTGTGTTTACTATCGTTCTCTTAAAATTGTAGTTTTGAGGAATGGTTAAGGGTTTTTAATGATTGTCATTTTAATGTAGATTACATATTTATATTACACATCTATTTTTACTTTGCTGATTTCAACTTAACAGTGTGTAATGAAATATGATCTTCAAATTTATCAGCACACTGCTGAAGAATAAATTTACCCCCTTAGTGTCATGCAATCCCCCACTTTCCAGATCAGATGGATTGGAATTATTTCCCCATTAGCTTCACACAGAACTGGGGCTGCTAAAAATATTCTCTCCCTTTCTCTCTAAACTGAGGCACTGGTTTTGTTTCAGTAGATTAAATATTATCATAAAAGTAGCTGATGATGCAGTAAATTAAAAATCAGGTTGTGGAATACTTTGCAGATGCCTTTTCAAATCTATTGCAATTACCCAGTCTAGGCAAACAGTTTTAAATCAGTGGCATTCGTCAGAGAGAATTTTCACTGCAAATGAGGACACTAAAAATACTTAAGAGTAAATTAGCAAGAATGAACAGTAAAATAAAAATCTCCAGAAATTTAGGGACAGGTCAACATTGACCAGTTACAAATACATATATATATATATATATATATATATATATATATATATATATATATACACACACACACACACACACACACACACACACATATATATACACATACATATATATGTATATGTATATGTATGTGTATATGTATGTGTATGTGTATGTGTATGTGTATATGTATATATATGTATATATATAGATCTATCTCACCCACTGGCTTCCTGGCATATTTTTTTCAGTCTCTCTATCCATTCATGCTTTATATCCATAAGCACACATATGCACAAAAATATTTGTTTATAGAAAACATTAATTTGTATAGCTGCAGGATACATGTCCTTGGATGCAACAGCATTTAAAGGGCACTGTGCTGTTTCACCATGTTTAGCATCAAACTATGAATTAAACAAGAAGAATGAATAACAAATTAGGATTGGGCTAAGATTAGCTTTGTGCAGTGGGACAATGAAAATTTATTTGAATCTCATTCCTTGATGAGGTTGCAGATTTTCTCACAATAGAGGATATACATTAATATTGTCAAGGTGATTATTTTAAGTTCATTCTTCACACGCACACACACACACACACACACACACACACACACACACACACACACACCCTCTCAGGAACACACAGCACTACACAGATATGTTGCTAAAACGATAAAATAACTCTCTTTGTGGAACCATGGAAAACTCTTAGGCAGATACAGATTGAAAAAGTCACTATACCTCATTTAACTTGCCTGCCTGCACTTAAGCTGGGGGAATAATTTGATGAAAAATATATTATGTGCTGAAGTATTTTTTTTAACAACTATTCAGGCTGAATTCTCATAACTGATATGTGCGTTTAAAACAATCCTCCAGCACATGGCATTTCAGAGCTATGTACTCGAGTCTTAACAAGGGACAGACCTTCTCTAAGCCGTGCTGTTTACAAATGAATATGTTCCCAAAAAGCTGAATTTGATGCAAAACCACCTTGCGTTATTTCTCAAGTGCTAGGCAACTGCTTCTCTTCAGTTAACAGAAACTTGAAAATAACGTGAGGACACCTTCACTAATGCCTTCGCCACATGTTGAAAATTGTGTGTTATAGAAAGAAAATGCTTAGCGGGAAAGCCGAGGATAGAACAAGGGAGTTATTTTACTGTATTGCTGGGGTTGAGGCAAACTTTTCTGGTCACCATACGTAAAATTGCAAACATTTAATTGTTTTCAAATTGTCAAAGGATGTTGTTTATTTAAATGTAGTTATGGATTAGAAGAAAATACACTGGGGATTTTTTAAAGGAAAATCCAGTACAAATTCAGTGGTGATGGTAGGTACTTTGTCGCATATTCAGTTTTACCTGAAAAATGTCACATTTGTTTAATTATTATTTATAAAATAACTATAATTATAATAATTTACATATATGCATATATTTACACACATATGTATGTAGCCCCATTAGCAGAGAAGATATATTCTGAAAGATTCGTTCCATGCCAAATATCACACAGACATTTGAAAAAATATACAATTAAATTCAGTCAAACAGCTGGGTATTTTTGAAGGTAACCTGTTGAATTTGGCTGCAGAACTGGTTGCTTTCAAAATACACAATTATCTAAACAACTTCAACTATATCCTTGTCTGAGGATAACAATGAGCCAGTTTCACTGTGTAGATACTGCCTTATTTCGTATGTGTCCAAATACCTCTTAAGAGTCAATGCTCTTCTGACCCAGACATGGATATTTCCTATGATTTTTCAGGTCATTCTCAGAAATGGAGGTCACTGTCTCAAAATCTGATACCCAGTTCTCATCCATCCCTCATGGTCCATCAAATACATGGGAAAGTTTGCCCACTTCCGTGGGCCCACATCTGTTGGGAACTTCATACACAATCAGAAGCTACTGGGAAGTGGGAGGCTTAAATGAATAGAAGGTTAATTGTTCTATTAGATGGTAGCTTCAAGATCTAGTAATTTCTGACAGGAGGGAAATAAACCTTAAAATAAATACTTGCAACTCAATGTTTTGTTTCTGAGAGGACTTAAAGATGGCCAAACTAACTCTTTCCTCTTGCCCTTCACCAAAGCACTAATCACATTCAGGCCAAAGGCAGGAGCAGGGTTACTAAGCTCAAGCCCAGAGGAAATTTTATTTTATTTACAGATGAGCTAGTAACCCCTGAAATATGGATTCCTCTGGAAGCCTTGGCAGAGTTAGCACCTGCCCTAACTCATGCAACCCCAGACTGCTATAGCACTTACCTTAATTAGCTGTGTCATTCACAACATAACCATGCTGAGGGGTGGGGGTTGGGGGGAGGAAAGTTGGGGAAGGGAAAGTAGAGTTGAAGAGAGGTATGTTTCTGCCAACCTCTGGAACATTAAGGGCTCATCATTTTTTTTGTTTGTTCGTTTTGTATTTTAAATTTGTTTGCAGCCTGAGGTCTGGCCATATGGTTGATTCCAAATGGCAGCTCAGGTCTTCATGCTTGAGGTCTGTCTGGCTCTAATGCAGCAATTCTTAAACTGAGGTCCAGAGGACCCTTGGATTTTAGGCATCTGTGAATTTGTTTGGGAAAACAATCCCACCCTGTTTTCAATATAATTGGTGTCCTTTGTAATCCTGTGCATTTTATTGGAGGCGTGTAAAAACACTATTCTGAGAAGGGTCCATAGGTTTCACCAGACGGCCAAAAGGTATCTATAAAACAAAAAAGATTAAGAATTTCTGCAAATATCAAGATTTAAACATGCGCGCTCGCGCGCGCGCACGCACACACACACACACACACACACACACGCACACACACACTTTTGTATCCAAATGAGTTTAATTCTTTCTTCTGGGAGTCACCTGAGGCTGCTGGGGAAGGCAAAAAGCAGAGTGGTGGCCTTGGTATGTGGTATGTATTTTCCCCCATGATGCTGCTACTGCTTGAAGTACTTTTTGGAATTTTATTTCTCGGATGACTTTCATAGCCACTTTAGGAATAATCACAGAGGGACCTTGTCTCATTACTTTAGAGTCATGCCATGTTTTGGACTTAAAATAATATTGCCCTTCAAGATTTCTGGAGTCCTCAGTTTCAGTTTGGATGTAACCTCCAGGGGCTACCTAGTCTGACCTCATTTGTCAGATGAGGCTCTGAGGTTCAGTACCTTGGTCCATGGTCATACAGTGGCAGGGTCAGAATTCGAACTCATGTCTTCTAATACTTTATCCAGTTACTCACCTTTTTTGCCATGTTTGCCTCCAAAAGACTTGTAACTATTTCCAAAGGTAGAATTTATACTTTAAAAATAAATATTTGCTGGCACAAAAGGATATTCAAAAAAATGTTAGTAAGCTTTAGTGGCCATTTCCAGAAAGTAGTGCTACAATTATTTTGAGTGATATCAGCATTACTGGAATAGCTATATTGACCTCCCTAGGGGACTTTGCCCTGAAGGGAACAGTGCTGATTTGGATGTACACACTCTCAAACATTCCTGAGAAAACAGACTATTCTATGCTGCAAGAGCATGCCTGAAATATTTGCTAGCTGTGTGATCCTGAGCAAACAATTAATCTCTTTGGAGATTAATTCTCCTTATCTGAAAAATGGGAACATTTGTAGCACTTGCGTCACAGGGTTGTTGTGAGGATGGAATGAGATGGAAAGCTTTGTAAACCTAGAAGTGCTACAAAATGTCAGTTAGCATTGGCTTAGTACCCTGCATACATTGTCTCTGGTTGAGACAACAGGGTTTGGGGGAGAGAACACTAAAGTCCTCAGAGATCAGGGTTCTAATTCTGCTCTCGCCACTAACTGTGTGATCTAGTTAGGTCATTTTGTTAAATCAATTAACCTTTTTGGGCTCGATTTGCACATCTGTAAAATGAGAGGTTTTTACTGGATGATTTCTAGGGTTCCTTTCAGATTTTGTTATTCTATGAGTTGGTTATTGATACAGATTTTAAAGATTATATTTATTTGAAAGAGTTACAAGGAAAGTGGCATAGTACCTTCTAAGTACAAAGACAAACTGCCTTATGTTAAGATGGTTGGAGGCAAAAATCCCTAACTACTATATGGTTCTTACTGTACCTTTCCAAGGAATACTTGTCATGGTTCTTTATAGCAGCTGATGGACTTTCCTCTATAAGACAGATGTATAGACTACAAAAGGATATAAAAATTTCATTAACCACAAATTATGTTCTCAGAATACATTTCTGATGACAGAAGACCTCATCTGCATCAAGCTCACTTATTTCTTCTAGAACACCCCACCACCCCCATCCCCACCCACACATATACACACCCACACACACCCCTACCTGATTGTAGGAGGTGTTTGAGGCAGGAGAAAGGGATTTAGGGAGAACTCCTGGCTAATGTCCTTTGTTGGGCAGGGAATGTAGGTACTGGCATTAATGTGTTGGACTCAAGATTCTGGGCAGTACTTGAGTTTGGTTATTGCTGCCCACAGGCAGAAAGCTGGTGCCCTGGGAGTCCTGGACTTTCCCAAGCAAAAAGGAATTAAAAACAGATGGAATAGGGCTAGGCAGGGATGAAGAATGGGAAAAAAAACTGGGTGAGGGTGGCATCAGGACTTGGAGGTGCCAACTGATGCAATATGGGGTCTGGGTGAGGCCAGGTGTGGCTAAGGGAACACCCTGGGTGGGTGGACTGGGCTAGATAGAAGAGTCTGCAGAGACCCACCCCAAAGTGATTGGCATGGTTTTGTTAGAGCAGGCCAGTTTTCTGAGAAGTCATGTCATTAGAGAAAGTGTCTTGTGGCTTGGGCTACTCATCTTCCTTCTCCTGGTTGGGGAGGTGGGGAATCAAAGAAGACATGTTCCTTATGGAAAACACACACACACACACACACACACACACACACACACACACACACACACACACCATTTCTCTAGGAATATCTCTCCTCTGACTTTCTCCCCTTTAACCCTTCCCCTTCCCCTAATCCTTGGACTTTCTCAAGGGAGGTTGATTCTGTACCTAAAAGAAGGTGCAGAATAGGAAATAAACATGGACAAAATCAACACTAGCTTTTTAAACCACAGATATCAGAACCTCTGGTGGAAAATCCTCAGCTATTTTCACCAAGAATTCTGTTGAGCCTTCAGTCCATCCTGCCTATGGAAACCAGTTAGAGTTTATTACATGCTCACTATGTGCAAAGAACAGTACTTTGTCTTTACCTATATTCCTCTTTCCTGGCATCCTCCTCCAGATGTCCTTTGGTGGGGAAGACGTGTTGAGACAGGAACTGGTTAAAAAAAGAAAGCAAGCATTAGGGCAGAAGAGGAAGAGGATAGATTTTGGTCATTCCTTCAAACTGATATTAAGTCTCATATAGGATCATAGATTGATTTAGAGCTGAAAAGGACTTTAGAAGTCAAGCCCAACTGTCTCATTTTACAAATGAGGAAACTGAGGCCCAGGGACATTAAGTAACTTACTTGCCCAGGGTCACACAGCTAAACATTATCAGCTGCTGTCATTGAATTTTCACCTCTAACTCCCACAGCATTTCTAATCCATAATCATTTAGTGTTTGATCTTATACTATCAAATTGTTTGGAGTTTTGTTTTGCTTTTTTCCTATGTGTCATTGTGGTATGGTGGATAGAGAGTCAGATTCGCAGTCAGGAAGGAAGGCATGGGTTCAAAACTTAAGTCCGGCAGTTTCTTACTATTTTCCCACTGGCAAGTCATTCAAACATTCTCGACCTTAGTTTATTCATCTATAAAATCAGATATTGTAAAAAGCACCAGGAAGCTTTAGGTATGTGAATGATACGTACATAGGCCTGGGAGTTGGAATTAGCTAGTTATTGTCGTGTGGGTAGAGCGGTCATGTGGGAGGAAACTAGATGACCTCCAAAGAACCTTCTAATTTACTTAAGTTTGACAAAAAGAGTACAAAGTCTGAGAACATAAAAATAGAACCTGCCCTGCCCTCAAGGAGTTCATGCTGGATTAGGGAGAGAGGTGGTGAGCCCGGCATACAGTTTATAGGATCATAGGCCTAGAGCTGGGAGAGATGGAGGCTGCCTACTCCAACTTCATTATTTTTAAACAGGTCCAGAGGTTAAGTTATTTGCTCAGCCGTATTGGCAGTAATTAGAGATGGGACTTGAACCCAGGTCTCCTGACTCCACAGTCTCTGTTCTTTAGAGTTGTTGTTTGTCCTTTGCTCTTGAAGAGTACTTTGACATCAGGAAGGTAATGCCACTACTTGCAAGTAAATTGGATTTAAGTGAGGGAGGACTGTGCAAAGTCACCAGCCTCACTTTCTTCTCCTGAGTCATCTGAGTCCAGTGGCAAGATACAGATCTCCCGATTCAGTGAGGGACATTGGACTTGAAACAGGCAAGGAAGAGATCACCATATTTTATGAAAATTTGAGGAAAGAGGAAAGTATTTGAGGAAAGTGTTAGCAACTGGATAGAAGGGAGTGGTGGGAAGGATCGATCAAGGAGGGCTTCATGGAGGAGATGGCCCCTGAGATGAGTTTTGAAGGAAGTTAAATATTTTGAAAGGATCCCCAAATATAAGTGTCTATGATTCAGTGACTAGGTTGACATGGAGATTGCTCGATGGAGAGTAATGAGATGGATGACTGCCTCTTGTTCTCATCAGTCATGGCAAGGCTACAACTGCTGCTCATATCCCATGTTCACTGATGTACAGAGGTGAAACTAGGAGGGAATAACTCCTTGTTTCATTTCATGGTGCTGTCACTCTGCCAGTGTCTGAAGCTAGTGTGGGGATAGCCGGAAGCAGGAGAGATTCACGTCAGACCCCAGGAAGAACCAAAGGATTTCTGAGGAGTTAAAAATCAGGGCTATCTTAAATAGATTTTGTTCTGGTAGTAATGCTACAGAAATGTGCTGTTTGCCTTTCCCCACTCTGGTCCCTTTCTCATACCAGAGACTGTCCCTGACACTGTGGGAAATGTGGGGACCAAGAAATAGAGGGCATGCTTGACAATGGTCCAATTTCTTACAGGTAGAAGGCAATGCTGGACATGAGAATGGGTCAGTGTATGAGTGCTCCTCTTATTTGAAGCAGATTCTCAGGCTACTCTGGGGGAAACATGGTGAAATTGCTTTGGGGTAGGCAGACATGTTTTTTTGAAAGATGTACCTGTTTATTGGTTCAACCAAAAGAAGGGGCTTCACATTTAACTGAACAGGCAACTAGAAATGGGAGTCCATTTATGCTTTTAAGTTTTTTGGTTTCCTTAGGTGAATTAGTCATATGTCATCATATGCATAATTCAGTTGAATGCAAGTTCTTTGAGGACTGAGACTATTTTCTATTTCTGTCTTTTCATTCCTAGAGACAAGCAGAGTGACTCTGTCACATAGGAGGCACTCAATGAGTGCTGGCTGAATTGAATTCTCATCCACTAGTATTCATATTTATTCCTCAGCTACTACAAAAACTTACATATAGTATATGTGTAGGAGGAACATTGATTGAGACAAGGAGACCAATGAGTTTTCAGGGAGCTGAGCCTTTGTCTCTTCCTATAGGGAGTACATGCCCAATTGCACCTCACTAAGAGGACTGAGGAGTTATTGGTTGGGGTCTGGTGCTGAATTGACTGGCTCAGATTATTGTGTGTTATAAAAAGATCTGTGGAAGGCTTGTTGGAGGTATCCAGAAGGAAAACTGAGCAAACTGGAAACTAGAGATTTGAGAGTTCACCTGGAACCAAAATTGTTGTGGGAGAGCATTATGTATTTTCACAACCTTTGTTGGAAGTCTTAGAGTGAAAATATGTAGTGTAGTTGTATATGCTGTCACTCACATGTCTTGAGATGAGGCAGTGAGGGGAAATATCTCTGGGGGGAGAGAATAGGGTCACAGGACTCAGTCTGCTCCGAAGTGGGGACAGAGGAGGTTTTCCTGGACAATGCTGACTCCTTTACCATGAGTTGCTCGACCTAGCTGTGGATAAGACATATTACAATCCTTTAACTTAAGAGAGAGTGGCCATAAAGGAAGGAACCCAGTGGCCAAGTAATGGGGATTCTTGAATTCCAACCTTCAGGAAGCAAAACAACAGGTTTTGGATTAGAAATTAAGCATACGTCCCTCCAAAACTGGAAGAACAGTGAGGGACTGAGCCACAACATGAAGAGCAAAAACCTGGACTGGAGGAGGGGAAAGTAGCTCACTCCCCTCAACTCTTCCAAATAGTTTTAGGAAATGCACCAGACTCAATCCTTTTGGGAAAATTCAAGAAAAAGTTACAAGTAGTCATTTTTTTTTTCCAAGCTGGTTTAGCATAGGGAGACAGAGAGGTCTGTGCACATTGGGGACAGAGCCTGGCCAGGAGTGCATAGGCAGATTTAGCATATGTTGTCAGGGTGAGGCTATGAATTGAGGCAAGGGGAAGTCCCACAACCATACCAGGACACCCTGAGACCCATACTGGGGCCCTGAAATGGAAATAGGTGCCAACTGGAAACTTTGTTACCCAGCTCCCAGTTCTAGATCTTCAGGGGTAGAGAAGTGTCCTGCAAGGGCAAAAGGGTGTTCTGTTCTATGGAAGGCCTTAGGCATTATATGGAGAGAGAAAAGTGGGTTTAGAAGCAAGCAAGCAAGCAAGCAGCAGTGTGGTTAAGACCTCAGAGTAGAGCAGGATCCCAGTTCCAAGTTCTAGCCCAGCTTGAAGTGTACAGAAGAATAAGTGAACCAGGAATCTCATACCAAAGTGAAACTTAGGATTCTGTGACTCAGAACCAGCAGAGTTTCCCAGATGGCAGACAGGGGCTGAGTCCAGTAGTAGTTTACTGCTTCTCAGATTCAAATCCAGGACAGCACCTTGCAGAGTTCAGACTGGGGGAGGTGGGAGCAATCAGAATTTCTCCTGTATCAGATCACTTTGGCAACTAAAAGTTTGCAGTTCCCCTGACTGAGCTGTCCTTGAGAGCCTGGAGCAAGTAAGGCACAATATCCTAAAAAAGTAACAACAGGATCAGTCCAGACTTTCCCTCCAAAAGTCTACAGAGACTGGCCCTACTATTAAGTCCAAAGTTAGGAAATGGACTGGAAGAATGAGAAAAGGAAAAAAAGAATCCTACCTTTGAAAGGTATTATGGTGACAAGGATGCTCATGATACAAACCCCAAAGAAGAAAATGACTCTAAAACATCTACAAACAAAGCCTGAAAGTAAAATACAGCTTGGGTACAAGATCAATTAGAATTTCAGAATGAGATGAAACAAGAATTTAAAGAGAAAAAAAAGAGGTGAAATGAGAGTGCTTGAGGGGAAAAAAAATGGGCAAGAGTGAGAGCTATGGAGAAAAGAACTGGAATGGGAGTTTACAGCTTGGCATAAAAGGTACAAAACTTTGCTGAGCTAACAAACTTCCTGAAAAATAGAATGGATCAAATAGAAACCAATGACTCCATGAGACAACAAGAAATATTAATACAGAGTAAAAAAAGATTTTAAAAATAGAAGAAAATGTAAAGCTCTCATAGCAGAAACAAGTGATCTGGAAAACTAATCAAAGAGAAAAAAATAAGAATTATTGAAGTACTTGAACTCCATGACCAAAAAAAAAAAAGAGTTTACATATCCTATTTCAAAAACAATTTTAAAAGAAAACTGCCTAGATCTTTTAGAACTAAATGGCAAAGCAGAGCTAGAAAGAATTTACCAGTCAACTCCTGAAGGAAGCCACAAAATGAAAACTCTCAGGAACATCAAAACTAAAACCCAGAGCTTCCAGGTCAAAGAAAAAATGTTTCAAGTGTCCAGAAAGAAAGAATTCAAATACTGTGGAGCTGCAGTGAGGATCACATACAATGTTACTCAATAACTGACACCAATAAAAAGGAATAGATAGCTTGGAATACTATATTTCAGAAGACAAATGATATAGACTTACAACCAAAAATCACTTAACAGCAAAACTAAGCATAATCCTTTAGAGGAAGAAAATGGATTTTTAATGAAATAAAGTACTTCCAAGCATTCTGGAAAGAAGATTAGAAGTGAATAGAAACTTTGAAATTCAAACTACAGGAGTTAAGAGAAACATAAAAAGGTAAATTAACAAGCAATTGTAAAGGACTGAACAAGGATAGATCGCTTCCATTCTAATATGGGGAGACGATATACATGCCCCCTCTTAACCCTATCACCGTCAGGAATCACAGAGGGAGTTAAATTGCACAGGGTCTGGGAGTTCTGTAATATCTTGATGATCTTAAGACAAGAATGGAAAGAGAGAAAAAGAGGAAAATCATGGTGGTGGGGGAAGAAGAGACAGGAAAGGAAGGTTAGGGAAAATTACATCACATAATCAGGGTGTGCAAGTAGATATTTCTACCAAAAACGAGGAGGGAGTGGAGAGATCAGCAGACATTTGAAACTCATACTCATCTGAACTAGTCAAAGGATGGATGAACACACACATAATTTATTAGGGAAATACATTTAACTCAACAGAGAAATAGAATAGAAAAGAGAGAAGGGAGAAGGGGGATTTTGAGGGAAGGAAGATTAAGGGAGGGATTGATCCTAAACAAAACAAACTCTAAACAAAAATATACCACAAAAAATTCATAGCTCTTTTTCAACTGACAAAGAATAGGAATCTTTGGGACTGCTCATAAAACGGGCAATAGCTGAGGAAGTTATGGTATGTAAATGTGATGGAATATTATTGTGTTGTAAGAAATTATGAAGGAGATGATTTCAGAGAAATCTGGAAAGATTTAGAAGAGTTGATGAAGAGAGATCATCAGGTCAGGAGAACAATTTATAGGACAACAATAGGGTAAGATAGATGACTTTGAGAGAATTAGGAATTCTGATCCGAATGATGACCAACCATGATTCCAGAGGACTAATGATATAGAAATGAACAATGGGGAAATGTTGGCTATACATGTTTGTAAAAAGGGTTTTGTTTTTATTTCGTTTTCAGTTGGGGGAGGGGAGAGAAAATTGAGGGGGAAGAAAGAGAAAGTAGATTTTTATTGATTGAAAAAAATCAGATGAAACAACAAGAACAACACTAATAATGATAAGCCCTGGACTTATTTATCTCTCTATATTATGGCTCAGTCCCTTACTGTTCTCTGGGAGTCACATACTTGATCCTTGATCCAGGCCCTCTTAATGCTCCTCAAGAAAGCAAATGTTCAGGAAACATGGATGTGACAATGACCTTCATCCATAGAAATTCCCACCTTCCTCGTCTCCCTCCCTTTCTCCCCACTCCTTTCAGTTCATGTAGAATCTAGGGAAAGAACTCTTTAACAATGGGGATCATTGAAATTCAGGAATGGTTCAAGAGGTAGCTTGTGAGTCTTATCTGCCAGTTTTAAGGTACATATTTCTGTCACTCTGATTAGAGTTAGGAGAAGAGCATACAGACACACACACACTCATAGACACAGATAGACACAGACACATACACACACACACACACACACACACACACACACAAGCTCTAAGTCTTCAAGTGTCTTCTGAGTTCTGTACTGTTCTGTATGGGTAGATTCCAGGTGTGAGCTAAAAAACAGATCGTGTTTTTCCCCTGGTTTTTATAGGTATCCCTTACCTCCTTCCATTTCCAAAGTAGCAAGGAGTCCCTGTGAAGCCTTGCTTTTTGGACAGTCACCTAGCATAGTGATCTCTAACCTATCATTGTCACCAGGCTTTCAGGAAAGGAAATATCTGAACACAGGATATTAGGTTTGGAAATTTTGAACTCTGAACGCATAGGGTAGAAGGGACTGGCATAGGAAAGGAATGGTGCTAGCCTGGGAAATTAGCATTGGTGCACAGTGAAGGAAGATTTCCTGTGACCTCTATGGAATCTCACTCGTGTGAGGGAAAGCTTCCCTTCCCAAAGCTCATGTCACCTACTCATCAACACAGTAGTCCAGAGGTTTCCAAGGGGAACTATAAACTAAGCAGAGAGAGGGCCTGGGACCTCAGAAGTGCCCTAGTCTTGGCTTTGGGTGCAGGGCCCGGAAGAAGGTGTGGCCACGATGGAATCTGCTCCAGGCCAAATCCCCTGGGAGTTGCTGTGACTGGTTTAGGTGATGACTCCCTATTGTTTACTGACATCAGGTTCAAACTTCTCAGCCAGGTTTTCTAGGTCTTCCACAATATTTTGACTCCGCCTTACCTCTCTTGTTTATGTCCTACAACTCTTGGATAAAGATTCTTTGTTCTAGTCATGGCCTATTCAGTTTTCTGCCCCAGTCATGCTCAGACCTCATCAGTGTCTTTGATCATGCTACTTCTTTCACCTTAAAAGCTGTATTTGAGGCCTACTTGTTATTTCACTTTTTCATAAAGACTTCTGTGAGAACCAGGCCAACTTCTCTCCTTTCTTTGAACTCTTGAGTAGGGATTATTTTACTCTCTGTATTTGTGTCTTCAGTGCCTAGCACAAAGCTTGACACATAGCAGATATTTAATAAATACTTATTAATTGACTCATTGAGACCTGGGAATGTTTCATTTCTTTCTTGTGAATGTTTTTTGAGTTGAATTATTGCATGTATAGTCTTCATTATTGATTGGAACTTAATTGTTCTCTAATTGCTTCATATGGGTTATTTCTGTCTCTCTCCCCATCTCAATTATAAATTCCCTGAAGGTAGGGACCAATTTTTATAGGCAGAGTCAGAGTTAGTACTTACAGCTATGGAAGGAATCATTGAGGTAACACATCACCTAAAGATGAAGAGATAGGTTCAGAGAATTTAAAAGACTTGACCAAGTTCACATAGTAATACTCAAACTCACTTGATGGTACACTGGACCTAAGATGTCTTGACCTGGAGGCAGAGAGCCTGAGCACAGTTCTGGCCCTGCCACCACTTACTACCAGTATGAACCTAAGTAAACCCCTTCTTCAAGTGTCTCAGCTGCACCATGGGAGTTACATAATGTGGCATCATGTACATGTAACTGCCACCACTGTCAAGTAGCAGAGGGCTTGGAATCTTGTTTCTAGAAAGCAAAGATCTATATAATTACAACCTGGAATGACTTACTCAGCAAAATTAGTATAATCCTTTGGGCTAATTGAAATCTAAGGCCTGTTCAGCCCTAAGTCTATGATCTTATGACTTGCAATGAGAAAACTGGGTTCAAGCTGCAATTCTGATACCTCATAGCTATGCATCCTTCACTGAATTAATTAAACTCTCTGAACTTCAAGGTCCTCCTTTGTTAAATGGCGATAATTTTTCTACTACTGGCTGCATGAGGAAAAGGCTTCAAATGTTATGTTGTTGTGTTATATAAACATAATCTATTAATTTTGCATCTCCCATCACACCCATTACAAACCTAAGCAAGGTAGGGGCAGATTTCTCTGAGTTGTTAGCATGATCTCAGAGTCACCTGAAAACAAAGGCCAGGAATGAGGCAGTGTGGGATAGTGGGAAGGACACTGAGAAAAACTACGTTTAAATGCTCTATCTGTCTCTTGTGATGATAGATGGTCAGGTCATTTTAACTCTCTGGGCCTCTACTTCCCACTTATAAAATGGAAGAAATGATTCTTGTAATACCTACTTCACACAGTCATTTTGAAGAAGACACCATAGGAACATAATTGATTGTACCAGGACTGTTGGTATTGAATGATCAGGTAGGTCATTCAGTCCCTGAATTATCTGAATCAAATAAACTAGTTAATTGCTAGACGCCTGTTTCCTTTTGTTCATAGATGCAGTTTCAATGTTCTTCCTTTTCCACTACTACTGATATACATTTGAGGCTGGCGAAGTGAGGAGGTATCAGTATTAGTGAGAATGGGGAAGGTAATGAGCAACTGAAACGCAAAAAAACAGGAAATTAGAGCCTTCCAGGAAGGAATGAGCTTGTTTCACCTTGAAAAATGCCTGAAATTAAACTGCATAGTCAGAGTGGAAGTAAATACACAACATGCAAATAATTTGCCATCAGCACATGACCCCAGGTCTCTTTTGTATAACCGTGGATGTGGCTCCCCGGGAAAAGTCCGTTGGACATCTTTAGGCACTGTCTCCTTCTTAACATCTTGTACTACAGTCCTCACACACAAATTGTAGAGACTCAGAGTGGACTTCATAAAGTGAGGCTCAATGGTGGCTGGCTGAGAAGCAAGTCACAGATACAGAAGATAAAAGGAGGAGGGCAGGATAACAATGCTCCAAAATATGCGCATTGTGGGGGGACCCTACACTCCAGTTTTGGAGCTGGAGGGACCGGATTTGAATCTAACCTCTGACATTTACTACCTGCATGACCCTGAGTAAATGATTGATTGGGACTGGATCTGGATTAGTTAACTCCTAACCTCTTCACACCTCTGTGTCCCCGTTTTCCCTTCTGTGAAATAAGGAAGTCAAACTAGAGGTTTCTAAGGTCCCTTTCAGCTCTCAGTCCATGATTCTATGATTCTTTGATGCTGGGCGGTATTTTTATTTCCTCTCAGGCCTCACTGAAGACCATGCAAGAGAGAATTAATTTATTATACTTTAACGTGTGAAATGCAGACTAGATAGCAAGAAGCATTTTTTTTTTGGAGTGAGTCTACTACCTTTTGATTTTTAAGTT
>CM053582.1:242678073-242689467 GCA_028627135.1 Pseudochirops cupreus
ATAATATAAATATTATATTAATTAATATAAATATATAAATAATATAAATATATAATATAATATAAATATATATTATATTTATATATAATATATAATATATAATTTATAATATATAATATAATATATAATATATTTATATATAATAAATATATAAAAATATAAATAATATATAATAATAAATAATAAAATAATAATAAATACATAGCTGCATACTCAGGCAAAAAAACCAAACAAACCACAAAACCAAAAACAAAACAAAAGCCCAATTAAACATGGCTGAAGATGTCTCTGGATTTTCATTTCATCACTTCTCTGTCTGAAGGTGAGTGGCATGTTTCATCTTTGTCCTTTTAAACTCATGGTTTATCATGGCATGGACCAGAGTTTTGTCTTTCAAAGCTGTTTTTCTCTATGATGTTATCATTGTATACATTGTTCTAGCTCTGCTCACTTAGTTTTCCATCAGTTCAGAGAAGTCTTTTCAGTTCCCTCTGAACTTGTCCATTTCATCAGTTCTTTATGGCATAATCTACCAACTTTAAGAAAATGTTTTACTGATGCTTTTTGTTTTCATATTGCAGTCATTTCTGGGGGGGGGAACCCACTTCCCATTATCCCCCTTGTCCTTTGTAACAAAGAAAAACAATCAAGCAAAAATACTCAATACACAGTGACCAAGAATGTCTACAGTCTGAAAATGAAGATAGCATTCTGCCTCAGTTGACTCTCACTGCTTCTCTGCTGATGGGAGAAGGAATATTTTGTTGTCTATTCTCTGGTATATTATGATTTTCAGTTTTATTTTTCATTGATGTTGTTGTAGCAATTTTTCCTTGTGGCTCTGCTTATTTCTTTCCATCTTCATACACATTTTGGGAATTAACTTTTTGTCAAGAGGAGTTCTGAGATTTTGGAATAGGCTAAGAAAGCAGCTTGTGTGTCTTTTCTGTTAATTTTGAGAAAAATCTGTTTTCTTGGGACAGCTTAGCTGCCTCCCTTCCTGGAACAAGAGAAATGGTTAAGATAACCTCTAGCAATCCCATTCAGCTCATATGATATCCCTAGATATAGGATATCTGCATGGTGGGTACTTTCTGCTTTCAGTGGTTTAGTCTGACTCTGATGTGAAGGCAAGGGACTGGATTAGTTGACCGTTAGCCTTCTGGGGTTCATCAGACAAATGAGAGATCAAAAAATTAAACCTTTGAAATAAACTGAGGAGAGGGAATATTGAGCTTGGTCTAAGAGTTACCTGCCTTGACAGCAGAGAGGAGCAGAGAGATAAAACTCAGGAAATGGTGAATTCTCAGGAAGTACTGAACTGTAAAGCCCTTTTGAAGGGAATTTCTAAAGGGTCTGTATAGAGAGGCAGGCACCGTGGCAAAATGCTGGGGACTATTAGAGTAGGGATGAGGGCATGGTTGGGGGAACCCAGGTGGAGAGGCTTCCAAGTCCGATTGGCACCAATCTAGTTATGTTGGTAATTACTATGAAAATGAGCTGAACAAAGGCAGGGGAATGTATATGGGGGAGGGGGATAAAAAAGACTGAGTAGGTAGGGTATTGGTGGAAACCTAGTTTTAACCAGATTTTGGAAGGACTCACTTTTGGAGGCAAAACCAAGGCACAAGGGAGATTAAGGCTAAAGAGAGAAAGCAACATTGAGGAACAATGGAAGGCGGAAGACCAAAAGGATTCTGAGACATGGGAATGTATCTCTGAAGCTTGAACAAGCTCACTGATGCCACTTGCCTCTGATGGGGCTTGTGCCCAGCTGGATTGGGGTGATAGGCTCCAGGGTACTGTAGACCAAGCTTGGAAGGCCCTTCTGAATTTACTTCTTTTGTCCCATGAGAAAAGAGAAGGAAGAAAGACAAGTGGCTTTTTTGCCAGAAAGTATACTTTGTTGACAAATGCAGGGCAATTGTGGATCAATTGGTTATAGAAGGAAAAGAGTTTAAATAAAAATTAAACTCTGATTTTTAAATCTTTTTTAAATTTATTTTTTCATTTAAAAATTTTTAAGCTTAATCAATTCTGAGAGTCTATAATAATCGGCTTCACTAGATATTTACCCAAGTAACTATGAAATAATGAAAGTCACATAAATTTCACTCACTGAGTCCCTATCGTGGACTGAACATTGCTCTTCAAAAGAAAATAGCTGACCTGTTCCCTGACCTCAGTAAAGACACAACAGCCTTTTTGGGGAGAAAGGGAGTATGTATATGTGCACGTTACAAGGACATGAAAACAATTAGAGAGTTGTGTGATCCTGGACAATTCACTTTAACCTCTCAGTGCCTCAGGCAACTAAAATAGTGAATTTCAGATAAAGAAATGTCTCCCTTGGTCATCTATTTACTGAAGAAAGAATAAGTTTGGTAAAACAAAAAAAAAAAACACAAAAGCAGAAAGCACAGCTCCCTGTAACCACCCGAGATGGGACTATGTACTAGGATCATGGCCATTTAGAGTGTCACTTGCAAGGGTGTGCTGGAGTCAGTGCAAACCTGCTTGGGAAAGTGAGCTGTTTGCTGACTTTTCAATGTGAGCATTTAAACCTCTGAAATAGGCCATTGCTACAAATCAGGGGGCAGGTAGGTGGTGCAGCAGGTAGAGTGTTGGTCCTGGAATCAGAAGACTCATCTTCCTTAGTTCAAGTATGGCCTCAGACACTTAACTAGCTGTGCGACCCTCGGCAAGTCACTTAACTCTGTTTGCCTCAGTTTCCTCATCTGTAAATTGAGCTGGAGAAGGAAATGGAAAACCATTTTATTATCTTTGTCAAGAAAACCCCAAATGGGGTTTCACAAATAATCAGATATGTCTGAAAAGCAACTGACCAAATCAGGAATTTATCGTTTTGTTGATTATCTAGGTTTAAGAAAATGGTGGAGAAAATGTTAATGCAGAATAAACTTAAAACTATGTCATGGGTATAGTCCTCCCCCCCTCATCTCCCCTCAGAAAGCTCATTATTTAATATTTATCTGCATATTGCTCAATGCAAGACACAATCATCCCGGACCATCCTTAGCCTGAAACATCAAGGAGTCTGGAGCTTTGGGGTCCTCACTGAGAGAATAACTGAATGATAAAACCATAGACTTTTAAGAGATGGGAGGCGCCTCTGAGACCATCCAGTACAATCCATACCTCAACATAATAATATTATATATCATATTATAACATTATAATTATTATATTATAACATTATAATACGGCCCAATGTGATTATTTGCTTTTGCTTCCTTTGAGTGGTGCTGAATGGCGGAAGTTGTGTTTGTTTGTTCTAACCCAGTATTTATTCCCTGGCAGCATAGAACCCTTGGACTCACAGGGCTGGAAGGGATCTCAGAGGTCATTTAACCTAACCCCCTTATTTTACAGATGAGAAAACAAACATAGAAGGAATTGAGCTGGTCACAAGGTGTCAAAGCAGATAGAGTGCTGGTTCTGGAGGCAGGAAGATCTGAGTTGAAATCCAGTCTCTGACACTAACCTTTTTGCTTCAGTTTCCTCATCTGTAAAATGGGAATAATGACAGTACCTATTTCCTAGGGTTGTTGTGAGGACTAAGTGACACAGTGATTGTGAAGTTCTAATCACAGTGCCTGGCACATTGGAAACACTATATAAATGTTAGTTGTTGCTGTTATAATCTAAGGCTTATTAATCAGTGTCAGAACCTGCAGTAGGATGAGTCACTTGATTCTCAATCTCTATGCCATTTTCCACTTTTTTTCAAGAAGCCTTCTCTGATCTTCTAAGCTGGCGATGACCTTTGTTTACTCTGCCTTTTAAAGGTACTTCTTTTGCCTTTTTCATTTTCTAATTATAAAAATAGTTATTTGGGAATGCTACCAGGCTGCAAACTCCATCAGGGCAAGGAGGGTGGATAAGGTCAGATTTGCATTTCCCCAAGCCCTGTGTGCAGAACCTCCAGCTCTCAGTGCTCTGTACACAGTAAGATCCTTAATAAATCTTCCTGTGTTATGTCACGCCCACATATATATCTTTCAAGTCTTCTTATACCTTAATCTCTGACACATACCCTTTGATGCAGTGGCACTGGCCTTCTGGCTGTCCCACAGACAATAGACTCTATCTCTTGGCTCCAGACATTCTCTCTGTCTGACCCTCCTGCCTGGAAGGCTCTCTTCCTCCTTTACTCTCTCTGCTGAACTCCATGGTTTTCTTTGTTACAACTAAAATCCTCCAGGAAGCCTTTGCCAACTCTTCTTAATTCCAGTGTCTTCCCCCTTTTAATTATCTCCCATTTATCTGATATGTAGCTTGCTTTGTACATATTTGTTTGTATGTCGTCTTCCCCATTAGATTGTAAGCTCTTTGAGAGTGGGGACTGTCTTTTGCCTCTTTACATCTGCAGAGCATAGCGCACTGTGCGCTCTTTATATCCGCAGGGCATAGCACACTGTGCGGCACATAGTAGGTGTTTAATAAATGTTGATTGATTGATTGATTTAGATCCATGCCTGGACTTAGCCACATTCAAAGTGCCTGGTATCAGCTTCACTCTTCCCTCTCCTTGGGAGGGGTGAGACACTGAGACAGAACCAGAAGGGCTAGGTTCAAAACCCAAGCGGGACACAACTAATGTGACTTTGGACAAGTCATTTTACCTCTCTTGACCTCAGCTTCCTTATGTATAAAATGAAATTACTGTACTTGATGACTTACAAAGCCCCATTAATTTCTGAACTTATGATATATCATAATAGCTGTTTTGAAGGACCCTCAGTGGTGGATGGGATCGTGCTGAGGACCTGGTGATGGCTTATGGTCTAGTGGTCACTCAGTCAAAACAGTATGGAGGAGGAGCTGAGACTGGAGAGAACCATTGAAAAACCATTAAAAACCATAAATAGCATTAAATTTTCCTTTCCAGGCTTGAGAGAAGGACAAGGTAAGAGGAATGAGGACTGGACTCTTGCTTTTTTTTGTCTTGAATGGAATTATTCTTAATCCCCACTCCTTTAGCTGAAAGCCTTTGGTGCCCATTTCTAAGAATATTCCCTTACTCTGCTATAGATGGTGCATTACTGAATTTATTTTACTTCTTAGAAGTATCAAGGTTGACCCACAGGCGTATTTCCTTGTGTCCACTATTTTTCAGAGTGAGTGTTCAATGGACAGCCGTGGTAATGATAAAGGAGAGAGGGTGCTCTTCCTACACAGAGCTAGAATCCCAACCTTCAGCTAGAGGGTTAGAGAATCTCTCTCCTAACTGAAGCATTATCATGAACCCTTTGGTATGTTTTATAACTAAAGTCCCAAGGGCAGAATTAAAATGAACCTGTTGGCCCCTCGGAGCCTAAGCCTAATCATTTTTTGTGTTTGTTTTTTTGTCATTGTGATTTAGGTATCTGGTTTACTCAGAGTAGTGGGACCCTTTCCCCCTTCCTTGCATAATGGAGAAGAGTTGGGGAAAGGAAGGAAAAAGAAGGAAGGACTAGAGAAAGAGGTCCTGCCTTCAAATTGGTCCTAGTAGGCCTAGTCTGTGAGGATTAAAACCCCACTCCCTTTATGATTTGGAGGAGCAAGTGAGGGCTCCATGGTATAAACTTGGCATAGCATCCACCCAGAAGCTTTGGTCTGTTCTTAGTAAACCAAGTGGGGGCCATTCCCAGTCATCCTGATCTATATCTGGCCACTGGATCCAGATGACTCAGGAGGAGAAAGTGAGGCTGGTGACTTTGCACAGCCCTCCCGCCTTAAATACAATTTACTTATAAGTCATGGTATCGCCTTCCTGATGTCATGGTCCTCTTCGAGATCGAAAGACAAACAATAATCTGTGAGTAGTATGGGCTGCCCTCTGGAGACCCAACTGTCCAGTTCCAGTTGGGCAGTGGAGCTCCTACCTCCTTCTTTCTTCCCCCTTTCCTTTTGTTGCCTTTCATTTCCTCACCTTTCTTCACCTTTTCTCCTCTTTCCTCTCCTTCCCCTCTCCTTCTCCTTTCCTTTCCTTCCCCTTCCTCTTCATGGTATAATTTCAGAGCCCCCAAAAACCCAGCTCCTTAAATCTTTTCCCCCTTTGCTGGAAGTGCTTTTCTCCCTTTGCCAGGTGACAAAACCTTTAATTCCATAGTTAAAATTAAGGAATATAATGTAAATCCTCCATAGAAGAGGAAATTTAGTGACATATTCACAAGAAGATGTAAATTACTTATATCCCCCATTATATTGTGAGCTCCTTGAGGGCAGGGACTATTTTTTGCCTCTTTTTTTTTTTTTTGCATTCCTTGAACTTAGGACAGTACCTTACACATAATAAAAGCTTAATAAATATTTATTGGCGATGTATGATTACTTCCTGATATTGTAATTTAATTGAGGATGTGAGATATTTGCTAAGGAATGAGAATGGGAGGCTAGTGGGCTTTTCAATCAATCAATCAATCAATCATTTATTTATTAAGGCTTACATACTAGGTGCTTGGCATTCAGCTATGGAAGGGGGGGTAGAGGTCTGCAGAATGGGAGTGGCAGAGAGGCAAATTCAATGCTTCCTTTCTTTTTACTCCTATTTCTGAAAACTCTTTAAGTGCCTACTATACACCAAGGTACAGGGGAAATTGAGGGCATATGAGCAACCTTTCTTGCTTCATCATTTCGTTATATGGGCTGGACCTGAAAAACAAAACAAAAACAAAAACATTTCTAGCATTCGTGGGGAACTGCTGCTTAGGTTTTTGTAGGATCTCGGAGTCATAGCCCATTGGAGCTCTAGAGATCTTTCAGTAGAATGCTCTTATTTCATAGATAAAGAAACACTAGATAGAGCACTGGACCTGAGTTAAACTAATGCCTCAGACAGTTACTAGCTGTTTGACTCTGGGCAAGTCACTTAGCCTCAGTCTACCTCAGTTTCCTAATTTGTAGAATGGGGATAAAAATAGGATCTGCCTCCCAAAATCATTGTTAGGTTAAAATGAGATGATATTTATAAAGTGATTTGTAAGCCTTAAAGTACCACAGACATGTATATAAGTGTATACATACATATACATACATACACACATACACATATACGTTATGTGTTTATTGCTTTTTGGAGCCCAGTTCCATGTTAGTAATGCCATAGATCTCTCTGTTTGCTCTTTTGGTTAGCCACAATTTTGATTCTTCAGAGGTTGTGGTATTTCATGATTTGCAGTTATATTTTCTTTTAAAATACACATTTTTGTTTCAGATAGAAACTTGGAGTCCTTTGAAATGTTGCATAAATCTCCGTTCCTCCAATTCAATTCTAAGCCTAGCTCTTTGTTTATCTTCATGGCGTTTCAAAGATACATGCACTGATCATGGAATACCTTAGGTCGTCCATTCTACTGCTTGTCCTTGTCTGGTTAGTAAGCATTCTTCATCCTCTTAGTTTTTCCTGTGCAGATAGTTATTTTGAGTGATTAGGGACCTAATTTAGGAGGCTCTCCTGTGTTCCAGGACTTGAAACAATCAATGCTTTGCCCCCTGCAATGTGGAGCATCTCAAAACTAATTCCTGTTGCTTTTGGACTCTGTACTGGATATTCTCCATTGTGGTGGCAAGTATGCATCTCTACTATTATTCCGTGACGGCTTTCAATGAGATGAGCACCATCTCATTTCTTTGTTGTGGTGTCCCATTAGACTGTAAGCTCTTTGTAAATAGGGATTCTTTCATTCTCTATATTTTTATGTGCAGCATCTACATAGTACCTGATTCACAGTAAGTGGTTAATCAATGTTGTTGATCGGTTGCTTGTGTTTGGCTTCATATCTAGACATCATTTCACTGTGACATACTGTCCCCTTCAATTACCACTGCCCCACACAGGGCCTTTGATTTCTGGTTCTACTGCTTATTACCTGTAGGTTCTTGGACAAGTTGGTTTAACTCTTTCCTTAATAGTATGACCAAGAAATAATTCGTGATACTATCACGGGCATACGGTATACCATGTTCGAGGATTGCCTGTTTGGTGACATGCTGTAATTTTTAATAGTCAACAAAAAATAAACACATTACAACAAATATTATGTAGTATATTATAATGATTATAGCCTTGTTATTATTAACAAGAATCATCTCATTTTAATTTCAATAACCCCTGATTTTCTTCTCCTTCAGGGAAGAAAGAAAATGTCCTTTTCTCCCTCCCCCTCACTACTCTGAGACAGATGTTATTGTAAGCAAAAGTGGGAACTTGGCCAAGTTTGTTTTTGGTGTCTTCTCTCAGTTGTCTCTCTTCTCATCCCCCACCCCCATAAAACTTGCTTTTGACCTTCTTATCTTGGCATCTTTACCCTTTCTGAACTTGTTGCTGCCCCCCCCTTAAAAACAAAACAAAACTCCTTCCACGTGTTAGATCTTATCCTCAGGGCCTTTGTGCTTTCCAAGGTTAACAACTAACTAATCCAGATCAACCACACTGTACTAAAGGGAGAGGAAAATGAAGATGCCAGCACCATTTTTTTCTCCTTCCCTGAAAAGGGGGCTTTCTGGAAGCTTGCTGATTCCTAACTCACAAAAATAACTCTAGTGGTAAAAATTTCATGCCAGATAGGAGAAAGTGCTGTTATGTGTAACTGGAAGGGGAAATGTTTTCAAGGCAGACATGGCCTTGTGAGGGCTCACAAATTACATGGCATAGTTGACCACTTGACTGTCCATATGTGAGGTCCCACATCAGTGGCTGATGCCTTGAATCCGGAGGAGGTTTTGCTGTACTGCTGCGGGTAAGAATTTTTTGGCATCAGAAAACATTACCTCAAGGTGGTAGAAAAAGGGCTTTTCTAACCAAGGCTAAAGAACTTCTGCAAAAGGGAGGTGAACTGGGACTGGGGCGAGGGGGTTGGGGGAATTCATGGGCCATAAAAAATAAGCACATTCTCAAAGCAAGGGAATGAGTTCTTTGTCTTTGTGGTAACCAGGGAAGACATGGGACAGATGCCAGGAAGAAATATAAATTTCCCAGGGGAGGATACAGAAATACTGAAGGAAATCAGCAACTATCCAGAAGAAATGATTAAGAAACGAAAGGCCAACACTGTTATAATTGCCCAGGTAATTCAAACTCATCTTTCCTGTCCCTTCCTTCATTCCCCCAAATCTATTTTGCTTAAATTTCTCAGAAAATTAAAAAAAAACAAGATTTTTTTTGGGGGGAAGATATCTACATGCTTGTCTAAGCCTTCCATTTTAACTTAGAACTTAAAGAATGGCCAGTTATTGTGTAGAGAAGTAGGGTAGTATGATAGAAAGATCACTGAAGTAGGGGCCAGAACACCTGGGTTCTCATCTTGACTTTGTCTCGGACTTGCTCACAGTCACATAGCTATATAGAGACAGTCACCCATACCTCCTCTGGGACTCAGTTTCTTCATCTGTAAAATGAGATCAATGGTCTAGATGGCCTCTGAGCTACCTATCAGCCTTGATAAATACTCTGACTTCCTTCATTTTAGAGAGAAAGAAGCCAACACCCATAGAGATGAAATAACTTGCTCAAAGTCACACATCTTAGTAGCAGAGCCAGGTCTGGAAAACTTCTAGTTCCCAGGTTGGGGCTTATTCCATTGCCTTACATTTGGACCAGATGAACTCAAAGGTCCCTTCCAGCTCCGACTAGCTATGATTCTGCAAAACTGAAGTGCTCTGTTTTGTGCCAAAGCATCACTGCTTTGGATGATCAGGGGTAGAATGTAAGCTCTTTGAGGGTAGGGACCATTTTCCTCTTCTTTTGATTTTGTATTTCCAGGGTTTGTCACAGTGCCTAATATGGAGTAAGTGTTTGTTGACTGATTGTTGGTTTGGCAGGTGGGAATGAGGAAGGAAAAATGGAAACTCAGAAGATCCTGGGAGATGAAAAAAAGAAGTAAAAGGAAAATAAGGATTAACTTTCCAGGAACCCCCACAATTTGGGATTGGAACTTTGACTCCAAAGTCATCATTTTGAGAATTTTTGACAGGTTGACCCTGTTGATGAGGTTAGCTTGGGGAAATCTTGTTTGCCATGAGTTGCTTTAAGTTGAGGATTCCTCAGTTTTAGGACATTAGAATTCAGAATAAAATGATTGTCAGAAATGGAGGGGATTTCAATCATGTCTAGAACAACTTTCATCCTTAGGGGTGGGTTAGGAGAGGGTTTAGGGGAGGGAAGGGACTGATGTAGCTTGTTCAAAATCATTGAATTTAAACACATTATCTTATTTGATCCTCACAACAATCCTGGGAGGTAGATGCAATTTGTACCCCCTTTTTGTAGAAGGTAAAACTGAGGTGGTAAAGTGACTTGTCTCAGAGTTACACAGCTTAGGAAGCCAGGATAGATGAGTTCTGTGATCTCCTCCAGTTCTAAATCTGTAAACATATGAACTTATGAACTTAAGTCTCTTAAAATGTGATTTTGAATTTAGGGAGAAGGAACCACTTTCCTTGCCCTTTAGGAAAATGGTGGATTTGGATGGATACAGCATAGGCTGACTGACTCTGCCTGGGCTGGAGAGCCTGGCATCACACACATGACTGACTCCACTACTGGGATGGGGGAGCAGCTATTCTGATGGTGAAGAATTTGGTGAAATTGCCAAAGGTCATATTGCTTTGTGTCATAGTATTATTAATATTAATAAAATATTATTACATAAATAAATAGCATAACACAATAACATTTTAGATTAATCATGCAGCTATATAATAATTAGGTTAATAGAATAATATTATTAATAACTAATAATATTAACAGAATAATATTAATGATATACTAGATAATAATATGAATAATAGATGATAAAATAATATTATTAATAGAATAATATTAGAATATATAAAATAGAAAAGCATCTGAATAGTCTATTTGCTCACCTTTTTTTTTTAAATCAAGGTTGAATTCAATCAAGTACCTGATAATTCTGAAAACCAGTGAATGAATTAAATTAAACTTTTGGACCACTTACCAACATGTTTGAATGAATTCCTATCTTTCCACTAGATTTTAAATCCTCATAGACGGTGACCATGTTTTATATAGCTCTTGTTTATATGGCACTTTACCAATATTACCTCAGATGATAGCCCTGTGAGGTAATTAGCATAAGCATTATTAATTCCATTTTATAGATGGCAAGGTATTTATAGAACTTTGAAGTTTACTAAGTACTTTGCCCCTTACAAAGGGAACCCTGGGAAGCAGGTGCTGCGGATATTGTCCCCAGTTTGCAAATGAGGAAACTAAGGACAAGCAACAATAGTACTATTTATATTGCACCTTACCATTCCAAAAGCACTTTACAGATATCACCTCATTTGATCCTCACAATAACCCTGGGAGGTGGGTGCTATTATTTCCCTCATTTTACAACTGAGGAAACAGAAGCAAACAGAGAT
>CM053582.1:242689967-242714047 GCA_028627135.1 Pseudochirops cupreus
AGGACTCTATCCAATGCACAACCTAGCTGCCCCATCACTGATAGTTTTTGAATATGAGTAGTAATACAGTCAACTCAATGCCTTGGGAAGATGAGCGAACTGAGGGCCATTAAGTTAAGTAGCTTACCTGTGGTCACAGAGAATGTATATAGCAGAGTTGGGATTCAGTTCCTTTGACTCAAAATCCAATGCTCATTCATTCTTTCAGCTTTCATAGTTGGAGTATTTATTTCATACTTGGAGTAATTCACCTGTTATGTGCTGGGTGACAGGAGAAATAAAGCTACCACCATGCCACTCAGTAATATCTTTCATCTTCTATTCTCAATGGTCCTCCTCCTTCCTCATCCTTCGAGGCTCTGTTTATTTTCAAAAGCAAAATGATTAAATTTGGTGAAATGAATCAACAGGAGTTGTTAATTAGTGATTTTGGAAATTGTTATTTTTGGAAAAAAATAATAGCTATTTGAGGGTAACCTCCCTCTCTCTCCCTATTCCCCCCCCCCCCCAAGAAATAGCTGTCTCAATATTTGGATAAATTATAATTGTGTTTTAATTCAATATGAAAGACTTGAACAAATAAGCCACTTTTTCTTTAATATAGACCAAAACCAAAACCAAAACCCCAAACTTCTATGTCCATATGGACACCCATTTAGGACCATTGTCTTTTCTGACAACCTGAAATTATAAGGGTGGTAGAGGTCTGTTAAGGACAGTCAGAAAGAAGAGTTATGTAGGGTTTATTTTAGAGACATGAGCAATCCCAAGCACTTAAATGAATGACAGAGGAAAATATGGGGCAGCATAAGAAGAAAATGAAATTCCAGGGTCCCAATGGAAGAAAGAAGGAGCATGTCTATCAAGAAAAAAAAATGAATTTATTCCTGAATAATGGAATGAAGAGGAAGTGTGAGGAAAAGTACACTATTTCAGCTCTTTCATTACCAAAGTGATACTATGAGAACGGAAAGAAAAAAAAATGACAAAGACGTTCCGGAGAGATATTAGGACTGTGGGATCACCGTTAGTCACAAAGGGCTGTATTCTAGGAAATTAGGTCTATATTCCTGGAAAAGGGAGGGAAGGAGGGGATTATGATGGGATTTAGTAGAAATTTACAGGCTCAGGGTGTGAAAGGTGCAATGGGATCTCAGCATATAAAATAATTTCATGAGTGAGACAGAGGCCCACCGATCTAAGCAATGAGTGTTGACTATTGGAGGAATTTAGAGGAAAAAAAATTAAGCAGTCATTGAGTAACACACACTAAGTCACCAATTCTATAGTACTAGGAGCAACAAGCGAGAACACTGTTTTGGGGTGTGTGTGGGTGTTAGGGGATTTAGGGGAGATGGATAGCCAGAAGAAGTATCTTTGGGAACAATGGATGATTCCATAAAAGCAAAACCAAATCAAACCAACCAACCAACAACAACAAAAAAATCAAAGCCCAAATAACAGACACAACTGTAAATAGTTATTGTGTTATTTGGCTTGCTGCTATCTTAAGATTTTCTTATTGCCTGCATAATTGACTGACTTTGGATTTACAAATTCTCTAGAATATGTTGCTGTGATTGCTACTGACAAGGCATAAACCCAAGGTAAAAAGGTGCAAAAAAAAAGTACTCTTTTTAGACATTTCTTTAAAACAAAGGAATAGTGTCATCTTTTGCTTCAAGTTACTCATTGTCAGATATATCTGGTGTTGTCCATTGAAATATTGTTTATCTATTATTTAATGCATGAATACAATTATGTATCATGTGTGTATTTGTGTGTGTGTGTGTGTGTGTGTGTGTGTGTGTGTGCGCGTTAGGGGTTCCTGAAACTGACTGGCAGAAATTCCAACATGTCATTGGGTCACGTTATATTCAACTGGATTTAAAACTCAAGTCTCTCCCCTTGGCAAGAGCTGAGGTGACCCAAAGCTAGAACATATTGAGAGAGACAGGACAAAGAAAAGATACTGTTGACTTTACTTACACACACCAAACTGTACCAGGTGGAAGGAGAGCAATTAATACATTTTTCAACTTGCCAGCTGCAACAACTTTGACACTGTAAAGTCATTCTTTCAAAAGCACCCAGTCAACTTCCTTTTCTCTCCCCAAATGGGAAAGAAATGGAAGAGGACTTACATTGGAGTCCACACATAATTGTCATTTTTTATTTTAATACGGTAAAATTCCAATCTGAAGAGTGCTGTAGGCAAGAACCTGCCACCCCGTAGACCCAGAGCCTATTTTGTAAACACTTTCTCCTAGCAGGCTGAAGTTTAAATATTAATTCGCCTGTAATTGGCGGAGAAAACAAACAAGCAATTAAAAACGCTACAAAGCTGACTTTCTCTTTCCTCTGCTCTCTCTCCTCCCTTTTCATTTCACCACAGTATAGGACGTAGATGTAAGACAATGGAACCCTGAGCGGTGTGGAATTCTAAGCCCCGTCTTGCCTTAAAGCTACAATATGGATTTAATTTATATGCAAATGTAAGCAATAAAAAGGCAGACACTGTAGAAATTATAGTATTTTTTTAAGGAGATGCTGCAAAACCAGCACATTCTCCTGCTTTCAGATTCCTACCAGAAGCTAATTATTATTGGTTCTTACTTTTTCTCCCCTTTCTTCCACCCCCCCAACACACACACAGACACAGACACAGACACAGACACACAGACACAGACACACAGACACAGACACAGACACAGACACAGACACAGACACACACACACACACACACACACACACACACACACACACACACTTCCGTTTCCAGGCTGGGTGTAAACTATGCTGTTTAAGAAAAACAACGGAATATTGAGGACGAGTGAATGAGAGCAGCCAGCAATATCTCCTGTGAGATTTGACATCAGGATAATTTCACAGTCTGGCTTTTTTTTTTTCCTTCTGACTGCCAGCTACCCAGTTGACCAGCAGAACGCAAAGCTGATCAAAGCTCAGTTGGAAACGTTAAGTAAGCTGAAATGGGGGCTAAAGTATGCTAATAGAGGGGCTAAATGTACTTTAATCCTGTTATAATACAAGGTAACTTGGAAGCGGGGAAGGCCCAATGGCTTTTGCCCAGGGTGGAGGAGGACCCCTGCAAATTGTGAATAGAAGTCGCTTCCTATTCTTTCATTTGCTCCTGGGGGCTGCCTTTCTCAGATGCACACACAAGCCCCTCCTTCTCCGTTTACTAAGTGTCAACAGTTGGGTGAGCAAGACTTCTCAGCTCTTTAGATCAGCACCCTGTGACCTTCCACACTGAAGCACAGACCATTAAGCTAAGCTTTCCAGCTGTTGCCTGAATGATGAGGGATTTTTTCAGAGAAGGGCAGGGCTTAGTGGAACACTAGGCAACAGTTTTATATTATGTGCCCACTACCACCCAACTTGCCTAGCAGATCAATGCTGCTGGAGAGGATGGCTGGCCAGAGGCTGAGCAGATGGAACAAAATGTGGAGGGACAGAGATGGCCTCCAAAGCAATCCAAGCTTCTTGGCTTGTCTTCAGATTAATTTTCTTCTAATAGGCTTTCATTCTTAAATTTTAAAAAAGAGGAGAGGTAGGGAACGAATGTTTATTTAATTACCATATTGTACAATCTTATTGAAATAAGGTCTTTGGATTGGGGGTTTCTTCCCTCTATTCTCTTTCTGTCTGTTTCTTCTTCCTCTCCCTCCATTCTCTCATCTTCCAGACTTAAGATAATCAGAGCAAAAAGGATGGGCAAAGCCAGAGATGACTTGATGTAGGTTTGCACATGGAATCCTTTGCCTTGGTGGGTGCCCCATGACCTAGTGAGCTGACACAGACCATGGAGAGGACTGATGTAATTTTACAGGCAGCCAACTGCCTCACTGTATCTGAAGATTAAAAACAAAGGTTTCATTGAAGCCCTACCTCCCACTGTGCAGCTGAAAGTCTGAGGGTGTGTGTGTGTGTGTGTGTGTGTGTGTGTGTGTGTGTGTGTGTGTGTGTGTGTGTGTGTATGTGTGTGTGTGTTGGGGGGGAGGGGGAGGCAAATGTTCCTAAATATCTTTCAGTTAAGTACAAATTACATACTGGATATATTAAGATATAATGGTATATTTTGAGTCTACTTCACTATTGTGAGAATATCACTAATCACTGCGCAGTGCTGTCTTATTGGCACATGGAAACAAAAAAGGAATTCAGTCCTGACAGAAAATGTTTTGTTCAGAATCTTTTTTTTTCTTCCTTCTTTCTTGTCTCCTTCCTTCTTCCTTCCCTCCCATTTCCTTCCTGTTTATTTCTCTCCCTCTTTCTTTTCCTTTCCTCTCCTCTTTCCCTTCCCTTCCCTTCCCTTTCCTTCCCTTCCCTTCTCCTTTCCTTCCCTTTCCTTTCCTCTCCTTTCCTTTTCTTCCCATTCTCTTCCCATTCCCTTCCCTCCCCTTCCTATTCCCTCTCCTTCCCATTCCCTTTCCTTTCTTTTCTTTCCCCTTCCTTCCCTTCCCTCCCCTCATTCATTTCAGTGCCAGGAGTAGCAAGTATCACCTCTAATTTCTTCTGCCTTGGTTGAAAAGTTGGCTCTGCCTAAAGAGGCAGTGATTATCCAAATAATCCTGCTGGTGAAGAAAAAGAAATTTGCTGAGGTTTTCCTTATTGCTGAATAATCCAGAGGAGCTGTCTACACTGATCATATTCAGTAGTTGACAGCTCCCCTCTCCATTTTGCTTTGGTAGTATGGGCACAGACTTGGGCACAGTTTTCTTATCACCTCTCCCCCCATCTTAAGTTCAGAAACCTAGAGTGACCCCATTCTAGATATTAGGCATCCTTCAGATCAGGAGAAATGAGCAGGAATAGGGATGCTATAGAAAGTGTTTTTTTAGGTTTGGACATAGACCACACCTATAGTAAAGCTAGAGTATCTTTATTCCAGAACCACAAAATCAATGCAAATGTTGCATTACCCCAAAGAGAAAGGGTCTGGGTGGGGTGGGAATCCTTAAGATGAATATTTACTTATAAACTGGATTCATAGTATTGCCTACCTCATGGGGGAGGGGAGATTCTTCCAGAGGGGATGTCGGTGAGGTGCGGAAGGAGGAGGAGAACAGAAAATGAGTTCAGAGTAGCTTCTGCTAACAGGTCTCTTCAAAGAGCTAGAATTCTTAGTCTGGATAAGAGTGACTTATCTTCCTTCCCATGATTTGCAAAATCACTCACCCACCAAAGTCTCCCCTAGCCTGCTTCTTTTGCAGCTGCCCGAGGAACATGGTTCAGAGAAGGCTCGCTAGTTGTTCGTGTGTTTTTTGTTGGGGAAAAAAAAGCTTCAATGCATTTTCCTGACTGATGTGAGAGCACGAGGGTAATCATGAAATCTGCTTGGAGCAAGTTCGGAAGGATCCTCTACCCGGCTCTAGCCCCAGAACGTGAGAATGGCAGGATTTGCCAAAATATGTCCTCAGCCCTGAATGTCTAAAGATGCTGGCTGGAGCTCTCTCTGGTCTTAGCCTCTGATTTTCTTCCTCATCTCTCTAATCATCTTCCTCCTTAAATGAACTTTTTTATAGTCATGGGAGTGAGCCCTCGCTACGTTTGAAAGTAAAAAAAAAAATGAAAACAACTCGCAAATGCTTTCTCCTGGCCAATATTTTCTGTTCCTAGCTGAAGTAGAAACCCTCTGGAACGATATATCTCAAGGCCTGACTCATCCTTTTTTTGTGTTTTTTTTTTTTTACAATTGGTAAAATGTTTTTAATTATACGGTGTTTTTTTCCCCCAAGTAAATAGCTAGACAAAGGGAGAATATGCTGTTTAATTTTTCGTGTATGAAGTTTGGGAAAAATCCCAGACCTTGGATGACTGAAGATGCCAGGCGGCCTGGTTTTTCTGATATTGTCCTCGTTTTATTACCCTTGTCTGATAACAGTAGCAACGAGAGAAGTAGGAATAGCTCTCAGAGTTGAAGAGAAGAGCTTAACTTCAAGAGGCTTTAGGATTCCAGCTTAAAGCCAGGAGTTATTTTTGTAACAGTTCTGCCAGGGACAAATATGCAAAGATCTTTGTTTCTACCATAAACAAACACAGCATTATCCTAACTACAGAATGACCCATAAAACCACTCAATCTGACATCCAAAAAGCTGTAGCCAAGATATGAAGAGGGACTGCCCAGTTGCTATGCAGGAGCTCTTTCTTCCCTCATTCATACACTCTTTAGGTTTTGTTCATTCATTAACATTTCCCTGTATATCTATCTCATTATTGCCTCATCAAACATTTATTATTACTTCAAGATAGATAATTAAAATTTCATACAGTTATTTCTCAGAATGATAATCCAATAAGTTTCTCTCCTCTCTCCATCTCCCTCCTCTCTCCTTCTTGGCCTCTCCTGCCTCCACTGGAAAGAACTTTTTTTTAATTTGAAAGTACAAGATGCAAAGTAAGCAAGGGCCAGGAATCATTTTCGTTGCACAGAAGAGTTGATTTCCTGAGATCTGACTTAGTTCTAAAAGCATGAGTGAGAGAGCTCATATGTTAATCTGTCTTCCTCAGTAACTCTTGCAGACTCACATAAACAGTTGGACTCCATTGATGATGCTACAAAAGATAGAAAAAACTAATACGCTATGCTCATATGTCTATTTTAAGGCCTTGGTTGGATTTTTTAGTGTCAAGTACTCCCAGGCAGCAGATGCTGTAAATTCAAGACTAGCAAAGAATTCATTATTTGCTTTAAAGGATGGATTTTACATTTATGACTTGAGAGCATGTCATAGATTATATATCACACATCTTGCATGGGTGATAGACATATCATATTCACTTCAGTGGCGTGAGATCTTTTCCACTGGAATTTTTAAGGGTACAGATCAGATTATTATTTTTTTTAAATTTAGTCTTCAAAGGAGAACAAACAGGACTGATAAATTTCTGGATGTTAATGGAGCCTGTGGTAACTTGCTTTTTAATTTTTGTTCTCTTGAACCTGAATGCAAACAGAAAACTTAGCCTAGACCAAGCCTAGCTCCAGTGCCAGGCACCTCCTCTGGTGAGAATTGAGCTTTTGAGTTGTGAAGCTTGTAGTTTTACTGGAAGTAATAAGAATGAGGAATGAGAAAGCTTAATGTCTTCTGCATCTTTGTTCTTGTGATGGAATAATGTGGATGGGAAAAGTAGAATTAGTTTGATTGACTAATTAGAGTAATGCTGCTTAATGAGTGTACTACATTAATGCTTCCCTTCAATATTCAATTCCCTCTATCCCAAAAGAGCATGGACTAGCAAATCTAACTGCTCCAATACAGTTTTAAGGATTTTGCTTTCAGCATAATTTGAAAGGCAACTTTTTCTTTTTTCTCAAGATTCTGTGTTGGAGATTGGCATATTTAGCCCATTCAATATTTTTTACCTAAGGCTGGTTGTATTTTGCCAAAAGGGTATAACATATTCTGCTTCTCTCTTGTAGGGAGGTGGGAGATAGGAGGATAGATAAGAATAACATTACAGAAGGTATGAGAGCATTATGACTTAGACACTAAGCTGTTGTAGATATAGTTTCAACAGAAGCATCTGGTTTTTAAAATAAGTTTTATGTGTAGAAAGTTTTAGATTTGCTCATTGGTCAGTTCTGTGTCCAGATGGGTGATGCCATGTGTGGCATCATTCTTTCTTGAGCAGTTAATCCTGATGGTCTCTGCAGTTAACTTCCTTTGTTCTGCCTTTCTCGAAACTTGGGAAAATGTTATTAGGCAAATATTTACCAAGCACCTACAATGTCCACGGCAATTTGTATTATATATGTTTATATGATGTATATGTGACAATTTTGTACTGAAGGAGGTTCTAATCTAGTTATAGAGAAGCTGTATATAATCAAATTAAGTGGTATTTTTTTTAAAACTTGGGTTTGAATTTGGAGAAGAGAGAGATAGATGAAGGGTACAGTCATGGAAAACCCTTTGCGGGGGAGACTGGATTTGGACTGGACCTAGAAAGATGTTAAGATTCAGTTAGACAGATGGATGAAATGAGGGTATTTTAGGCGAAGAGAACTAAGAGATAACATAACTGGTTCTCACTAGTTAACTGAGTATTGACAATAATTATTATGCATAAGATTCTATCCTAGGCAGTACGAACAGTACAAAGGTTATCTTTTCTATTAATTTCCTACTGTTGCCTTTTCTCATAAAATCTAGATATCTAGAATAGGTTATTTTGAAAAAAATAATGGCTAGCATTTATGTAACACTCTACAGTTTGCAAAGTGCTTCAAAAATGTTTTCTCATTTGATCCTCACAACAACCCTGGCAGGTAGGTGCTATTATTATCCCCATTTTCCAGATTAGGAAACTGAGGCCGGCAGAGGCTAAGTGACTTGCCCCGGGTCAAATAGCTAGTGAGTGTTTGAGGTCAGTTTTGAACTCACGTTTGTCTGACTCCAGGTCCAGCGCTCTATTTGCCCAATGAAACAAACTGTTTTTTTTTTCTTAGAGGGGGTGGAGTCTTATGAAAGCAGAGGATTTTGTTTTAATCATATTCCCTTCTCTTTCTAATAGTGAAAGTCTCTAGCACAGCCTTACAATCAAACCTTTCTTTCTATTTTATTCATGAACTCACAAAGCTCATCTCATCCTACTCTCCCATCCTTTTCCCTTGATAAGTCGTCATTTTAGCTCAGACTCAATTTTTCCCTCACTTTCACAATCGTGAGGGTTGAATAAATCCGAGGAGGCTTTAGGGAACTTGTATCCATTTTGAACCTAGGGGTGGGAACTATCTTATCTTCTTTAGAGAGGGTAAAGGAATAGAGAAAGGAATGCAGACTTTAATTGCTCTAAATGTTAGAGCTCTTCATAGAATAGAATCACCAGCTCAAAGCAGAACTGGATATGTTGGATAAAATTTGGGATTTTAAGCAGGGGAAGGCAAAGCAAGTAGTTTAAGGAAATTTCTTGCCATTCTTTCATCATCACCATGTTGTCTTTCAGTTGTTTCAGTAGTGTCCTACTCTCTGTGATCCCATTTGGTATTTTCTTGGCAAAGATACTGGCGTGGTTGGCCATTTCCTTCTCCAGCTCATTTTACAAATGAGGAACTGAGGCAAAGAGGGTTAAGTGACTGGCCCAGGGTCACACAGATACTAAGTGACTGAGGTCACATTTGAACTAGGTAAGATAACCCTTCCTGATTCCAGGGTTGGCACTCTATCCACCACGCTACCTAGTGGCGCATATCACCACCACCGCCACTACCACCACCATCATCATCACCTTACTAACATTTATTTACAAAGTGCTTACTACGTATTAGCCACAGTGTTAAGCACTTTACAAATATTATCTCATTTGATCCTCACATACCTGAGAGGTAGGTGCTATTACTTTTCCCATTTTAAGATGAAGAAACAAAGGTTAAGTGACTTGCTCAAAGTAATACAGCTAGTAAGCATCTGAGACTGGATTTGAACTCAGGTGTTTTGGACTCCAGACCTGGTGCTCTTATCCACTTAGTTACAATTTGATAAGTTTGATATTTCTGTTTTTTGTTGTTTTTTTTTTTTGGAGGGGGGAAGGCAGGGCAATTGGGGTTAAGTGACTTGCCCAAGATCACATGGCTAGTAAGTGTTAAATATCTGAGGCTACATTTGAACTCAGGTCCTCCTGACTCCAGGGCTGGTGCTCTATTCACTGTGCCACCTAGCTGCCTCAAGTTTGATATTTCTTAAATAAAATTTTTTTAAAAAATGAATGCCTCTCTATTTTCTCCATTTTCAGGGACTTCCTGAAAATCCAATTTAATCTATGTCTTGGAAGACTATCTATTGAGTTATTGAGGCATAGTGGAAAGAGCACTGGACAGGATTGGTAACGAAGATAATCCTGCTCCTTGTTTTACAAATACCTAGAGGCCTAGAGAGGGAAGCCACAAGATGTGGAGAAATAGTCCTGGCATTGGAGTCATAAGACCCCAGCTCTACCACTAAACAGTAACTTCAGATAAATCCCCTTTCCTCTCAGGGTTTGTTTCATCGTCTATAAAATAAGTATTTGGCCTAGAGAATTCAACCAGCATTGAACAGAGGCGACAAAGTGGTGAACTGGGCAAGAGAACAGGACTGAAAATTAGAAACCCTTTATTCAAATCCTGCCCCAGACATTAATTATCGATGCAAATCACCCCCTCTCATTTTTTTCATCTGTAAAATGGGGTCAATAACAGTACCCACCTCCCAGGGTTGTAATGAGACTCAAGCAAGATGACATACTTAAAGTGCTTTGCAAACCTTAAAGAACTATGTAGTTTTTGTTGTTGCTGTTAGCAGACTGTTAGAGATGTAAGGGAACTAGGAGATCCCAAATCAAGCTAATATTCTCTCCTTCAAATATGTGCCCAGAAATATTGTAAGCCCTGGAGTCAGTGGGAGGTGGGATGGCAGTGGGAAGGGCAAAGGTTACCAGAGCAGTTAGATGGCATGGTCCTTTCCCTCAGGGAGCTTACTCTAGTTGCAACGATGAGATTTATCCACTGGAAACAGAGAAGATAGAAGGCAAAATGTATTCAAATGCTCAATTAAGTGTTGAATAATCAAGTGCCAAAAAGTAATTAAATATTATAATTAAGTGCTTGGGGCCATTAGGAAAGGGAGGTTTGATCCAGTGAACTAAGCTGAACCTAGGATCTGAGAATATTAGAGCTGAAAACGATCTTATGGTCACCTAGTTTAACTCCTTCATTTTACAGATGAGGAGGAGACCAGGGCCAAGTTAAGTTTCCTATCAGTTGCTTCCCATTATGACACTGAGTGACCAGTTTGGGTCTGGGGCAAGGAAGTACTTAAGAACCATCTTTTACAGGAACTTAAAAATGAAGTCCAGGATAATCAAATACATTCAACACCTGCTACTTAATTTCTCATTTTTTTTTCTTCAAAAATTTTTCCCCTTCCGATCAAACCAAATGGTCAGTGAAAAATGTGCTTCTTTGCATGCCCAGACACAGGCATGACGGTTAGCAAATCTGAGATCACTCTTGCCACTAGCCCCGTTAAATTGGTTTGATCAGTCTGGTGGCCTGGAATGTTTTTGGACTTACAAGAGGCACAGGCGTATTAGGCCAAGAGTCTCTCTCAAACACTCCAAAATTCGACATGGCTGAACAGTTGCAAAGCAATCTTTGTCTGCTTTCTTCCCAGCCCCCCAACCCCCAAAGCAAGCATTCAAAATGAAGCAATCTGGGTAATTTGTCTTAAAAAATAATTTAATTTAAAATGAAAACCTGATTTTCCTGTAGGGGAAAGAAGTAGGGATTGAGAGATATGGGTTCTAGACCCAAGCTCAGTTACCAATTAGCTGTGTGTCCTTGGGCAAGTCAGATAACCTCTGGGGATCACAGGATTCAGAACTAAAAGGTCAGCTAGTCCCAAACCTCTCATTTAACAGACCAGGAAACTGAGGTCCACAGAGGTACAGTGATTTGCATAGGATCATACAGTTTCTAAGTAATTAGAGGCTGGACTTGAATCCAAACTTTCTGATTTCAAATCTAGCTCTCTTTCTACTTTGTTGCAGTATCTCCCTCTCTAGCTCTCAGTTTCTTTATCTGTAAATAGGGGGAATAATATCTACTCTGTCAGCATGTTAAGGGTCTTACCCCATATTAATCCAGACAGATAAAATGTATGCTAAAGAGCTTTGAAAAAGAAAAAAACTTACTATACGGAGGTTTTGATATTGTTTAATTTTTAGATTAAAACTCCTTACCAATAGTGCAAACCCAATTGGCTGAGGCCATTTCAGTATTTAATTATACACTGAGGATTGAGATCTCCTGGGGACATGACAAGAGTCTAGATTAAGAACTGCTTTCTGACTCAACACAAAGACATACAAAATCATTGTTGGTGGTGATAAAGACTGGCCCTATTCTGTGCTTCTCGATGACTCCCTTGGTTTTGACTCTTCTGCCAGGTTAGGCAGACTTTCTGTGTTTTTCCTGCTTAGGCTTTTTCTTCTCTCCTACCTAATGGACTATCTATAATAACCATTACTACCATTTTATTGGTTTTTATCAAGTAGCAGAAAGATTGGTTTGATGACTAGATTTCCTTGGTCTGCCATTATATATCTATCAAAGTATGTCTTATGGGACCAGTGATTAGAATGGAAGCTTCTTGAGGACAGGGACAATGTTTTTGTATTTCCCTCCAATCCAGATCTTCAACTTTGGCCCTTCAGCTCTGAGCTTCTTATTGGTAAGAGTTTTCCATGACTAGTCTGAGGCTACTTTCAGGCCATTTTCATTGCCATGTAGTAGTCCAGTACTTTTCCTCCCACCTCTGCTCCCTACCCCCTTTCCTAATTCCATCCCTAATTAGGGAAACAGCAATCAAGTCAGCACCACCATTTCTAGAAAGGGCATGATTCTTAATTACCTTATGTGTTCATTCACTATCCCTGTGACTTTCCAGTCCAAATCATCACTCTTTGGCCATCGTTCTGATGTATGTGTTATTTTCCCTTACTATAATATAAGATCATTTAAAGAAGAGACTGTCTTCTTGCACTTGTATGCCCAGATTTAGCATAGTGCTTGGCATATAATGAATGCTTTTTCATTCATCCATCCATTCTTTCATTTCGTATTTTTGCAATAGTATTAATTTCAAGAAAAGAAAATGTATTTTAAATGAGGCTTTGCAAAAATAACGTCCTTTTTCAGACCATATGTACTTGTTTTTGGTTCTGAAAATATGGTCACAGTGCTTAGAAAGTAGATTTTCTAAGATCAGTTATGATGGTAATAACACTCATTAACCTTACACAGAATCACAGAATCTCAGAGTTAGAAGAGACCTCATGGGCCACCTAGTATAACATTAAGCTGAATAGGATTGTTGTCTGCAACATTCCTGGTAAGTGGCCACCTAGCCTTTGACTGAAGGTTTCCAGACATGGGAAATTCATTTACCTTCCAAGGCAGCTACATTGTAGGACTAACAGTTATATAAGCTCATTAATTGTTATTAATTCACTGTATCTCTTAGTATAATTCATAGCCGCTAATTTATTTTAATAGTGATTAACATTATTACGTAATTTTAAAGCCTGTAAAAGACCTCGGAGGTCATTTAATCCAATTGCCTTATTCTATGGAGGAGAATACTGAGACTCTGAAAGAAAGGCAGTGATCTATAAAAAGTCAGTGCAATAATGAATTGTAGAGCTGAGAGTAGAATCTACTGATTCTTAATCCTTCTCTCCTTCTTACATATCACATTACTTTACTACAACAACACCAACTACCACCATCACCATCACAACCACCACCACCATCACCACCACTTCTACTTGGATACATGATCTTGGGACATAGGGGTTACGCTATATCCGTTTTGAAGGAGCTGAGCCATTGTTTAACCTAGTGTCAAACCAATCACTGATTTGGAATGAAGGAGGAGGCTGGCCAGACTGGGAACAGCTCAAATTTAAGATCTGGGGTCTTGATGGGTGATTCATTCTACTATTTCTGGTCTTGTGTCATGCAACTCAGTATGTGGTATGACACTGGAAAGAAGAGAGATTGGAAAGAGACGCACAGATTGGAGCTGTACAATTTTTTAAAGTGCTTTTGAATCTTGGAAATTAAAAGTCACGGTCAGGAATCAGAGAACCTGGGTTTGAGATTTGGCTCTGATCCTAAATCCAGTATTTTGTCTACAATACACACTTCCTCTTTTTCATTGACTCAATATTTGGTAGCACTCATAGGACATTTAAAGTGTTGTGGTTAAGGACCTTCAGTCAGTTTAAGCTGACATTCAAGGTGTCACATTGTATGACCTAGGGAAAATCCCTTTACCTTTCTGGGCCTTAGTTTTCTAGTGCTTAAAGTAGAGATAATAGTACTTACACTGTCTCCCTCTCAGGGCTGTTATAAGGAAAGCATTTTGTAAATCTTAAAGGATGACATAAATTTGAACTATTATTATGATCATATTGATAATAAACTACAAAATGCTATGTGATTAGCATCTGTTGCTGTAGTTTTTACAAATTTTTTATATGAATCTTTTCCTGGTGAAATTGTAGCCATTTCAAAGGAGGAACATAGCAGATGTCAAAATGGTTACAGAATGGAGTTTATGAGGAAAAGTGAAATGAATTAAGAAGATACATGAACTCCTACATGAACTCACTTTCAGAATAAGAAGGATAACTGCATGGACATAGAGGACCATTACCAACTGTTCCCACTCTCCACTGTGGATAGAGAAAATACCAATGAGATGAAGAGGTAGAGACTATAATGCCGTGCGTGAACAGCTTTCCAGAAGAATGCTTCTGTGAACAGCTTTTGAGGTTCTGATTTGAACACTATTCCATAACAAATCAAAGCAAAATATTCACAGAAAATCAAGGTATAGCGTTCACAATATTACAACTTATCACAGAAAATCACAATAGAGTATTCACAACAGCTTATCATTAAAATGGCAGCATAGTTTCCACCATAGTGGCCACAAAGTTTTGAACAAAGAACAATCATCTGGTATCCCTAAGGAGGTTTGCCTCCTTACTCAGTCATTCAGTGATCTCAAAGTACAATAGTAAAAGTCTTCCACTCATGGGGCAACTAACTTAACTCAATAATTCACTTATTCAACCATCAATTACTAAGTATTATTAATAACTAAGTATAATCATTAGGAAATACATAGACCCTCCACCCCTAGGTCACTAGTAAATTTACAATTCCTTAGTCAGTACACAGTATCCAAGTAAAGTCTTCTTTCAGCTCGACTTGGGGTGGTTTCTCAGATTCCCTGGATCCCCTTCCATGGTCCCAGATCCTACCTGGATTCACCAAACTGTCACCTGGGCTCAAAGGCAGACAGCTCCCAGGTCTTTGTCCAGCTCTCCATATAGGTCCTGTTCCACAATGAAGTTCACAGGGTCCAGTCCATTTCAAATCCCTCACAATTTCTGTTCCCTGGAATTCAAGGCTCAACCAAGCCACAAACAGACAAAGTCTTAGCATCCTGGTCATGCTTCCTCAGTCTTCTTCACCTCATTTATAAAATCAGAATCACCTTCTCCAGCCTGGGAGGGGGAGGGGAGGTGACGCTCCTGGCCTCCTGGGCTCTTCTTCAGCCTCCTGGGCTCTTCTTCAGAAGAAGCCACCACAAGCTCTCAGGAAATTCAGCTTCTACCACCAGATTCTTGTCCCAAGAAATTCTGACCCTTCTTCTCTGGGGCTTTTCCTTACATACATACAGCATTAGCTACTTCCTGTTTCAGCCAACCCCTTCCTGTTACATCAGGAACAGAGGTTCATACCTTCTGTTTCTTTCACAGAAGTTTGATTAGTTACTAAGTGTTAAGTACTTGCTTACTTGCCAATACCAAAAAGGGTCTTCAAATTCAAATTAATTACCATTACAGAGACTCTGGGAGTTCTGGAAATTTTTATACATCCCTGTCTTTTCTAGGACATGACACATCTATATTATACAAAGAACACTGGACTGGCAGTCAGGAGATCCAATTTCTAATTTTAATTCTGGCCCTCATTTGCTGGGTAACCTTAGACACCTTAAGTAAGCTATTTTCCCCTCAGTTTCCCCATCTGTAAAATTAGGAAGTGAGACTTAAGTGGTTAATTAAGGTCAATTCCTGCTCTGAAATTCTCTATTTTTATCAAAGATCAAGGATAACAAATCTAGTGTTGGAAGAGACCTCAAAGGCCTTCTATGAGTAAGCTTGCTACAGAGCAGAGTATTCCTACAACTTTCCCTAAGATGTGTAAGAATCCATAAGTCCAACCACCATTGATACATCTCAATTCCAACCATATGGACATTAGGTTCGCATATTTTATCATGGATAGAATTCTGAGTGTCACAATGGCCCATAAACATAGGGAGAGATCTTTACCCAATAGGATGGAGTAGTTTAGGGCTGGGGTAGGTCTTCATTTCTGGAGAATTCTTCCTGCTCAGATAAACAAAGTAATAAACAGTAATGACATCGTCTGCTTTCTCCTTTCACCTACATGGCATGTATACTCTACTTCCTTTATTGAATCCAATTCTTATTTATTGAGCAATTATGACATTTAAGAGAGGTCTCTTAGAGTAGAAGAAGGTGGCCAATCTTGGACTAATAAAGACCTGCCTTCGATATACGTTATCTGTGTGACAAATCTCTCAGTGCCCCAAACAATGAAAGCTGTAAATTACATATGAGTTTCTGATCTTCAATAGTGGAGGGAGTTCTCATACTGATGAAATCACAGATCTGTACCAAAAAACAAACAAACAAAAACTATGCTCAAAGTACCATATTTGGTGCCAGGTGCTATGGGGAAATCCAAAGATTAATGAGAAACAGTTCCTGTCCTCAAGGAGGTTGAAGAATAGCATAGGAGGTAGTCACATAAACAACAATAAGAAAGATTACAACATATGAGAGGTACAAAGTGTTATGAGTCATCATACCTTCTTCATTGGCTTCTTGGACTTTTCTTCCTAATTTCAAATTCATGTCTCTCCCTTCAATCCTTAAGGAACCCTCTGCAGTGACTGACTGAGCATATGTGGCATCTCATCCATATCACCCTTGTATACTAACTTAAGATCATAGAATTACAGAATGCCAAAGCTAGGAGCCTTAGAGGGCATCTAGTTTACCTTGCTAACTTTTATAGAGGATGAAATCAAGACTCAGAAAGGGGAAATTACTTGCCCAAGGTCATATACCCAATAATTGGCAGATCCTAAGTCCAGTGTTTTGTCTACAATACACACTTGTTCTTCTTCATTGACCCAATATTTGGTAGCACTCATTGGACATTTAAAGTGGTATGGTTAAGGATCTTCAATCAGTTTAAACTGAATAGGACAGAGATGTTCAAAATGCTGTGGGAGAAAAGTACCTTCAGGGATGTCCTGGTAATGGCCTCACGTTCTGGCTCAATGAACTTTGAGTAAAGCATGAGGGCTGACATAGGTAATTTCTACATTTGGTAACTCTCAGGTGAAAGCAATCTTCAAGGTGCCCAAAGTAGTCCATAAGGAGATAGAAATGGATGAAAGCAGTCTGTAAGGAAATTTCTTGCAGTCTCAAGAACTCCCCACCAGAGTCCTAGAGTTATCTTTATATATATTTATATCTTTGTCCAAAGGACCTACAACTTCTAAGTCAATCAGCCTGGGGACAAATTAACCCAAAGAGACCCTTTTCTGCTCCACAGCTTCCTGGCCTACAGCAAGAGATAACTTAACAGACACCTGGAGAAGAACACCACTCTGAGGATGAAGGACTATTAAGCTTTGAGCCTTGAAGATACTTATAAGACTTCCATTCTTTTCTGGGCCCAGGATCACCATGCTAACAGTTACCACATTTGCTGTCCACAAAAATGGAAAGAAGAATTAGTCAAGAAGGGCTGGTCCCAGAAGAAAGGGCATACATCTGCTGCAGTAGTCTGCTTTTACTGTAAACTGGAGAGTATGTCTGGGAAACTTAAGTAGATTTCCTCCTTCAACTCTGTGTTGGATATGGGTTATTGATAACATGGATAGGAGCATCATTCTACATAGCTGGCCTAAAATCATGGACCAAGACAGGTTTCCAATTCTGCTTACAGGTATTGATCCACTTCATTTTATGGGTTGCAGTGGGGTCCCTGGTCCCTCTGAGTTCATGAGCTTTCACAGAAGGCATATGTACCTCATGTTCATCTCTAGATAAAGGGTTCTTAACCTGAGGTCTAGGAACTTAAACAATTATTTTGATAACTATATTTTAATATAATCCTATGTATTTTATTTTATGTGTTTAGAAACATAATTCAAAGAAGGGGCCCATAGACTTCATCAGACTGGCAAAGGGTTTCTTATTATAAAAACGGGTTAAGAGCCCATTTATAGATATTTATTTACCTAGCCCTGTTACTGCAAGACCAAGGAACTGTAGTTACTAAAGAAGTGATAAAGTGACAGACTTTAGCTTTTTAGCTCATCTAATTCTTTTTTTCTCTTTTTTTTTAAATGATCAATGAAACTATAATTGGATCCTTCCTTCTTCCTTACCTCCATAGAGTATGCTCAGTTTCCACCCCTCATTCCAGGCAACTATAGAAGCTTAGAGGAGGTTTTCATTAAATAATGATAAAGAGTCCCCTATCTGGCTGCTGAGACACTTGATTGCTTGAAACCTGGAGTGGTTACTGGGTGTGTTTCACAGGCAGTAGTGGGGATAAGAGGGGGACTGGAGGGTGGAGAGGAGAGGGTCCTGTTACATTTGTAAAATGTCTTGCAAAACATACTGCTACCTGCATACCCGCTATTATTATTGAAAGGCTCCTGAGTTTAGGTGATATAATTAATCTTCCTATTTGTCCAGTGATATGCTTAGTGGTCAGGGCAGCTATATAGAAGGATCCTGAATTAGCTTTGCCTGAAAAATACCACTGTTGTGATAAAGGACAATAGACTAGAAGGGACTCTAAACGCTGTCTACTCTAAACCTCTTATTTTATGGATTAAGTAGCTGAAGTCCAGACAGACTGTGACTTATTCAAGGTCTGCCAAGTAGCAGAGGCGAAATTTGAACTCAGATCTTCTGGTTCCAAATCAAACATTCTTTCCCCCTTCCATTTTTAATTTCATCATGCTGGCTATAGGATTGCATTAAGCTCTTGGATCTCAGTGAACTGCATGTGTTTGCTCGGAGAAGCTAATACCAAGCTCCTCTGTATAGGACTGCATTACTAGGAGGTATTAGACTTCTGCCTCTCCAGTGCTTTCCACCATGAGGCATTGCAAAGAGTGTTAGATTTCAAACCCAGGTTTGAGTTCCATCTCTGTCCTTTCTCCTTCTGTGACTTTGGGCAAATCAGTTAACCTCTTTGGGCTATAGTTAGTCATCTGTGAAATGAAGAGGTTGGATTTAAATGGCCTTCAAGATCCTTTGCAGTTCCAAACTTTTGACTCTATGATAAAGGTGATGAGGTATATCTCTGAAATGAGGCACCAAGTTCCTTTACAGTCTAGACCAGTGGTTCTCAACCTTCCTAATGCCACGACCCTTTAATACTCATATGAGGGCATATCTGCATGTGGACGGACCCGCTTGGAGATGGATAGAGAAGTGGTATCTCTGTTCCTAAGACTATCAGAAATATATGTTTTCTGATGGTCTTAGGAAACCCCTGTGAAAGGGTCATTCGACCCCCAAAGGGATCACGACCCACAGATTGAGAACCGCTGGTCTAGATCTATTATTTCTCATCCTTCCTTCCAATTGTTTTGTATCAGCTTCTCTCAGGCACTGTTTTCAGCGTGCTAGACTTGTCAGGAGAGTGAGAATGGGGTAGTTGGAAAGGGAAGAAGAGAAAGAGTAGGTGGGTGAGTACAGTAATCTAGTCTGGATCTGAGAGGCAAAGGAATAATAAATTACTTTCTCTCATAGATTTGGAAGTTTCTATTAAGCTGCCATGATGTTTGACCTATGTAACCCCCGACAGTGTTCTAGAATTTAATGAATGGCACATTTAGCAATCTCAATTGAATTCAAACCAGTGAGTCAACAAGTATTTCTTGAACACCAATAATGATCAAAGAATGGCACTAGACAGTGGGAAAAATTTAGAGACAAATAAAACATGGTCCTTACCCTCATGTTGTCCTTTTGGACTCATTCTCATACTTGATTACATCCTTTGTATGCCAGTGATTCTGAATCTCTATAGGCCAGGGGTGAGGAACTTGTGGTCTCAAGGTCCTATGTGTCCTTCTAGTTCCTCAAGTGTACTCCTTTGACTGAATCCAAACTTCACAGAACAAATCCTTTTATTAAGGGGGAATTTGTTCAGTGAAGTTTGGATCCAGTCAGGGGTGCACTTGAGGACCTAGAGGGCCACATGTGGCCTTAAGGCCACAGTTCCTCAATCTTGCTATAGGTCATCATTCAAACCCCATTGCCCAACCTCACCATCCAACTCCTTATTCCCATCCCCCTCAATCTTCCCACTCCAAAGTTTCAATCAAATACCATCCAGCCCTATCATTGTGCCCTGTAGAGTTCTTATTCCATAGGCAACACATGTTTCTTCATCCTAAATATTTTTGTTTCTTACTCCTTCCACTTACTAGTTATTGCTGAAACCTAATTCCATTGAGATGACCCAGCCTCCTTGGCCACCTTTCTCTGTACTAGCTGTACCTTCACTCATTTCCTTTAGCTCATTAGTTGAGTTAAGGGAGTTAGAATACTGCTTGCTCCCCATTTGCAGGTTCTCTTCTCACCTCCATCACTCAGTAATCTCTCCTCTTTTGAGGTCAATGCTATTCATATCTATCACCCAATGAAAGTCCTGGTAGCTCTTGCTTCCAGATCTCTGGGTCATCTCCTTCCTGTCTCAATGAATTTGGTCCATGGCCTACAATTTTTCTTTCTTTCCCAATTCTTGTCTCATTCTAGGTGACTTCAGTGCACAAATTGACTCTCCTCAAATACTCTGAGTTCTTCAGCTCATTCATTTTCCATGATCTGTTCTTAATTCTCATGCAGAGATATTATCATTGATCTTTCCATTACCCCAAAATGTACTACCTTCACATTCAAGAATTCCAGAATCCCCATATTTAACCATACTCCATTGACTTTTCATCTCTCTCTCTTGCTTTCCCTAACAAAACTCTACTTTTTATCTTCACTATGACCTTCAATCCTTTAATTCTTTCCAAGGCTATCTCCCTTTCACTAGCCACTCTCTCCTCTTTTCTCTATCTTGACCCTTTGGTGAATCAATTCAACTCTACAGTGTCTTCCTCTCCTGAATCCCCACCTCTCTTTTTTCTTTTTCATTTTAAAAAAAACATTGTTTACTTATTTTTAGTTTTCAAGATTCAATTCCATAAGATTTTGAGTTCCAAGTTTTCTCCCCATCTCTCCCTTCCCCCCAGCTCAAGATAGCATGTAATTTGATATAGGCTTTACACATACATTCATATTAAACCTATTTTCACTTTAGTCATGTTGTAAAGAAACAAAATGAGAGAGAGAGAGAGAGAGAGACAGAGAAAGACAGAGAGACAGAGAGACAGAGACAGAGAGAGACAGAGAGACAAAGAGACAGAGAGACAGAGACAGAGAGACAGAGAGACAGAGAGACAGAGAGAGAGTAGAGAGAGCGCAGGCAAATAATATGCCTCTATCTGCATTCAGATGCACTACATAGTTCTTTTTCTGGATGTGGACAGCATTTTCCATCATGAGTCTTTTGGAGGTGTCTTAGATGCTTGAATTGCTAAGAAAAGATAAGTCTATAAAAGTCATTGCACAATGTGGCTGTTACTGTGTACAATGTTTTCCTCATTGTGCTCACTTCGCTCAGCATCAGTTCATGTAAGTCTTTCCAGGTTTTCCTGAAGTTCGTCTTCTCATCATACCTCTCTTTTTTCACTGATTATACTTTGCCAAATCTCAGCCCTAGATCCCTCCCACCCATCAGTGTCTTTGATCCTTCACACACACACACACACACACACACACACACACACACACACACACACACACACACACACACGCTTGCGCACTGATGAACAAAGGCAGAGAAATCAATGCAAACATTCTGACATTGTCTTCTATAAACTTATTTTACACAAATTGAACTTTGCCCTCATTGTGGCTAAATAGTCCTTCTATGCCTGCATTATCAATTCACTCTCCCGTTTTTCACATCAGCTCTTTCAAATATTTTCATCTCTCTTCAAGCCTCTCATGGATTCCCCTCACTTTATGCTCTCAACTGAGAAACTTACTTCACATTTTACAGAAAAATTGAGGCCATTCACTTTGAGGTACCTCTTCTCCCCCTTTCCCAAGCTCATATCCCTGTAGCCTTGTTCTACTATCTCTTCCTTCACCCCTATTTCACATGATGAGGTGGCCTTACTTTTTACCAAAGCTAACCCCTCTACCTGCTCAAGGGATCCCATTCCATCCCATGTCTTCCAACAGACTAACACCTTCTTTCATCTCTACTCTATTATTTATTTTCAATCTCTGTCTACTGGCTCATTCCGTACAGCCTACAAACATGCCAATGTCTCCTCCATCCTCAAAAAATCCCTTACTTGACCCTTTCATTCTAGCTAACTGTCCTCTTCTGTCTCTTCCATTCTTTGTTGCTAAACTCCTTAGAAAGGCTGTTTATAAAAGATGCCTCTACTTCCTCTCTTCTCATTCTACTCCTGACCCTATTACCTTCTAACCTTGTCATTCCTATTCAATTGCTCTACCTAAAGTTGAAATGATCTCTTAGTAGCCAAATTCAATGGCCTTTTATCAATCCTCATTCCCCTCACCTCTCTGAAGCCTTTGACACTGTTGATCCCTCTCATCTCCTTGATTCTCTCTTCTCTCTGGGTTTTTTAGAGCAACGTCTTCCTAGTTCCCCACTCACCTGTCTGACCACTCCTCTGTCTCCTTCACTAGATACTCTCTCAGATCATGCCCTTTAACCATAAGTGTCCCATAGGGATCCATCCTGCGTCCCCCTCTATAACTATCTCACTTGGTGATTCATCAGCCCATGAATTTAATTACCATTTCTATGCTGATGATTCTCAAATCTACCCATCATGCTCCAACCCCTTTACTGACTTCCAATCAGACTACTCCAATTGCCTTTCAGGAATCTTGACTAGAGGTACTGGAGACATCTTAAATTAAACATATCTAAAATGGAGTTCATTCCTCCTAAGCCATTTCCCCTGCTGCCTTCCCTATTATTATAGAAGGCAATGCCATCTTCTCAGTCCTTCAGGCTCACAGCCTAGGTGTTATCTTCAACTTCTCACTATTTCTCACCTCTTATATATAATCTGTTGCCAAGGTCTATTGATTTCTTTCTTGCAACATCTCTAGAATATGCCCCCCTTTCTCCTCTGACTCTACCACCACTCTGGTGCAGGGCCTCATCATCACACCTACAGTCTGCTGATGGCTCTGCTTACCTCTTCATTGTGTCCCTAGCACTTAGCACAGTGCCTGGACCATAACAAAGGCTTAATAGTGTTTATTGATCAATAGATACAATAGTCTAACAGAATGATATTTTCTTTTTTTCTTTTTCTTTTCTTTTTTTTTTGTTTTTTGGTAATTAACTTTTGTTTATTTTTAGTTTTCCTCATTGATTTCCACAAGATTTTGAATTGCAAATTTTCTTCCCATCTTTCCCCTACCCACCCCTCCAAAACAGTGATCCCGCTGTATACCCCCTCCCCCAATCTGCTCTTTCCTATATCCTCCCCCATCATCCCTCTGACTTTCTGGTAGAGCAAGATGGATCTCCCTATCCCAGTGCCTGCATATCTTATTTCCCAGTTGAATGTAAATAATAATAATAATATATATATTTTTAACATATGATTTTAGAACTTTAAATTCTAGATTCTTTCCCTTCCTCCCTTGTCACCCACCCCCACTGGAAAGACAAGCGATTCAATACAGGTTGTACATGTGTAGTTATGCAGAACATCTCCACAATGGTCATATTGTGTAACACTGACAATATTTCCCAATTTTTTATCCCGCCCTCCCCTTGTTCTATTCTCTACTTTGTCTCTGTCCCTTTACAGAAGTGTGTGCTTCTAACAACCCTCCCCCCACAACCTGCCCTCCTTTCCATTATCCCCTCTCTCATCCTCTTCCCCCCTACTCTCCTGCAGGGCAAGATACCAATTTTAGAGTATATGTCATTCCCTCCCTAAGCCAAATTCAATGAGAGTGAGGTTGACCTATTCCCTTTTTTGCCTTCCTGTTCTTCCCCTCCATTGTAACAGTTATCCTTTGCGTCTTCTATATGAAATGATTGACCCCATTCTGTCTCTCCCTGTCTCCTCTCATTCTATTCCTCTCCCACCTCTTAATTTCACCTTTTAAAATATTATCCCATCCTATTCAATTGATCCTGTGCCCTCTGTCTATGTATACATATACACACACTCACATATGTATTCATATGCATGTATATCCTCCTATATAGACATATGTGTACATATACATACATACATACATACATACATA
>CM053582.1:242714547-242768421 GCA_028627135.1 Pseudochirops cupreus
GGTGATTGGTGAATTCTTTCAAGTTCTATTTTGCCTTCTGGTTCTAAAACATCTGGGCAATTTTCCTTGAGAATTTCTTGAAGGATGCTTTCTAGGTTCTTTTTTTGATCATGGCTTTCAGGTAGTCCAATAATTTTTAAATTGTCTCTCCTGGATCTATTTTCCAGGTTAGTGGTTATTTCAAGGAGATATTTCACATTGCCTTCTATTTTTTCATTTGTTTTGATCTGTTTAATAGTATCCTGATTTCTCATAAAGTCATTTGCTTCCATTTTCTCCACTCTAATTCTGAAGGAATTACCCTCTTCAGCAAGCTTTTGAGATTCTTTTTCCATCTGACAAATTCAACTTTTTAAGGCATTCTCCTCCTCATCGGCTTTTTGGGCCCCTTTTGCCATTTGAATTAATCTGTTTTTTAAGGTGTTATTTTCTTCAGTCAGGTTGTTGACTCTCTTTTCATGATTTTCTTGCATCATTCTCATTTCTCTCCCCAATTTTTCCTCCACTTCTCTTATTTGGTTTTCAAAATCCCTTTTAAGCTCCTCTATGGCTTGTAACCAGTCTACATTTTTCTTGGAAGCTTTTGATGTGGGAGTTCTGACTGTGTTGTCTTTCTCCTGTTCCATGCTTTGATCCTTTTTGTCCCCAAAAAAGGAATCTAAAGTTGGATTGCTGTTCTTACTTTGCTTCCTTTGTCTGCTCATGTTGCCATGTTGCCTGTTCATGTTTCTCATGTTGGGCTTAGTAGAACTCTGCTTTCTGAGGGGAGAGCTTTGTCCCAAATGGCTGGGGTTTTTGCATCTGCTGGAGCTATTAGGGGGCCACCACTGTCTCTGCAGCCCCCTCACTGAAAATGCACCTCAGGACCACCCAAGACCATGATCCTGATCCAGGCAGCTCAAGGCAAGAGCACTTAGTCTCTGAATGATATCTTGGTCCCCCTGCAATCTGCAGGCTGGGAGCTTCTGAAGCAGCCATGTGGAGGCAGCTGCAGGGCCGCCACTTTAGATGCTTCAAGCTCTAGAGGCAGTCAGCCAGACCTTCTCCCTGAAATTTAGCTGAATTCCACTGACCTTTTCCCTTTGTCCTTGGCTCTTATGGGCTGGTCATTCTGGAAACCACCACAGCTGCTGGTGATTTGCTCTCCTGAAAGCTCCAGCTGGGGCTTCTCCTGGATGGCCTGGGGCTAAAATCTCATGGGTCTGACCTCTGCTCCCAGTGCTGCGGTGTGCCCTTTCCATCCATCTGCCAGGCTGCCTTCAGTGGGAGTCTGGTTTCTCTGTCATTTTATGAGTTCTGGAGCTTTAAAAATTTGTTTAGAGTCATATTTTATAGGTATTTGAGGTGGTTATTGTGGGAGCCACGGAATTCTCCTGCTTCTATGCCATGATCTTGACTCCACCCCCCCTTCTCTATACAGAATGATATTTTCTTAACATTTTGAAGCCTTGGTCAATATGCCACCTATATTTATATCCTTTCTTCTAGACTATGTCAACAGCATTTGTACAACCAACTTGCAAACAGGCATTTTGTATATTCCTCCTGTAGGATGCCTATGGATCTTCAGAAGGTTAGTACCACAATTGGGCAGCACTTTCCTGCAATCTCCGAGTGCCTTTAATGATTTAGGGGCTTTGCTAGCTACTACCAGAGATCTGATTAGCAAATTCTCCATACTGCTCGAGCCCCTGGCTAGCCTCCAATGAAAAGATACAATAGGGATGTTATATATTGTATAATATTACATATTATGATATATTATGTAATATATTATATATCCTATATTACATATTACATACACATTATATATTCACAACCAACCCCATTCTTGAATATTTGTAAGACATGCATTGTTCAAGTGTTTACCTCCAATGTACCTACAGGATGAGATTTTAGCAAACAGTTATGATGGAGGTGACCCTATGGTAGCTAGTTCTCTTAGAAGTTCAGCCCTGTCCAAAGCAATCATATAATCTGTCCAAAGAAACTTCTGGCCATTACATTTAGAAGTGAGACCTAGCAGCGGTATCAAGAGAGTTGTGGTTTGGATTGACTATTGAAAGTCATTAAATCCTTGAAGGTGAGTAAAATCCTAGAATGCAATATGTTTGTAACAGTCAAGGGCCTTTGGAAGCTCAGTAAGTGATTACTGTTTTTCTCTAGATTCCATCTTTTTAATCTGCTATATTGGAAGCTCCTCATAACCCCTCCACCCTCTTTCCAATTTCCATCTTATGGTTGAGGGCACTACCATCCTCCTAGTCACTCATGCTTCCAACCCAGTTGTCATACTGATTCCTTATTTGCTCTCACTATATCCAATCTATTGCCAACGCCTATCGATTTCACCTTCCTAACATCTTTCACATGTGCCCCCTTTTTTTCTTTGGACATGGTCAACACCTTGGTTCAGACCCTCATCACTTCACACTTGGACAATGTATTTCGATAGCCTGCTGATTGATCTCCCTACTTTAAGCTCTCCTAACTTCAGTCCATCCTTCACTCAGCTGTCCAATTAATCTTCCTAAAGCTCAGATCTGACCCTGTCACTCGGCAAGCCCTTCCCCACCATTCAATAAACTTCAGTGGCTCCCTAGTGCCTCTAGGATAAAATGGAAAATCCTCTGTTTGGCTTATAGACCCCTTCCTACTTGATGCTTTTTAATTTTTCCAGTCTTTTTAAATCTTAATTTCTACTTTGTGATCTAGAGATACTGATTTTCTTATTGTTGTTCACAAACAACAGTCCATAGACTGGTTCTGAGTGGTTTCACTGGTTTTCCTTAGTTCCTAGAACTCTCTCTTTCCTCATCTCCCACTCCTGTTTTACTTCAAATCTCACCTGAAGGTCGATCCTTCTACAAGAAGCCTTTTTCAGTCCACCTTAGTATTAGTATCACCCTTCTGAGACTACCACCAATTTATCCCATCCATATTTCTTTGTATATAGTTGTTTACATGTCATTCCTATTAGAATATGAGTTTTTTGAAAGCAGGGACTGTATTTTACTTTTTTTTTTATATTCCCAGTATTTATCATAGGGCTTGGCACATGGTTAGTGCTTTTAACCTTTGCAGGAAAGACTGTTCAGACCAGTATATTGCTCCCTCAGAATTCTTCTAGAACTTAGGACAATCTAGGCTTTCTTAAAAAAGAAAAATTATTTATTTATTTTTAGTTTACAACATTCAATTCCACAATCACTTGAGTTTCAAATTTTCTTCCCCTCCCTCACCTCCCCCTTTTCCCCCGATGGCAGCATGCAATCAAATATAGGACCTACAAATACCTTCACATTAAACATTAGTCAGGTTGTAAAGAAGTATTATAACAATGACAAAGAGGAAACAAAACAAAACAAAACAAAACAAAAGAGAGAGCAAGTAGTTTGCTTCAGTCTGCATTAAGACTCTGTAGTTCTTTCTCTGGATGTGGATATCTCTTTCCATCATGAGTCTTTTGGAGTTGTCTTATAACCTTACATTGCTGAGTGGAGCCCAGTCTATCAAAGTTAGTCATCATACATATGTTGAGTCTGTAATTGTGTACAAATTTCTTCTGGTTCTGCTCTTCTCACTCAACATCAGTTTATAAAAGTCTCTCCAGGTTATTATGAAGTCCATCTACTCCTCATTTCTTATACGACAATAGTATTCCATTACATTCATATACCACAACTTGTTTATCCATTCCCCAATTGATGGGCATTCCCTTGATTTCCAATTCTTTGCCACCACAAAAACAGCTGCTATAAATATTTTTGTACATATGGATCCTTTTCCCACTTCTATGTTCTCTTTGGGATACAACCCTAGAAGTGGTATTGCTGGGTCAAAGGGTGAGCACTTATTTATAGCCCTTTGGGCATAGTTCCAAATTGTTCTCCAGAATGGTTTAATCAGTTCACAACTCCACCAACAATGCATTAGTGTTCCAATTTTTCCATATCCTCTCCAGCATTTATCATTTTCCTGTTTTGTCATCTTAGATAATCTGACCAGTGAGACGTGGTACCTCTGAGTTGTTTTGATTTTTTTGTTGTTTTGATCAATAGGGATTTAGAGCATTTTTTCATATGACTATAGATATCTTTAATTTCTTCCCCTGAAAACTACTTGTTCATATCCTTTGACCAATTGGAGAATGACTTGTATTCTTATAGATTTGACTCAATTCTGTGTATATTTTAGAAATGAGGCCTTTATCAGAGACACAGGTTGTAAAAATTCTTTCTCCATTTCCCACTTCCCTCTAAATCTTGGTTACATTGACTTTATTTGTACAGAAACTTTTCAATTTAATGTAAGAAAAATTATCCATTTTGCATTTCATAATGCTCTCTAACTCTTGTTTGGTCATAAAATCTTCCCTTCTCCATAGATCTGACAGGTAAACTATTTCTTGCTCTCTCAGATTGCTTACAGTATCAGCCTTTATACTTAGATCATGCACCCATTTAGACTTGATTTTGGTATATGGTATAAGACATTAGTCTATGCCCATTTTCTGCCATACTGTATTCCAGTTTTCCCAGCAATTTTTGTCAAATAGTGAGTTCTTATCTGGGGATTGTTGGGTTTATCAAATAATAGATTACTATAGTTATTGACTGTTGTGTCTCGTGTATCTAATCTATTCCACTGATCCACTACTCTATTCCTCAGCTAGTACCAAGTACTTTGATGACTGCTGCTTTATAATGCAGATTAAAATCTGATATGGTTAGGCCACCTTCCCTAGCATTTCTTTTCATTAATTCCCTTGATATTCTGGACCTTTTGTTCTTCCAAATGAATTTTGTTACTACTTTTTTTCTAGCTCTAAAAAATAATTTTTTGGTAGATTGATTGGTATGGAACTAAATATGTAATTTAATTTGGGCAAAATTGTCATTTTTATTATATTAGCTTGACCTAACCATGAGCAGCTGATGTTTTTCCAATTAGTTAGATCTGACTTTATTTGTGTGAAAAGTGTTTTGTAATTGTGTTTTTGTAGGTCCTAGGTTTGTTTTGGCAGGTAGCTATCCAAATATTTTATAATGTCTACAGTAACTTTAAATGGAATTTCTCTTTCTATCTCTTGCTGTTGGATTTCATTAAAATATATAGGAATGCTGAGGATTTATGTATATTTATTTTATATCCTGCATCTTTGCCAAATTTATTTATCATTTCAAATAGTTTTTTACTTGATTCTCTAGGATTCTCTAAGTATATCATCATATTATCTGCAAAGAGTGATAGCTTAGTCTCTTCTTTGCCTAACTTGATTCCTTCAATTTCTTTTTCTTCTCTTATTGCTACTGCTAACATTTCTAGTACCAAATTGAATAAGAGGGGTGATTATGAACATCCTTGTTCCACCCCTGATCTTATTGGAAATGCTTCTAGTTCATCCTCATTACAAATAATACTTGCTGATGGTTTTAGATAGATGCTACTCATTATTTTAAGGAAGACTCCATTTATTCCTATACTTTCTAGTGTTTTTAATAAGAATGTGTATTGTATTTTGTCAAAAGCTTTTTCTGCATCTATTGAGATAATCATATGGTTTCTGCTAGTTTTATTGTTGATGTGATTAATTATATTGATAGTTTTCCTAATAGTGAACCAACTTTGCATTCCTAGAATAAATCCTAGCTGACCAAATTGTATTATTCTCATGATAAGTTGCTGTACTCTTTTTTGCTAATATTTTATTTAAATTTTTTGCATCTGTATTCCTGAGAGAAATTGGTCTTTAATTTTCTTTCTCCATTTTGTCTCTTCCCAATTTCGGTATCAGTACCATATTTGTGTCATAAAAAAGAATTTGGTAGGATTCCTTCTTCTCCAATTTTCCCAAATAGTTTGTAAAGTATTGGAATCAATCATTCTTTAAATGTTTGACAGAATTCACAAGTAAATCCATCTGGCCCTGGAGATTTTTTCCTAGGGAGTTCATTGATGGCTTGTTCAATATCTTTTTCTGAGATGAGGTTTTTAAAGTAATTTACATGCTCTTCAGTTAATCTAGACAACTTATGTTTTTGTAAATATTCATCCATTTCAATAAGGTTGTCAAATTTATGTGCATACAATTGAACAAGATAATTTCTAATTATTGTTTTAATTTCCTCTTCATTGGAGGCAGATTCACCTTTTTTCATTTTTTATACTCATAATTTGTTTTTTTTTTCTTTTTTTATCATATTGACTAAAGGTCTATCAATTTTATTTCATTTTTTCATAAAACCAGCTCTTTGTTTTATTTATTAATTCAATAGTTTTCTTAATTTTAATTTTATTAATCTCTCCTTTGGTTTTCAGTATTTCTAATTTAGTATTTAATTGGGGATTTTCAATTTGTTCTTTTTCTAGCTTTTTCAATAGCATGCCCAATTTATTGACCTCCATTTTCTCTATTTTATTCATGTATGCATGGAGAGATATAAAACTTCCCCTAAGAACTGCTTTCATTGCATCCCACAAGTTTTGGTATGTTGTCTCATTATTGTTATTCTCCTGAATGAAATTACTGATTGTTTCTATAATTTCTTGTTTGACCCACTCATTCTTTAGGATTAAATTATTTAGTTTCCAATTAGTTTTTAGTCTATCTTTCCACAGCCCTTTATTACATATAATTTTTATTGCATCATGATCTGAGAAGGATGCATTTAATATTTCTGCCTTTCTGCTCTGAATTGTAAGGTTTTTATGCCCTAGTACATGGTCAATTTTTGTGTATGTGCCACGTACTGCTGAAAAGATGGTATATTCCTTTTTATCCACATTCATCTCTAGGGATCTGTCATATCTACTTTCACTAAAATTCTGTTCACCTTCTTTACTTCTTTCTTGTTTATTTTGAGGTTAGATTTATCAAATTCAGAGAGGGTGAGATTATATAGTATAGTTTTGCTATCTATTTCTTCCTCTAATTCCCTTAAGTTCTCCTCTAGGAATTTGGATGCTATACCGCTTGGTGCATATATATTAAGTAATGATATTGCTTCATTCTTGATGGTGTCTTTTAGCAGGATATAGTTTCCTTCTTTATCTCTTTTAATTAGATCTATTTTTGCTTTTGCTTTATCTGAGATAGGCATTGCTACCCCTGCTTTTTTTTACTTTAGCTGAAGCATAATATGTTCTACTCCAGCCTTTTACCTTTACCCTGTTCGTATCCCCTCGTTTCAAATGTGTTTCTTGTAGGCAGCATATTGTAGGATTATGATTTTTAATCCATTCTGCTATCTGCCTCTGTTTTACAGGAGAGTTCATCCTATTCACATTCACAATTATGATTACTATCTGTGTCTTTCCCTCCATCCTATTCCCTCCCCTGTTTATGCTTTTATTTTTCCCTTCTCCCTTCCCCTTCTTAAGAGTTTTCCCTTTGACCACCGCCTCCCTCAGTATTCCTTCTCTATGCACATCCCTCCCTTTACCTACCATTCCCCCTTACTACTATTTCCCTCCCTCCTAACCACCCCTTCTTTTTCCCCCTTACCCTTCCTAGTGCCTGTAGGGCACAATAGATTGGAGTATGTTATTCCCTCCTTGAACCCAAACTGATGAGAGTAAATTTCATACACTGCTCTGCTCCCTCCCTCCTTTCCCTCTACTATAATGAGTTTTTGTGTCTTTTCACGTTAGAATCCTAAACTTAACTGATTATGCTAATCCCTCCTTGAACCAGAACCAATGAGAGTAAAGTTCATGTAATGTTCATCCTTCTTTCCCTCTATTATGTTTTATGCCTCTTTGTGTGGCATAATTTATCCTTTTCTGCCTCTTCCTTTCCTTTTCTCCCATTACAATCCCTTTGCACCCCTTAATAAGGATTTTTATCATCACATTAGCTCATTTATACCCACACCCTCTATCTATGTATATCCCTTTTAAATGTCACAATAATTATATAAATCTCAATATTGACAGGCATCAGCTTCCCATATAGGGATGTAAACAGTTTTCTCTTATTGAATCACAAGTTATGTGAATGTGTGCATGTGTGTGTGTGCATGTGTGTGTGTGTGTGTGTGTGTGTGTGTGTGTGTGTGTGTGTTTTCATTGTTTACCTTTTTATGTTTCTCTAGAGTCTTGTATTTGGTGATCAAATTTTTATTGAGCTCTGGCTTTTTCTTCAGGAAAGTCTGGAAGTCCCTTATTTCATTGAATGACCATCTCCTTGCCTGAAAGATAATGCTCAGTTTTTCTGGGTAGTTGATCCTTGGTTGCAGTCCAAGCTCTTTTGCCTTATGAAATATCACATTTCAATCCCTTCAATCTTTTAATGTAGAAGCTGCTAGGTCCTGTGTGATTCTGATTGTAGTTCCATGATATTTGAATTGTTTCTTTCTGGCTGCTTGCAGTATTTTCTTCTTGACCTTATAATTCTGGAATTTGGCTACTATATTTCTTGGAGTTTTCAATTTGGGATCTCTTTCAGGAGGAGTCAGGTGAATTCTTTTGATAACTATTTTACCTTCCAATTCTAGGAACTCAGGACAGTTTTCTTTGACCATCTCTTGGAGGGAGTTGTCCAGGCTGATATTTTCATCATGACTTTCTGGTAGACCAGTAATTCTTAGATGATCTCTCCTGGATCTGTTCTCCAGGTCAGTTGTTTTTCCAATGAGATATTTTACATTTTCTTCTAATTTTTCAATCTTTATATTTTGCTTGACTGATTCTTGATGCATCATAGAGTCAATAGCTTCAATTTGACTGATTCTAATTTTTAGTGAATTATTTTCCTCAATTAGTTTTTGAAACTCCTTTTCCATATGTTCAGATTTCATTTTTAGGGAGGTAGTTTCTCCAGTTAGATTTTAAACCTCCCATCTCAGTTCACAAATTTTACTTTTTAAGGATTTGTTTTCTTCAATGAGATTTTTTTTTTCATTTTGGCCAATGTAATTTTAAAAGAGTTGGTCAATTTATCTTCCACCTCTCTAATTTGGCTTTTAAAACCTCTTCCAAGGATGCTTTTTGGGCTTGAGACCAGTTTATATTTTCTTCTGTGGTCTCAGATGTGTGTATAGAGTCAATGGTGTCTTTTGAAAGTGATTCTTCTTGTTCACAATAATAGGATTCAATTGTCTTTGGTTGCTTCTGGCCCATTGTGATTGCCTATTTCCTGGCTTTTAAAGTGGATTTCTGTTTCTGGGGTACAGAGGGCTCTGACCCACACTCCCCAAGATGGGATCTAGGGGCCTTGTTGTTGACTTTGTGTACTGTTGCTTCTGGGTGTCTAGACTGAGGCCAAGACCAGGACTCTCAGTATTTCCCCTGAGTTACCCAAAGGCTCATAGTGTAATGTGTGGGGGAGGGGTGGTCTGGTCACTTCAGGTTTCTACCTCTGTGCCCTGGACTGGAGCTCAGGCAGGTTCAGCAGCTGGCAGCCTGCCATGTTGGTGTCTGCAGATTTCCTTGATTGTGCTAAGGCACACCCGGGCTTCTGTTAGCATTTGCTGGCTCTACCCCCCTGGGCTTAGGGATCTCCTGCTGGTTAGCTGAGATGGATTTTATTGGGATGCCTCCCACCCTTCACTTCAGGCTCAGCACAGAATCAGTCACATCCTTCCTCTAGGATTCCCAAGCCTGCTGCTGTTTCCACTATTTCAGGATTTTACACTAGGGCAATAATCTCTGGGTTTTCAGGGTCAAGGAGGGGGATGAGAGCAGCTAGGGCAGTGGTTCTCAACCTCTGGGTTATGTTCAATTTGTAACAATGAAAATACATCCTGCATACCAGATATTTACATTATGATTCATAACAGAAGCAAAATTAGTTATGAAGTAGCAACAAAAATAATTTTATGGTTGGGGGTCACCACAACATGAGGAACTGTATTAAAGGGTTGCGGTATTAAGAAGGTTGAGAACAACTGAGCTAGGGTTTACTCTGCCATGTTGGCTCCTGGAAGTTCAGGTAGGTGATTTTTAAAGATCCAGGCTGTGGGCTGATAGCCCCAGGAGAAGCTGCTGTTGTTGCCTTGAGCCCTGCACTTTCTCTTACCCAGCTCTGACTGATCCTCCTTCCTGTGGTGAGAGGTCTGTGAAGCCAGGGCTTGCTCTCACTCTACTGTAGCCTGGTCTCAGGTCCATGCTAGTGCAGCTTGCACACTCCGTGCTCCCCCTGCCCAGTCCTATATGCACACTTTCCCAGACTGGGAATATGCCACACTCCATCTCACAATGGATTATGACACTCTAAAATCCATTCAGATTCACTTTTTAGAGGTTACTGACAGAATTCATGGAGGAGCTTGGAGGAGCTCCTGCCTCTACTACACCATCTTCCAATCTAGGATTTCTCACATTTACACGTGAGCACCAATGATGGGTTTCCCTCGCCCTAGAACTGAACTACTCCTTCTAAGTGAAACCATTCATTGGATCATAGATGTAGAGTCAGAAAGGACTTTAGAGGATATTCAATCTGCTCTTAAAAAAAAATATGTGTGTGTATGTGTGTGTGTGTGTATAAATAGGGAAACTGAGATAGAGTTTTTAAAAATTGACATGACTAGGGTCATACAACTTACTAGCTATGCCTGAAGTGGGGTTTGAACTCAGTTCTTCCTAACTCCAAGTTCAGTTCTTTACTCTGTCATTACTTTTTTCTGATTATGCCCTTCATGTTGTGTTCTAGTTATATCGCTTAATGGTGCTTCAAAATCCAGGGTCTATGTCTTTGCCACTCTTTGCTGCCATTGAGAAATTGTGACATCTATAAAACCTTACATCTAGTTTCTGGGAATTCTATTGACCCAAGCCGTTAGAGACAGTTTAGGACCATGGAGTGATTGTCAACAATTTCCAGACACACATACATATACATATGCATGCATGCATGCATGCATGTATATATGTGTATATACACACATACACATACATATACATGTGTGTGTGTGTACAAACATATTTTGACTGATCTAAATATTCCTCCAACCAACATACAAGCCCAAATGGTCCCTTACCTTCATCCCTTCAAACTTAACCTCTCCTTATGTGGACTGTTAACTGTAGGTTTGTAGAACTCTTAACCTGTAGGTTGGTCGCTTCTGAATATGCCAGAGAATGAAACTTGGAAATACGGCTCCTTGTTAAGGCCTTTGACTCCAGGCGGAAAAGACTACTTTAAACGTTTAGGAAAAATGGTTATTTGTTCCCTTCTAAAAGTGGTTGAGGGACTGAGACTTGAACTCCCTCCTCCTTCCCCCTGATGTCAATGCTTTATCTCCATAGCGGTCAAAAAAGATTCTTTCTCATGCCCTCCAAACCCATTTCTTTCTTTTGACTGAGGTCTGCTCCCTTGGAGCATGGTGTGGTGTGACCAAATGCTACTCCTCCCAGCTAACAGTCCCTACTTTGGCTAGAGAATATTTCTTCACACCTTCATTATTATATCCCCAGACAGCCCATTTGAAAACAGTTCTTTGGATACTATGACCAATATGTTCTAATCAGGCCCATATGGCTTTTGTGCCTCTCTCTTTAGAACCTAAAATAATCATATTGCCAACTTACTCTCCCAGTAGTCTTTTTCATATAGCTAAGTTAGACTTAAATAAAACATCTGGAAATTCAATTTGGTTGCCTAATTTGAACCAGACTAAAACCAATCTGTATAAAACTTTATAGACTTTCTCAGGCATTGTACCTTATCTTTTCCATACCTCAGAGCATTGTAATTTGGTTACCAGGAACAGGATTTGGCCACCTCTTCTTTCTCTAGAACTATAGATTTATTTTGCTTTGTTTTGAAGGCAGTGAATTTGACTGCTTGGTGGTGATGGTTTGGAAATGGGGGGATGAGTTAAGTTTGGACTCTATTTGAAAAAAATCTATTTGTTTTAATCTTATTTAACCCTAAACTTTCCTGTGCTAGAAGAGGGAACTGAGCAAGGGAAGCAAATGTTACATCAGAGTAGAGGAGCACATATTACCATGAATAAGCTATGAAATTTATCTCAGCAGTTGTGTACTTGGCTGTATAGCTTGAATGTTGGTAATAAACTACCTAGTTTTCTCTTCTTTACTAGGATTTTGACCAGGTACTAGGATTATAATTAAAGAGAAAGTTTTGAGAACAAAATAGAAGGTGCCACTTCTTGTAGTAGATAGAGACAGGACCTTTCCTTGTTCTGAAGTGGATTCTGCCAATGGTCTGTAGATAGCACATGTATTTAGGTGACAGGTTCAAAGGGCCCAACATCTCCCTAACTTTAGCTCCTGGATGCTGTCTTTTAGGCAACGTGGGTATTCCATGACTTCCAGGGGAGCTCACTATTCCTCTTGGGATAATGTTTGGAATCTTCATTGATCAATTGTATTTATTAAGTAGGATCTGCTGAGCAAACACGTGCACTAAGTACTGGAGGAAGGGGGACGATGAAAAGAAATACAAGAGACATTTTCTGTGCTTGAGGAGCTTATAATTTAATAGAGGAGATGAAGTACCTACACATGAAAAGAGAACTAGTAATATACAAGACAGGGTAGATAAGGTAGATCCAGATAGATCAAAATGAGGAGAAAGACATTTGAGGTGTCCAAAGGAATAGAGATCCAAGACATGTGAAATCAACAGTGAGTAGCTGACTTGGATGGCTCTCACAGGGGAATGGGAACTTATGTGTGGGAAAAATGAAAATACAAGTTAAGATCTCATAACTGAGGGTTTCGAATGTCTGGTTATACATTTTGGACTTTACCTGGTGCCCATGGTATTCAAATTTATTATCCAATCTAGCATCAAGTGGCTGCTATTTATAGACTGCCGTGATACTCTCCTTCCTTCGTCATTGAGTTCAGTGACTGACTCACACTCTTTCCTCCTTATCTTCTACCTTCACATTAAGGTACTTTAACACACATATTGATACCCTTTCAAATGTCTTAAATTCCCAGTTTCTCACTCATTTCCCATGACCTGCTCCTCCAGTCTTCCTCAGCCTCACTCAGATCTGATCCTCCCTTGAACTTGCCATTGCCTACAAAAGTTCCCCTTCAGTACTCAGGAATGTCTGAATTCCTTTATCAGGTCATAATCTTATATCATTCCTTATTTTCCTATGATTTGTGATCTCTAACTCTTTTTTTAAATTTTGGGGATTTTTTTTTTTACTTTTAACAGCATTTTATTTTTTCCAATTACATGTAAAGACAATTTTTAACATTCTTTTTTAAATAAAATTTTGAGTTCCAAATTTTCTTCCTCCCTTCCTAAGGCAGTAAACAATTTGATATAGGTTATATATGTGCGATCATGTAAAACCTACTGCCACCTTAGTCATGTTTTGACAGAAGAAATAGTTTGCAGTAAAAAAAAAATTACAGTTTGCAAAAGGAAAAAAACCCCACAAAAATAAAGCAAAAATGGTATGTATGCTTCAATCTTCATTCAGACTCATCAGTTCCTTCTCTGAATGTAGATAGCCTTTTCCATCAGGAGTCTTTTGGAATTGTTTTGGATTATTGTATTTCCAAGAAGAGCTAAATCAATCATAGTTGATCATTGCACAATGCTGTTGTTACTGTATACAGTGTTCTTCTGGTTCTGCTCACTTCACTTTGCATCAGTTCATGTAAGTCTTTCCAGCTTAAAAGTGTTCTTTTAAAAATTTTTAAAATTTTTTTTTGCTTGTTGGAGGAGGGAGGCCAGGGCAATTGGGGTTAAGTGACTTGCCCAAGGTCACATGGCTAGTAAGTACTAAGTGTCTGAGGCTAGATTTGAACTCAGATCTCCAGTGCCAGTGCTCTATTCACTGCACCACCTAGCCACCCCCTGACTGTGTTCTTGATCTTTGCAACATCTTTTCCTTCCACCCCTCATTTCTTTACCAGATCATCACTCCTACACTGACTATCCTCCTTCTCTTTCTCCATCTTGACCCTTTGGTGAACCAGCTCAATTCTACACCATTCTCAGCACTTGATTCTTCTGCTTCTTTGTCTTATTTATTGTTCACCATGGCTTGCCAAGCCCCAGCCCTGAATTACTACCACCATCCTTTGCTCCTTTCTATTCATGTGCTTCTGAATAGATCTGAGATCATGAAACTACACTGAACCCACTACACATTCAAGCTTTCTAATGTCACCTGGGTCCTCATTTCAGCTAGGTGAGCATTCTATCCCTCCCCAGGCAGTTAGGTGGCACCATAGTGCACAGAGCACTGAGTCTATAGGGGAAGACCTGAGTTCAAATAAGACCTCAGACACTTTACTAGCTGTGTGACCCTGGGCAAGTCACGTAACCCTGTTTGCTTCAGTTTTCTCATCTTTAAAATGAGGATGGTAATAATACTTAACTCCCAGGGTTGTTGTAAGGACAAAATAAGATAATATTTGTAAAGTGTCTAGCATAGTTCCAGGGATTAAGCAGACTTAATAAATGCTAGATAGATGGCACGGTGGATAGAATGCTAGACCTGAAGTCAAGAAAATTCATCTTCCTGAATTCAAATATGGCCTCAGATACTAGCTGTGAGACCCTAGGCAAATCACTTCATCCTGTTTGCCTCAGTTTCCTCATCTGTAAAATGACCTGGAGAAGTAAATGGCAAATCACTCTAGTATTTCTGCCAAGAAAAACCCAAATGAAGTCATGAAGTGTCAGACATGACTTAAAAGACTCAGCCACAACAAATGCTTATTTCTTTCCTTCATTCCTTTCCTAATTCATTCTTCTACCCTTTCATTTTCATAGTTTACTACTGTTATTAGGGATTTATACCTTAATAAGAATGAATTCCAAATCTTTTCCTGAGCACAAGGCCTGAGAGTCACTGAGATGATAAAGACCTAAATAGAGTGGTGGCAGTAGGGATTAGGGAGCAAAGACCAGATACAAAAGAAGAGAGGAAGGAAGGAAAGGTCAAAAGCTTATGGCTGATCTAGAATCTCTCTAGCCCAAGATTCTGTCAAAATGGGATCAAGGGGTTGTAGGAGAAGGATTTTAGGAATTGTCTTCCAAGATATTTTTCCCAAAGGACAAAAAAAATATCAAAAATACCTTTAATTCTCTTTGCAGTATCCTTTATGGATTTTTGTCCAGAAATTTATCAACAGGCTTCTTGAGCCTATTTAAATGCTTGGCTTGAACAGCCTTTTAGAGAAGGGGTTTTAACATTTTTTATGGACCCCTTCTCAGAATCATGTTTTGCTGCCCAAATTCATAATGGAGGAAATGATAAATTTCAGTTGGAGGTTAATGAAAATAAAGATGTATTTTTCCCCGTCCAAGTTCACAGACCACTGGAATCTATCTATAGGTCCCTTGGGGTCCATGAGTCCCAGGTTAAGAACCCCCGTTTTAGGTTAATGAGTTCCATAAGTTTACTGTTGCCTGTAAATACCATCATCTATTAATTTGGCACTTTCTTTTTTTAGCTTCATGTCTAGGAACAGTGCTGTCATACTTGTGTCTAAGGATTTAATGACTGAGAAAGCTAGTGCTCCCCCTTTCCAACCCTACAATGAGTTTAAAGCATTCTTCTTTATGACCTCAAAGCCTTTATCTTGCTCATACTGATGAGCCCAATTCTTTTCAAGTTTTCCTCTTTACTTCGAGGATTTTTCCCTTTGCCCTACTGTCAATCCAGATCTAGGCTTCCTTCAAGGTTAAGCTTAAGGACCCATCTCCTCTAGGGAATCTTCAGTCATTAACTCCAGACCACAATACTCTTCCCTTGTAATGGGATCTTATGCTTCAAACCTCTGGTGGTCCTTTGATCTCCATGTGGGTACTGTCCTAGCAATAGACTATGTCTACTTTCCTAGGACCAGTGTAGCTAAGTACTAAGAGGCTTGTGGCCAGTCAACTAGTCACCTGGCAATGTTTTTTTTCAGCCATGCTAACTTGGCAACCAAAAAAAAAAATGAAATGACTCTCAGGATTATGTGATCCTTCCCCTTTCTCTCCCCACCCCCTCATCGCATTTCTACAGCATTAATTTAAGAGTATTGGAGAAGGGGGAAAAAATGCTCTGAATCATATATTTTTAGACCATCTGTAAGTATTAACATAGCAGTTGAGACCCAAAACATTAGATTCTTGTCTTGTGACCAATAAGTGGAAATATGATTGAAGATAGTATAGTAACACTAAAAATAGTAATAATAAATGACTAGTTGAGAACACTGAAGCAGATAGTTCTTGAGTGATTTGCCTAGAACCCTAAAGGTAGTAAGTGTCTGAGGCAGGATTTGAACTCAGCTCTTTTTGACTTCACGTCTAGCATCCATTGCAGTATCTGGCACCAATGTACTTCCCAGCTCTATAAGCTTAACAAAATATCATCCCCACACAAAGTTGATAGTATAAGTATTATTCTCTCTATATGTTTTACATATAAAGTAGCTTAGGCTTAGGGAAGTTAAGTGACTTCACTTTTGTCTTTGTATCTTTAATGCTTGGTGCCCAGTACTAGTAGTTAACAAATGCTTGTTAATTGACTGGTTGATTGATTGTGAAGAGCAGAGCTAGACTGTAACAAAACCTAACTCTTGTTAGCCTGTGCTGCCCCATACCCTACTCTAATTTTTTCATTCCTCTCCAATGAGACCATTTTGTGAATCCAAAGTGTCTAGCACTGGGCATTTTAGGAGGTCAACAAATGATTATAACATAAATGATACATAATAGAAATGCTCAGTCAATGAAAATCCAAGTTCTTAGATGACTAATGAGAAGTAGATTTTCACCATCTTGTGTGTGTGTGTGTGTGTGCACATGCACATGTGCATGTGTATATATTTACATGCACACATACAACCCAAGGTGGCAGATGCCATCAGTCCAGATGCAATTCTTGGGTATAGGGGGGTGTCTCTCTAAGGGGAATAGAATCTCATTAATTCTTACTTTTCTCCTTTGCAAACACAATAATTCTAAAAAAAAAAAAACCTGTCACTTTTGCCCCATTTCTCAGTTGCGTTTACACAGCCGCAGCTGAAGGGAAGCCTCATTACTAACACTTTATTAAGCTTGCAAAACAGCCTGGGAAGTGCAGTCTGAAGCATAAAGAGCTAAACTTGCCAAAATAAATGAACAAAGTACATTCTTGATGCCAGGCCCCTTTGGGAAATGGAAACCCAGGAGACCTAGGAGAATATTGGGATGCAACTTTATTAACTTCACTTGAGCACATGGCAATTAGCCCTAGGCTGCTCCATCCAGCTTACTCATTCCTGGCCAGAATGCAAAACCCAGACTTTACTTCCTCCCTCCCTCAAACTTCCAACTGATCTGCCTGCTGGCCCGTCCTTCCCAGAGGGGAAACTGGATGCCAAAGCCCACCGTGTGCCTCATGGCAGCCCAAGAGCCTCTTTGGGATACCAGGCTTGGGAATGACCGTCATTCAGAAAAACTATCGAAATGGCACAGTGAGGATTAAAGGGGCCAGGAGAACAGAGAGACCCTTGCCAGCATAGACTAGGCTTATTCATAGAATCCTAGCTTGGGAAGGAATGTTTGGGGGCATCTAGCTGAAACAAGAACCAGGCAGATGCTTTTCCTCTACAACTTTCCTGAAAGGGGGTCACCTTGGATTTACTTACATACCTTCAGTGACAGGAAAGTCAGGGCCTGGGAGATATTTCATTCCTTTGTAGAAGAAATCTAATTGTTAGTTGGTTCTTCCTTAAAGTTGAGGCAGAATTTGCCTCCCTGGAGTTCCCGCCTAGTCCTGCTCTCTGAGAGGAGAATAAATGAAGTCCCTCCTAAACAAGATAGTCCGTAAGCATTTGATGTCTCCCCTGAGTCTTTTCTTTTCCAGCATTTCTAAGAGCTACTATGCACAGAGGAAAATGCTTCATTCAGACCTCCACTTATACTTACTTTGATGGAATAAGACCTGACCTTCTAAACCAGAAGTTCTTAATCTGGGATTCATATACCCTTTCAGGTTGGTGATAGATTTTGGGGGTGGGGGTCCATGAACTTGGATAGGAAAGAAATATATCTTTATTTTCATTCACATCTAACTGAAAGAATAAAGTCTTTTCCTTATTCTAATTGAAAGCATTTCCTTCCTATCTGAAATTTAAAACCAACCAACCAACAAAAAATATGCCAAAACATTATTCTCAGAAGAGGTCCATAGGTCTCACCAGATTCTTGAAGGAGTCCATGACACAAAGGTTAAAAGACCCTTTAATCCATGTCTTTCATTTTTCAAATGAGAAAAGAGAGCCCCAGAAGGGGACCTAATTCTCACTATGCCAGGTCACTGAAAAGTGTCCAGAACTTTCATGCCTTTTATTATTATTGTTATTAAACATCAGGAACCTGGGCAAGTTGCTCTTCTGAGAATTCATTGGATCATATATCTGCAAGTAGAAGAGACCATGAAATCCAATCTCCTTATTTTACAAATGAAGAAAGTGAGGATGAAATGACGGAACTTAGGAAGACTAAGTTACTTGCTTAAAGTTACAAGTTAGTAAGCGTCATAGGTGGGATTTGAACCCATGCCCTCCCTCTCTAGATGTGCTCTTTTTTTTTTCCATTGTGTCATATGTTCATTTGTCCTATGCAAGAGTCCCTCACCTTGATTTGGCTGTTTAGAAATGTTGCTTGGGTGAGGTTCCATGTCCCATCCAAAATTTGTTCTGTGATTTATGGGAGATTATGTATATCTGTTCTGATATCAGCCTTAAAGATTATGAACATCTCTTCATTCTTTATTATGTATCTATCATTTTCAAATTGACATAACTCTTTTTTTAGAAGCTATTTTTATTTTTAATCTGAAGGCCAATCTCAGGGCTACTGAGTTCCAAAGACTTATTTTGATGATGATGTGGAGTAAGATGTCTTTTCCTTTGTCCCCTGACTTTCTTCATTGCATTCATTAAGAACCCTTTCCTCCTTCAAAACCCAAAGGGTAAAAAAAAAAAAAGAATGAGAATGAAGAAGATTTAATTCCTTTCAAAAAACTATGTCATTGTTATTCTTGAGGGTTCAGAAGACTGTCAAGTTCTTGCCATAGGAATCACTAGGTTTCCTTGAGTCCAAAGATTCGAAAGGTCTCAAAAGGACCTCAAAAGGTCTTGGGGCAGTGAAGCAGCAGAGTAAATATGTTACTATTTCAGTAACTAGTAACCAGCAACATTAACTAGTAACATTACTGTCTCTGGTAATGGGCAATCACCAGGTTTGCTTGATAGTGATGATGACTCCTTGGGGGATTTGTTCTACACAATTTCCAGAGCTCAAAGGTAAGGCTGAGGAGAAATAAACCTGTGAGCTTCAAGGAAGTATGGTGGTTCTTGGGAAACGGCAAATAGAATAGGACTAAATCTATTTCCATCTAGGTAAGGAGATGAAAGGAATGAATCTGGGACAAGAACTGTGGACACCCTTAATATGACTTCAAGTCTTAGCTTTGTGGGAAACCCCATATCCTTCCCATATTCTTTCATAGCTTGGCTTAGTAGAGAGATAGAGCCCATCTCAGAGTCAGGAACACCTGGGTTCCAGAACTGCCTCTTGCCGTTTGACCTTGGGCACCTAGCTCGGTACCTCAGGAAGCTCTTCAGTCAAAAAGTTGCAGAGCAGGTGATATCTGCATAGGTGGAGATTTCCTTCCTGAGAATTTCTGATACCAACAAAATAATAGGTCTGATGAAAAAGGAAAACCTTTCTTTTAGGTTCAGTCTGGTATATGGGGTGTTCAGGGAGGTGTGAGGGCTTGCTGATCCTTTTCAAAACTTTGGTATCCACCTATCACCTAGCTCTCACCAGTGACTCCAAGAAGCTTTAGCATGTGCACATCACGGTAAAACCATCTCAGCAGAAGGGTTAAACCAGGTTGAGGGTAACTGGCAGGCCTTAAACCTCTTGGTGAATTAGGATGATGTCCACTCCAAGCAAGTGAAAACTTCTCCGGGAGGAATGGTCAGATGAGAACTACTGGTTCCAGTGGCCATGCAGGTAGCTGAAGTGGGCTCTGTGGAGCACTGAGAGATTGGTCAGATATCAAAGAAGTCAAGGTCATCCATTGCATCCCTGGCTATCACCAGTTGTCTTGATTTTTATCCTACGTAGATGACTCTGGAAGATACTTTGCACAACTCCAGCTGCCCTTAAATCTAATTCAAATATTGGTCTTCTTTGAAAATGAAGGATGAACACCAACACACTTCTCACATGTAGAAATGGTCACTGTAAGGGTGCAATTGGACCCTCTGCCAATGTTAGTCCTTTATTACTCTTCACTAATGGGCTTCGATCTTAAAATACCTCATGGGAAATGGTAGAACTTTACTTCTGTCATGAGTCATTTACATTTTAGTGTGACTGCTTTTCAGATCCTTTCCAGAGAGCGGATTTTGATAGAGAAAATGTATGAAGAATAGTGGGTATTTGAGTAGGAAGAAAGAAATATCACTAAAAGGCATGGAAGGGTATAGAACTAAGGAAAAAACTACATGTACTGATCCATATTCCCTGAATTTGTTCTGTTTGATTCTTATTCCACCATTTTGCACATGCAGTCCTGCATTCCTGGAATGTCCTTTCCCAATTGAAAGCCTTTCCATCCTTTCAAGGCCCAGCCTTCATGTTACTTCTTTGGCAACGTGGAAATTTCTTTGAAGTAATGCTGTTCAGTGAAAAGAACAGTAGACTTGAAGTCTAGCTTCAAATCCCATCTCTGATTCTACTGGGCAGTCATTTATTATACTTGGGCCTTGTTTTCCTTGTCTTCAAGATGAAAGGTTTGGACTAGAAGGCTTTTTGAGGTCCCTCAAGTCTCTTAGAGCACTTTATACTTTGGTTTATGGCATTTAAAGCTGCAGGGGGACACTTAGTCATTATTTATCCCAAACAGCCCTTCCATTTTTATTAATGAGTAAACTGAGGGCCAGAGAGGTTACCTGTGGTCACGTAAGTAGTAAGCAGTAGAGCTGGGATTTACCAGCATCTTCTTTGCTTCCAAATCTGATACTTTTTCCTGTTTATTCTGCCCATAGCATGTTTGTTCGTGTTTGTTGGTTGTCTCCCCCATCAGACTGTGAGCTCCCTGAGGGCAGGGACCATCTTTTGCTTCTTTTCACATCCTCAGAGCTTAACACAGTACCTGGCACACAGTAAATTACTCACTAAATTCTCATTTAATGATTGGCTATATATAGTGAGTTGAATGCCCAGCGTAGCTATAACTAAAGGGCAGGACTCAAAAGGGGGCAGCTAGGTGGCACAGTGGATAGAATGCCAGGTCTAGAATGAGTAAGACTCATCTTCCCAAATTCAAATCTGGCCTGAGACACTTATTAGTTACAAGACCCTGCACAAGTCATTTAATTCTATATGCCTCAGTTCTTCATTTGTCAAATGAGCTGGAGAAGGACATGGGAAACCGCTCCAGTGTCTTTGCCAAGAAAACCCCAGATATGGTCAAGAAGAGATGAACATGACTGAAAAATGACTGAATGACAACAACAGGACTCAAAAGGCACTACTCCTTCCCTTGAGGAATGTCCATTCCCCAGTCTGCTGGGCAATGTCCATACACACATAAAGGTGATGGTTCCCTTGCTGGGTCTCACTCATGACTCATCCTGATAATTCCTGCTCTTGGTGCATTTGCTATATACAGGGGGATGAAGGTGGGAGTGTGTTGGCTTAGATTGGGACAGGAATAAAAAAGCTTAAGTAATTTTATAATAGAGACATTAAGACAGTACTAAATAAAATGATGCTGACTTCCTTAGAGCCTCTCTGCATACCATTCTCAAGGTTCAACCCCATGAAAGCTTCTGAGAGGTGGGACAGCTTCACTATTATCTCCTATTTATGTAATACTTTACAATTTACTAAATACTTTCCTCATAAACACTGTGTGAAGTGGATAGTACAGGATTTATAGTTCCCATTTTATAGATGAACAATCTGAGATTCAGAGACATTAAGTCATCTGCTTATGGTCACATGGCCAGTTGGCATATGAATATTAAATAATATTATTATTAATAATATTAAAACCAAGCTCAATGCACAAAACATTCAATGGAATAACACAGTGAGAAAAGTTTAAACAGATCACTTCTTCTAAACTTGGTGCTCACTCTTTCATAAAAACATCAATCATCACTGGAGAGATTGGCCTTACTTAGAGAACATAGAGGATGTGCAGAGAAACATGTGGCCAGAGTTCATGGGCAGAGGGATGTAGAAACAGTGAAAAAGCACATTTAGGGTAAACCAAACTTCAGATACTACCTGAAGGAAGACAACTGGGAGCTGCTGTCTTTTTGTGATGTCATCATACTGTTCTCCCTAGGCCTTCTTCCCATGACTTTATTCCTTTGATGTTCTCTCAGATGAGGGAGCCACACTGTGATCTTTTCTTTCTGAGAGACCATCTCTGATGAGAAACTCTCTTTCTCTCCATAGAAGGCTTGATTCTGGAATTGTTGAACTTGGGGTTGTTAGAGCCAAATTCCAGAGGAAAAGCTGAAATCCAGAAAATTTTACCATCTAGACAGCTTTCTACAGCTGCACTATGGTTGAGAGTATTGTGTATTGTGTGCTGTCTCTGTGGGGTTGGATCCAGGAACAAGCCTGGCTACAATTATCTCCCAGTCACATGGCACACAGTTCCTCTCTTCATGGCTACCAAGTTTTTAGAGCAGATAACTCCTATGTGACTTTTCCAAAGCCAGTCATTAATGGCTCCTAAGTGAGGGAACCTCTTTCCTATAGGACCTCTTTCCCATGCTGTCTCTTGAAGTCTCAAAGATTGAAGAGTCAAAAGAGTTTATAGACTTCTATTTATAGATCAATGGGAAAAGTGGTTTCTTCCACAACATTAGTCCTTTCAGAGTTCAAGTTAGCCAATTCACCTGTAATTATGACTTAAATCTGTCCGCCAAGAGATAACTGACCACTTTGTGCCCTTTAGAGGAAGGTACAATTAACTCCCTCCCCTCCAAAGGTTCACTTCCATATGAATTTTTCAAGTTGATCAGGAACTCCCATAATCAATGCCTTGCTACTGAACTGAGTGAGTGATGCTTTATAGCAAAATTCCATTATATTAAAAAAATGAATTGCTGAGAGCCTCTGAAGTCATTAAAACCTGACAGGTTTATTGGGAAATACAACTTAGAGAGGCAACATGTTGTGGTGAATAGACAACCAGACTCTGGGGAAAGAAGACTTGGGTTCAAGTCTATCCTTTGACATTTGTGGCTGCATGACCCTGGGTAAGTCATTTAATTTCTCAGTGCTCCTGACAATTATCTGAGATTATAAGTGGCAGAGCAGGTACAAACCTGCATTGGCAGGGGGAATTTATTGTTAGTTCACAATATCTATGACATCACATAAAATCCAAAGTCCAAACTTGCTGGAGAAGATGGGTCTCCTGAAAATATTGCTGTAGAGTAAGTATTGTCACTAGAATGGCTACCACAGAGACCACTTGGAAGAGTGGTTTCAGTTATCAGGCATGAGTACTCAGCAAATTCATTAATGAAGCAATGTTTATTAAAAGCTTGATGTGCACAGAGGACAGTACATGCTGCTGGCAGAAGTATAATTTAGAAGATTAATGGGAGACTGACCAGTAGGAATACTATCCTTTCCTTTGAACACATGCAACTGACTCTGCCTAGGTCCAACTTACATGGATGCTAGGGAAAACTGCTTCCAGATATTTGTAATGGAGGATCTCACCCTACACTTCAGGGTATGTACAGGTATTCTCTTACAGTCTCTTTGTTTGCTTACTATGTGGTAAAGGAAAATCTTAGAATGCATTGTTAAGCTGGAACTGGGCATGTATATCAAAGATACAAATAAGTAAAATCTGTCCTTTTCCATTCTGCTGTCCACTAGATATGAGGACATTGTGTTTTTGAGTTCCAGAGGTCCAGTGATGAGGGGAGGATCATCTTTCTGCCCCTGGGCCAGCCTGAGAGCACCTGGCCTCCTAGGCAAGCCTGTGTCTAGCATGGAACAATGTCCTGCTTGTGTCTTCTTTCCTTTGGTACAGGGCTTTGTGGTGCCAGCCAGAAAAGATTGCAAATATTTGAAGGACTGGGTTCCTATTGGCCAGCTCCATATTAATTAATATTAATTAACATATTGGCTCAGCCCTCGCTGAGCTTTTTCTGTCTGGTAAGGAGCTAAGACAAGCACAAATTATTGTAATATTTATGATAAGGGCATCAGGGCCATGTGAAACAGTGCCGTGGCAACTGAGGTTGTAGGCAAGCCCATTATAGACAGGAAATTATGGAAGACTTGATGGAAGAGACTGTATGTGAGATGGGCTTTAAAAGATAAATAGGAATTCAAGAAACAAAGAAGAGGGAGGTGATAGTGTGAACAAGAGTACAGAGGAAGGCATGTGCAATGTGAGTGGTATGAGAGTGGTAGAGTTTGGCTGGAGTGTTCAGAGCCTGAAGTGGAAAAGAGTAATGTGAAAAGTACACTGGCACCAGCTGCAGAAAATCCAATGGGACAAGGATGATGTCAGAATAGAATGTAAGGTCCAATGTAAGGTCCTATCTCATTTTTATTGTTGTATCCCGGATGCCTAGCACAGGGCCTTGAATACAGTAGATGATTAATAAATGCTTGAGATGAAGTAGGGACAACTGGAGAGGATGGTTGGTGGCTAATAAGACAAAAAAGAGAGGACCATGCAGGGCTGCAAAAGACTGAGTAACCTCTCTCCAGAATACTTCTTTCCTACCCACTTGTCTATCTATGTCACTTAAAAAAATTCTCTCCAGACCTCTGCCTCTCCCCTAACCTTGTGAGCCTTGCTGCCTGAGGAAATAAGGCATACACATTTTAAAATAAAATAGGTCAACTCCCAAGTATTCATTTGTGGATTGTGACAAATACTTAATCCATGATTGACTTTCCCCTGCCTCTTAACCTGCTTTGGGGACTGCCTTCAATTGCGTTCTTTTGGGAACAGCTTTCTAATTCTAATGAAAAAAAAAATGACTGGGCAGGGCTTAGAAACATGCTTTGGAAGCATTCCTGAATGTCCCGGGGGTTTTGCCATCCCACCTCTCTCTCTGGCACCCTGTGGTGGAGTATATTTGAACAATTCTACCAGAAAGCCTGAGGTCATTTGGAGAAAGGATTAGGTTCTAAAATAGAGCAAATGGCTTAGAAGGAAGAAGAGCTGTCCCTCAGCTCTAAGCAGCACTTTTAAACCTTTGTCTGCTGCCTTCCTACTTTGTACCTTAGGCTGCCATGGGTGAAGGAATATGGATGATGTAGTGTAGATTATTCCCATTGCTTCTGAGACAACACAAGGAATAAGAGTGACCATCCAGAGAATTCTTTCCTTCCTTCCTTCCTTCCTTCCTTCCTTCCTTCCTTCCTTCCTTCCTTCCTTCCTTCCTTCTTTCCTTCCTTCTTTCCTTCCCTCTTTCCTTCCTTCCTTCCTTCCTTCCTTCCTTCCTTCCTTCCTTCCTTCTTTCCTTCCTTCCTTTCTTCCTTCCTTCTTTCCTTCCTTCCTTCCTTCTAGCCTTTCTCTTTCTTTCTTTCTTTCTTTCTTTCTTTCTTTCTTTCTTTCTTTCTTTCATCTAATCTAGTCTCCTCTTTGTAGAGAGGAGAAACTGGATGGGAAGCATTCTAGGCACAGTCATAGCAAAAACACATAAAGAAAGCATGGAATATTGGGCAAGGGACAGTCAAAAGCCAGTCTGACTTGACTCACAGAATCTGTGAAGTGGAGCAACATATACTATTTCAGAAAATGTAGGCAGGAGTCAGGTTGTGAAGAATTTGATTTTGCTTTATTTTTTATATGCACATATCTCCCTCCCACTTCCCCTGCCTCCAATTAAACAAATAAAAGAAAATAAAACCAAAAAAGGAAAATCCTTTGACAAATGTTCATATTTCAGCAAAACAAATCCCCACATTGGCTGTGTCCAAAAGTGTATTTCTCACTTTGCATTTTAAGTTCATCACCTCCCTGACAAATATTGTCATTTGTCAGAGTTCTGAAGTCTTTCAAGGTTGTTTTTCTTTGTAAAGACATTGCTTTATAAATCATTCTCTTAGGTCTACTTACTACATTCTGCAACAATTCATAAAGGTCTTTCCAATTTCCTCTATTTTGCTATTCTTTACGTTGCAGCAATATTCCATTACATTAATATAGCATTATGTGTGTAACCATTCCCCAGTATGTGAATGACCCCTTAATTTCCAGGTTTCTGCTACTAGAAAAATAGCTGCTATAAATATTTTTGTACATGTGTGTCTTTTTCCTCTTTTTAAAAAAATTAAAATAAGTTTTATTGATGCCATCTGGTTCTTACATCATCATAGTATACCAAATATCTCTCCCTCAATCCCTCCCAGATCACCATCCCATATGATAAGAAGTATTTTTTTTTTTTTTTACCAATCAATACAACTGATTAACACATTGGAAAAGTCTGAAAAATATGTGCAATGTTTAACACTTGTCGATATCTCTCCTCCAGGATAGGGTGAGTTAAAATTGTCCTCTCATATCTCTTCATTAGAGTTTTGCTTGATCTTTATAATTTTGCTACTTTACTTTAGAATTTTTTGGTGTATGGTGCTTTCCATTCACATGGTTGTGGTTATTATATAAACTGTTTTCTTGGTTCTTCTTCACCTTTTATCAGTTCATAGAGATCTTTCCACGTATTCATGACACATATCTTTTGTCATAACACGGTAATATTCCATCACAGTTATGGACCACAGTTTGTTTAGCCACTCCCCAATTAACAGGCATTTGCTTTGTTTCCAGTTCTTTGCTATCACAAAAATGCTGCCATAAATATTTTGGTATTTATGAGAACTTTCTTCTTATTGATAACTACCTTCAGGTATCAGCCCAGGAATGGAGTATCTAATTCAGAGAAAAACAGACATTTTAGTCACTTTATTTGCCCAATTCCAAATTGCTTTCCAAAATGCTGTCACCATTTCAAAGCTTCACCAGCAATGTCCTCAGTGTGCCTATCATTCTACAATACCTCTAACTTTGACTATTGCCATTTGTTTGTCATTTTGCAGGGTGTGAAGTGAAACCTCAGGGTTTGATTTGAATTTCTCTGATGATTATTAGTGATTTGGAGCATTCTTTTAGGTGATTGTGAATACTTTCCAATTCTTTTTTTGAGAACTGTTTGGACATATCCTTTTTAAAAAATCTGTTGTATTGCTCTCTATCTATCTATGTATATTTATCATGCGTACATATATAGTTTGTACATAGGTATATACATATATGTACATGTATATACATATGTAAATTGTTTACATATTTTAGATACCAAAGTCTTATCAGAAAAAATTTATACAAAGTTGTTTTTTTTCCCCTCCATTTGACCACTTCTCTTCTTATCCTGGGAGTATTAATTTTGCCTATATAGAAGTTTTTCAAATTTCATGTAATCAGAGTTATATATTTTATCTTTGGTAATTGCTTCTATCTCTTGTTTGGTTAAGAATACATCTTCTACCCATATGAAATATTTATTTATATTTATATCAGCTCTTCTTGTGGTGGCAAAGAATTGGAAATTGAGGGGATGCCCAGCAATTGGGGAATGAATGAACAAGTTGTGGCATCTGAATGTAATGGAATACTTTTGTTTCATAAGAAATGATAAGCAGGTGGATTTCGGAAAACCTGGAAAGAATTGATGCTGAGTGAAGTGAAAAGAACCAGGAGAACATTTGTACACAGTAACAGCAACATTGTGTGATGATCAACTATGATAGAAAGACTCATTATGGAAAACACTATCCACCTTCAGAGAAAGAACTATGGAGTCTGAATGCAGATCGAAGAACACTATTTTCGTTTTTCTTTCTTTCTCATGGTTTTTCCTTTTTGTTCTGATTTTTCTTTCACAACATAACTAATGCGGAAATATGTTTAACATGATTGTACCTATATATTGTACCTATAACCTATATCAGATTGCTTGTTGTCTTGGGGAGAAAGGAGGGAAGAGAGGGAAGGAGAAAAATTTGGAATTCAAAATCTTACAAAAATGAATGTTAAAAACTATCTTTACATGCAGTTAAGGAAAAAATAATATTAAGTGCAAAACACACTATATCTTCTACCCAGAGTTGTGAGAGATATATGATTTGTTTCTCTTCTAATTTTTAAAAAAATATTATATTTAATATTAAGATTATGTGTTCATTTAGGATGTATTGCAGGATATGATGTAGGTGTTTATCTGACTGATTTCTGCCAGACTGCATTTCGGCAATTTTTAAAAATCAAATAGAGATTTTTTTTCCCTAGGTAATTTATGCTCTTCATTTTTAAAAATTAAATACCGGATTATTTAGTTCTATTATTTCTGATTCTCCCTTTTCTATTCTGTTCCACTGATGTATTTTTTAAACAATACCAGGTGGTTTTGTTGACTATTGTTTTATAATATAGTTTGTCTGGGATTCTATTTCTTCTTTGTCCCTACTTCTTTTCATCATTTTCCTTGATATTCTGGATCTTTTGTTTTTCTGAATGAATTTTGTTATTATTTTATCAAGTACTATGAACCATCTCCATGGTAATTTGATTAGTATAGCACTAAAAGTATAAATTAATTTTGGTAGTATTGCCATTTTTATTATATTGGCATGACCTAGCCATGAGCACTGAATATTCCTGCAGCTATTTAAGTTGTTTTGTATTTTGTTAAGAAGTACTTTATAATTAAATCTATACCAGTCTTTTCTGTGCTTTTTGTAGGTCAATACATAGATTTGGAGTGGAGTTTTCATTTTTATTACTTCTTTTTGTGTTTTGTTATTATTACATGGAAATACTATTGATTCTTTTGAGGATTTATCTTGTAGCCTACAAATTTGCTGAAACTATTCGTCGTCTTGATTGGTATCTCTGCTGATTCCCCATGATTTGTAAAGTATACTATCCTATCATTAGCAAACAGAAATAGTTTTATCTTCTCTTTCCCTATCTTTATGCCTTTAATTTCTTTCTCAGTATTTACAGAACTATACCAAAGAATAATGGAGAAAGTAGGCATCTTCACTCCTGTATTGATTGAAAAAGGTTCTAGTGTATTCCCTTTGCATATAATGCTTGATTTTGGTTTTAGATAGATACTTTTTATGACATTAAAAAAAGTTTCTCCATGTCTATACTTTGTAGGTTTTCATTTTTGGTTTTAGTATAAAAGATGATCATGTGATTTTGGATGTTTTGGTTTTTAATATAATTAATTATGTTAATTATTTTTCTAATGTTGAACCATCCTTCCTTACAGCTCTGATATAAATCTCACTTGGTTACAGTGAATAATTTCTTGGATAAATCACTGTAGTACATTTGACAGGATTTTGTAGAAAGATTTTGAGGCCATGTTCATTAGTGATATTGACCTACAGTTTTCCTTCTGTATTTTTTCCCCTGCTTTAGGCTTTAGGATTATATTTGTCTCATAAAAAGATTCTGATAGGGTGCCTTATTTCTCAATTTTTGAGAGTGATTTATATACTATGGGTACTAATTATTCTTTAAAAGTTCAATAGGATTATACTGTGAATTCGTCAGGACAAGATTTTTTTTTTCCCCCTTGGTAGTTCTTTAAAATTTAGTTCTGTTTCCTTTTTTGAGATTGGGTTATTTAAGATCTCTATCTTGTCTTCTTATAGTTTGGGTATTTTACTTTTTTTAAAAACATTACTCAATTTTTTTTGTTTTGTTAGCGTATATTATTACATTTTATTTACGTAATATGTCCTGGCTATTCCTTTTGTTTCTTCTGGTTTTATTGTGATTTCACTTTGCTTATTTCCTATTTTGTTTATTTGGTTTTCTGTTCCCTTCTTTTTTTTTTATCAGATTAACTAAGGTTTTATCAAATTTATTAGTCATTCCAAAGAACCAGCTTTAAGTTTTATCTGTTCTATGTTTTTTTTTCCCAATTACTCAATTTCCTCCTTAGTTTTTAATATGTTTTCTTTTGTGCTTATTTTAGGTTCACTTATTTGTTGACTTTAATTTTTCAAAAAGTATATTCAGCTCATTAATTCTTTCTTTTCCTATTTTGTGTGTGTTTGTATGGATATGATTTCTACCTTCCCTCCATCCCTTTCTCCAATGCATTAGCTACATCCTAGGAATTTTGGTATGTAGTTTTATCATTATCATTTTCTTTTAATCAGTTATTAGCTGTTTCTATGATTTGTTCTTTGAGTCATTCATTATTTAGGATTTCATTGTTAAGTCTCCATTTGGGTCTGTATCTTTTGTTTGTGATCCTTGAATTCATGACTTTTTTTTTTTATTGCGTTATGGTCTATAAAGGACATATGAACTATTTCTGCCTTTTTACATTTGTTTGCAATATCTGTGCCCTAGTGCATGGTTGGTTTTTGTAAAAGTTTCATGTGGTGCACAAAAATATGTATATTCTTTTGCCATTCCATTTAGGAGATGCCCCAAATCTTTTAACTCTAATTTCTCCAGCAATTTGTTGAGTTCCATATATTCCCTTTTATTTCTCTTTCTATTAGACTTGTCAGGAAAAAAAAGAATACTGGGTCTTTTAACATTGTTATGTTACTATACCTTCTTGTAGCTCAGCTAATGTTTCCCTTATGAATTTGGATGTTAAGGTATTTGGAAGAATAAATTTAATACTGATTAGTTTGTTATCTATGCTTCCTTTGAGCCTAATGTAGTTTCCTTGTTTATTTCCCCTCCCCTCCTTAATTGAAAGTTTGTTTTTGCTTTATCAGATAACATGATTGCAACTCCTGTTTTCTTGAATTCACTTGATATATAGTCCTTTTCCCCCCATCCCCAGTTTTATTTTGTGTTTGTCTTTGTTTTCTAAATGTGTTTCTCACAAGCAACATATTGTAGAGTTTTATTTTCTTATATAATCTATCACTCTTTTTTTTTTGTTTGATTGGATTGCTTAATCAATTCACATTTAAATTTATAAGTTAGATTTACATTTTTCTTCATATGTTTCTAAATGGTTTGTAAACAGTTATTATTTTTTTCCTCTTCAGCTACAAACACAATGCTATGTTCCTTCAGTGATTTACCTTAATCTTTTTTTTTAAGGTGCCCCTATTCCCACTGGCTCTCTTCCCCTCACCCCAGATACATTTCTTGTGTTTATTACCCCTTTCCTTTGGGGGTTCTGCTTGTTAGTTTCTATTTATTTCCCGCTTTTATCAGGTTATATAATGCTCCCTTTCTTTTTTTTACGGTATCAGTGTTAGTCAAATAGATTCCCTCTTTCTTTCTTCTCCTTCAACTAGTTCTGTTAATTAGTTTTTTAAATTTCATTTTTGGGCCCCTTTCCAAAAAGGATTTTTCTCACTGTCTTTATTATCCATCCTCTCTTTATTTCGACTCTAGACCCTCGTTCTCTGATTCATGACCCCTATAATTATCTTCTCTTTCTTTCTTTGTATTCCTCATGTAATCAGAACTTCCAAGGCATCCATTCTAGGCTCTTCCCTCTAGGCAGTTTCTGTTACTGCCTAATAGAGCTTATTTCATGGGTTCTTTTTTTTTCCATTGTGGCTTACTTTCAGAAAAATGCCAATTATTGCCCATGTCAGAGAGAACACTGCCCTAGAGTAGCTTCCCTCTCCCCCACAACCCTGATTATGCAGCCCACCACTGATTTACACCTTTCTGGGTTATCTTTTCATCCCCTATTTGTCTCAAAATCTCTCTGAACCCATGCTCTCCTGCTGTCCCAGGTGCCAGTTGCCCTCAGGAGTTCTTTCCCAAGGGAGGACAAGCACCAAATCCCCCAGACCACATCCAGCACCAGGGCCCTATCTCCATTCACTGACCATCTCTTTTCATTCATAGGAGCATTTGCCAGTGGAACCCCATCCTTCTGCCAAAGCAAGCCTTCCTTCCTTTCATCCCCTTTCAATCTTTGCTCCCTTCTCCTCACGTGTAGGCTTTTTCTCTTACTGAGACCAGAGAGATCACCTTCCCTTCATTGCTCATCCTCAATTTGGCCCAGTTACATAACACATTCCTCTCTATCTCTCTGTTGCCCTCTACCCCTTTCATATACTCTCCCATATTGTAAATGTAGTCCCCCTCCAAACAAATGAACAAAAACATAGATTGGCTTGTAGGCAGGGAGTTTCTAGGTTCTGTCCATAATGTCCCAGGCACACCTTTTCACTCTTCCCTCTACTATGTCAATGCTTTTACCCTTTGTCTCTTTGTGTACCTTTAGAAAGAAGCCTCTTACTTGCTTCTGCTTTCAATCTGTAGCTGTTGCTGCCCATGTTACTCCATTTATTCACTCTACCTGCATTTTTGTTGTTTGTGATGCTTGAGAAACAAATGATGTCTTCAGTTTTGTCTTTCTTTCTGCAGATATTTCAAATGTTTCTTATTGAAGTGCATCTTTTTTCATTTATGGTTAAGCTCAAATTTGCAGTATAGATCATCTTGGGTTGTATTCTGATCTCCATTATTTGGAACACATTATTCCATTCCCTCCTACATTTTCTGGGGGGCTTAGAATAGTCTTGTGTTATTAGAATTTAATTTTCTTTGTATTTGAAGGTTTTTCTCCTGCTTGTTTGCAGAACTTCCTGTTTTTGAACTAAATTCTTAAATTTTACCTCTATGTGTCTTGGAGTTTGTAGTCTTTTTTTTTTTTTCTGGAAGAAATCTAAGGATTCTTTCAATTGGAATTTCATTTTCCATGGTCAGTAGTTCTAGGCAGTTCTATTATTTTCTGCATTATGATGATATTAAGGTTTTCTTTTGTTTTGTCATGTTTCTTAGATTGTCTCTATGCCTTTGAGATCAGTATGTTTTGCTTGTATAATGAGCATATTTTTAGTGTTGTTGTTTTTTGCTTTTTTTCTTCTATATCATCCTTCACTTTTATATATTCACATTCCTAATCTGTTGTTTTCTTTGTTGTTTCTTTGGTGAGAATTGTCATTGCAGATTCTACTTTTTCTATTCTGCCACTTATTTTTACTATGTAATTTATAAGTTCTGTTCTCATAATTCTTATTTTTTTTAACCTCTCAGAAACAGTGTGTTGTGGCTCCATGTTCCCCTCACATTACAAAGGGTCCTCTCTTTCAGCAAGTGTTGGATCATTTCCCTTTATTTTGTAGTATTTATTTATTTATGGATACTTGAAGCCATTTTATAGATTTGGAGACTGTATTTCCTTCTGTTATTAATATTTTCTCTATTGATTTATCCACTTTTATTCAAGGTTTCTGAGATTTCTTCTTCCTGAGATTTTCCTTAATCCTCTCTACCTTTGCATTTTTAACCTATTGCTCACTTTCTGATTCTGTTTCCTATGATGGTGATTTCCTTGGGGGCTAGATCTCAAAGTGACTCAGTCTCATACCATGCTGGGCATTTCATAGCTCACCAGCATAGGATTCTGCTCCAAGTGACTTTTAGATAGTTAGAACTGACCCTGGGGGGGTGGGGGTGGGAACTAGGTGGCACAGTGAATAGAGCACTGGAGTCAGGAGGACCTGAGTTCAAATCCAGCCTCAGACACTTAACACTTACTACTACTGTGTGACCTTGGGCAAGTCATTTAACCCCAATTACCCTGGCTTCCTTCTCCAAAAAAAGTAAAAAAACCAAAAAAACAAACAAAAAAAACCCCAAGCCAAACCAAACCTGACCCTGGATGCTGTATTCTTTCCCTCAGGCTTAGTGGAGTGTTACCTACCCTCACCTCCATCCCGTTTAGCCCCCAATATGGTGTCCTGTTCCTCAGTTCTCTGGCATAGCACTGGCAGTTCAGAAAGCTGCCATGCTGGTGTTATAAAATTATCCACTGGAGCACTGGCAATTCAGAGCTTTGCAGCGCTGGCACTATGGGGTTGTCTGCTTTGGAGTTGGCTGGGCACATTGGTTGTCTGTCAGGACTTGCAAAAATTTTCTCAGCCTGGAGATAGAGAGTCCATGGCACTGGAAAGAGGGAAAGAAGACCAGATTATAGGGTTGAGCTTTGTTACAAGTCTATATGTTAGGTCCTTGGATCTGCTTAGTTCAGCCTTGCTTCTGCAAGTATGAGAGGTAGGGGAGGTGTGCTGAGTGAGCTCAGGGTAGGTGTCAATTAATTTTTTTTAACCTTCCTTTGGATTTTGAATGTCTTAGATAATGGAAATAGTTGAAGTTGTTTTATTGTTGGCTCATAATTTCTGTTTTTCAGAGGTTAGAGAGGCCATAGGGATCAGAGAAAATGTCTACTACTCTATTTTGTTGTTTATGTGATTCAGAAGTCTCTTTAAAAAAATCTGTTGGGGTTATTGGTATTGGTGCCTCAATGGATATGGATAATGCAATGAATTTTAGGCCGTAATTTCAAACTGATTTCCAGGATGACTGCACCTATTCACAGTTCTGTCATCAGTACATTTATGTGCTTGTTTTCCCTCAGATTCTGAAACATATGTCTTATTTCTCTTTTGTTGTTTTTGCCAATCTGATGAGTATGAGTTAAAATTAGAGGTCCTTTAATTTGCCTTTATCTAATTATGAGTGATTTAGAGAATTTTTTTATATGGTGTTTAGTAGCTGGGATGTGTGAAGGGCTTTAAATGCTAGACAGAGAAGTTTATATATTATCTGAGAAGTAATAGGCAGCTCCTGGAGCTTCATTAGCAAGGTCATAATTTAGAGATATCATTTTGGCAGTTGTGTGGAGTATGTATTAGAGAGATTAGAGGTGAGGAAATTATTAGAGAAGCTATTGATATAACCTAAGGAGAGGTAATGAGGGCTTTAACTAAGGGGGTTGACTGTGTTAGTGGGGACAAGGGGATGAATGTGAGAGATGTGGAGATAGAATAGATACAATTTGGCAACTGATTGGATATGGAGAATGAAAGTAAATATATGAAGGTGATCTTGAGTTTGTGTATCTGGGTGACTGGAAGGGAAGTAAGGAAAAGGGGTGGATTGGGGGAGAAATATAATGATTTCTACTTTGAACATGTTGTATTTGATATTTCTTTAGGGTGGCAGAGTAGAAATGTTCAGTTGGTAGGTGATGTGGGATTGGGATGTAGGTAAGGGCTGTGAGGCTAAAAATACATTTCTTTCCATTATTCTACCTTGTTCACTATTCTCACCTTGCATTATTATTCCAATATGATTTTGTTATCTAGGAATATTTCTGAATTTACAAACAAAACAAAATAAAACCTTATTCATATTTTCAGTGTTTGCTACCTCGTATGCATATCAAATGATATGTAACTCTCCCAGGACTGAGATGCAGCATTGAGTGAGGTGTGCACACCTGTGTGGTAGGATAGGGGAGGGACTGTAGAAGAAATCTGGGAATGAGTAACCCCAGGATAGGACTTGAACCTAGAAGAACAGATGTGCTACTTAAGATGAGAGTATTGGGAGGATGCAGGAGAAGATTTAATCTTTTCCCTGTGGCCTTTGATGAACCTTATTAAAGATCTTGGCTGTCTTAACCTGAAATCACTCTTAACTCATAAGTAGGCTATGAATTAAAAAAAATATATTGATACCTTTTGTTTTTACCTCACCTACATTTCCCAATAGACCCTCTCCTAGCTTCCCTTCCCAGAAATCATTCTAAAAAAAAGAATTTGAAAAGAGGAAAACGATAGTTCAGTAAATCTAACTAATATAGTAAAAGTCTGACATTATAAGTAATGTTTTATACCCATAGTCTTCAACCTTTTCAAAGTGGCAGTGGGAGGTGTCATTTCATCTTTTTTGGGTCTAAGCTTAGCTATTATAACTTACATCTTGTTATATTTTTTTTGATTCTGAACTTAAACACCAAATAAAATGACCATTCTCTTAGAAAAAGTAGAGAAAAAAAGAGGATTATATATGAAACTGAGAATCTCTTATGTGTAGCTTGGTTTTACTTTTAAATATACAGTAATTCAACTTTTAGCTTTCAAAAGTATCCTGCTTATCTGTGTTTCCTTTTGGCCTTACTTGTGTTTCCTTCTGTACATTAAACATGCTTCTTTTCTTTCTCTTGACAATTTTATTGGTAGGTTCCCTTTCCCTCATCCCCTTCCTTCCTTCTCCCCTCACCCCCAATAAAACACCGTTGTAACAAATTTGCATCTTTGAGGAAAATAAGTACCTTTATTGGTCATTGTACCCTGAGTCCGTCTCTTTTCTGTCAGGATGTCAACAGAATGCTTCATTTTATTTTTATTTTTGCTTTTTGGAGGGAGAAGGCAAGGCAATTGGGGTTAAGTGACTTGCCCAAGGTCACAAGCTAGTAAGTGTCAAGTATCTGAGGTCACATTTGAACTCGGGTCCTCCTGATTCCAGGGCCAGTGCTTTATTCACTGTGCCACCTAGTTGCTCCTAGAATGCTTCTATTGATCCTCTGGAATCCTTATTGGTCACTGCATTGATAGTCTTCTTTGTCAATATAGTGAGTATGAGATAGAGATTCAGAGTTATTTTGGTTTGCATTTCTCTTACTATTAGTGATTTGGAGCATTTTTTCCACATGGTTGTTGATAACTTAGATTTCTTCTTTTGAGATTTACCTGTCCATATCCTTTATGTATTGAGGAGTGTCTTTGTTCATACATATTTGAATCAACTCCCTATATATCTTGAATATGAAACTTTTATCAAAGAGATTTGCTAAAGAGTTCCCCCTAGTTAATAGTTTAGATCTTTATTCCTCTAACTGAAGTACTTTATTATTTTTTCTAGCTCTCTATTGTAATTCTTTGGTAGTTTGACATAGCATTGAATAATATGGTAGTTTAAAATTGTATTATTATTATACTTTTTATGATGTTGGCTCAGCCAATCCATGATCAATGAACATTTCACTAATTATTTAGATCTGTCTTTATTTGTGTAAAGAGTTTTAATGCACATAATTCCAGTGAGTGTCTTGGTAGGTAGACTCTGAGTGTTTCATACATTTTATATATACATTTATACCTTTTTAAACAGAATTTCTATTTATCTCTTCCTACTATGCCTTGTTGGCATTATAGAGAACTATGATGATTGATCTGAATTTATTTATATCCTGCAAATTTGGTGATGTGACTATTTTAATTATTTTTTTAATAGATTCTCTAAAATTCTCCAGATAGGCTATCATGTCATATACAAATAGTAAAACTTTTCTTCCCAGTTTTTCTATGTGTATTCCCTCAATTTCTTTTTCTTTTCTTTTTGTTACAGCTATCATTGTTAGAACTTTATCAAATAATAGTAGTGATAATAAAGTCATTGTTTTACCTTTGATCTTAATGGCAAAGCCTTTGGTCTTTCTTCAAGATATATTATTTTGACCTTTTGAGTTTAGATAGACACTATTTACCATATTAAGGAATTATGCATTTATTCCTGCACTTTTCAGTGATTTTAAAAGAGTAAAGTATCAACTTTTGCTAAAATCTTTTTTTTCTGAATTAATTTATATAACCATATGCTTTTATTGTTTGTTATCAATATGTTCGATTATATTTATAATTTTCCCTATGTTAAACTAACATTGCATTCCTGCTATCAATCCAACCTAATCATTGTGTATTTTCTAATAAATCATTGTAATCTTTTTGCTAACATTTTATTAAATATTTTTGCATTTACATTCATTAGGGATATTGGCCTGTATTTTTCTTTCTCTTCTTTTCATTCCCTAGATTAGGTATCAAGAACATATTCTTATTCTTGCAAATAGTTTATGTAATAATAGAATTAATCATTTTTGAATGTTTGATGCAATTCACTTGTAAATACTTCTGGTCCTTTCACTTCCCCCTTCCCTCTCTTTGGGTAATTAATTTATGGCTTGATCAATTTCTTTTCCTAGATGGTGGATTATTTAAATAGTCTCTTTTTTGTTCTATTAACCTATATATTTTTAAATTTATGTAAGTATTCATCCATTTAATCTATCATTTTTATTGTCCCGGTTAAGGATTTTGAGTTTAGTTTTTGCTTTTGTTTTTTTGGTAATAAGTGCTACATTCTCATCTATCCTAATTAAGAGCAATGTTAAGCCCATAGTTTGCACAGCACTTTATACTTGTCTAAGTGCCCCTCTATGCATTATTTCATTTGATTTCAACAGTAAGTCTGAGAGTTAGCTGAAGGGGTTGTCTCCCATGGAAGAAGAGGAAATTGAGGAAGAATAAAGTGAAATAACTGGTCCAAGATCATATATATGGCAAATGGGAGAGTGGGATCTAGAACTCAGATCTTCTTTTTCCTAGTCAATTACTTATTATACCACAGTATAAAAGCCAATGATCTGGATGTGCTTGAGGTGTTAGTCCTTGTTATTCATATTTCTATACTTTCACACTTTATAAATCCCTTTCTTCATAACTGCCCTAAAGTACACAATTCATGTGTTTTCATCTCCATTTTATAGATGAAGAAACTGAGTCTCAAGAAAGACTTGCTTGTGCTTATACAGTTAGTACATGATGGAGCTGGGACTACATTATAGGTCTCCTGATTTCAAGATCTTTGTTCTTTCTATTGTATCCTTGTTCAGTCATTTTTAAGTTCTAACTCTTTGTGACCCCATTTGGGGTTTTCTTGGCAAATAATGTAGTGGTCTGTCATTTCCTTCTCCACCTCATTTGACAGATAGGAAACTGAGGCAAACAGGGTTAAGTGACTTGCCCAGGGTCACATAGCTAGTAAGTGTCTGAGGCTAGATTTGAACCCAGGAAGAATAATCTTCCTGACTCCAGGTCCAGCACTCTATCCATCATGCCAACTAGCTGCTTTTATCCTACTGTCTTTCTAAAAGACACCTTAATGATTTATATAAAAACATGCATACTTAACTAATAGAGGCAGAGGGGAATAAACATTTATTAAGTACCTACTATGTGCAGGCTTTATGCCAAGCACTTTACAGATATTATCTCACTTGAACTAGTGACTGATAATAACTTATGGATCCTCCCTTGCTTGGGACACCCCCAACACAACTTTGTCAGACTCATTACTATCCTTATGGATTCCCTGTCACAGATAACACAAGGTAGTTTTAAAGTTAGTAGAGGAATCTTCCATTGTGTTTTCCAGACTATGCCCTGCAATGGATATATAAATGATGTAATATTGTAGTGGCCTCTTGGAATATTTCTGTCACCACTTTTATGAGTTACTATGGATTGCAGATTTGTAACTCCTAAAGGCATGGAGAGGACCATATTTCATTGGGAAAAAAATCATTGGTCTTACGAATGCAGATGCAAACACCTACACACCCTTGAGAGGAAGTGATTGTCCTGATTTACTGGAAAGTTGGGATGTTAGATCTGTCTCCCTCGAGCAACCTGCAGACAGTTTCCAACCAGAAATCATTTTCTTTGAAAAGGTGCTAGGCTCTTGCTAAACAGAACTGGAACTTTAAATGTACCTTTTGTTGAGGAACTGATTTTAAAGTAAGTGACAAGAAAAAGGAATTTACCTTCTTTATCCAGGAGAATAGACTCTGTGACTGACTGCTCAGGATAAGAGATTTAGAGATGGAGTAGACATTCGAGGTCCTCTAATCCAACTCCCTTATTTTACAGTTGGGCAAACTGAGGCCCAGAGAAATTGACTTCCCCAAAGTCACACAGGAAGTGGCAGAGGCAGGCTCTGAACTGAGGTTCTCAGACTCCAAACCCAGTAATTTTACCGTGCAACACAGTACCTCCCAACAGAACTGATTTTGGGAAGGCAAGTCAAAGTGGGGTGGCCTTGCCCTCCTTTAGCTACCTTCCATTTAAAAAAGTCAAGTCAAGTCAGGAAGCACAAACTAAGTTCTTATATGTGCCAGGCATTCTGCTAAATGGTTTACAGTATTATCTTATTTCATCTTCTCAACAAATATGGGAGATAGACACTATTTTTAATCCCCATTTTATCCTGGAAGGTGAGTACTAATATTAGCCCCATTTTACAGTATAGGAAACTGAATTAGAAGTTAAGTGACTTGCCCAGGACCACACATTTAGAGTACACCCAAGGCAGGATTTGAACTCAGGTCTTCCTGACTCCAAGCCCAGTGCTCTATCTACTGTGCCATTTGCTCTCGTTCAGTTGTTTTAGTCCCACCTGACCCTTCATGACCTCATTTGGAGTTTTCTTGGCAAAGATACTGGAGTGGTTTGTCATTTCCTTCTCCAGCTCATTTGACAAATGAGGAACTGAGGCAAACAGGGTTAAGAGACTTGCCCAGGGTCACATAGCTAGTAAGTATCTCAGGCTGGATTTGAACTGATGAGCATAAGCTTTCCTAATTCCAAGCCTAGTGCTCTATCCACTATACCACCTAGCTGCCCCACTGGGCCACCTAGCTGACTCTAATAGCTAGATTTATGTAGTATTTTAAGGCTTGCAAAATGCTTTGCACATGTTAACTCACTTGATTCTCATGATAATCCTGTGTGGTAGTTGCTATTTATAGCTCCATTTTAAAATGGAGAAACTGAGGCTGAGAAAAGGTATGTGCCTTACCCATGGTCACACAGCCAGTGTCTTGGGCAAGATTCAAATTTGGCTCTTTCTCCAAGTCCATTCACCTAGCTGGGAGAGATGAGCATGTAGTAGACATTGGGGAAGGAACAAGTTGATAGGCAGAAATTGAAGTTCAGAAAAAGAGGGAAGACATGATAGTGGGTGGAATGTTCTGGCATTTAGAGTATACAGGTGAATCATTATTTCACATGTAATGGAGTGGCCTGGGATACAGTCAGGGATTGGGGGAGGGTGGTGGTGGCAGGGAGGAGACAGTTCTTAAAGCATGTATAGATACACCCTGTTTAGTTTCAGTCTTTTTGAAAACTTGAGGGACCTATTTATACTGTATGAGTATGGAATGTCTTTTAATTGACTGCAGAGATAGAAGTGATGATGTGGGGGTTGCTGACTCTGCACTCAGCTCATACACACAAAAAGGATGAACCTTTTCTTTTTTGCTCTCTCTTTAGCATCTTCAACTAAGGAAGTCGATTCTGAACCGTCCAATAAGTCACTTGGAGGGTTCTCTTCCCTATTCCCAAGTTGTAAGCCATTATCACATGACTGCCTCTGTTTCTTTTCTAGTCCTCTTTAAACTTAATGCCTTTCCCCTGAGATTGCCCTAAATTTATCTTTTACATATCCTGTTTGTACATTTTTTTGCATATTCTCTTCCCCTTTAGACTGTAAACCCCTTGAGAGTAGGGATTATTATTTGGATTATTATTTTTATTATTAATTATTATTTTGGCTTTTCTTTGTATCCCTAGTGTTATATGATGTTTGTTAATTCAATGAGTAAAGGACAGACTCAGACTGATAGTTAATTGAAGGAAGAATTTTTATCGTGGAGACAAATGCTGACTGTGGAGTCATAGACCCTTAGGGCCCAATTGGGCTTTCCACTCTGCAGGGAGATATAACAAAGGGGAACTTCATGAGGACTCTATGACAGGAGAATGTATCAAAACTTGTTTAACTTTTCTCCAGTAGATGGACACCTACTTTATAACCAGTTCTTTGTAACTACAAATGGTGAATTTTTAGTGTATATAGGGCCTTTCTTTTTATAATTTACCTCCTTTGGGAATTGGCTTACCAGTAGAATCTCTGGGTCAGAAGGCAAGATCTTTTAAATCATTTTGTATATATAATTCCCAACTGCTTTTGGAATGGTTGGACTAGTTCACAATTCCACCAAGAGTACATTAATGTGCCTTTCTTGCCACAACCACTCCAGCATTGACAAGCCACATTTTGGGGTCATTTTTTTTTGCCAGTTTTCCAGGTGTGAAGTTGCTTATTTTGATTTACCCTTCTTTTATTACTATCAATTTGCTCAACTTTCTACTTCTATTAATTCATCATATAATCACTTTGAGTAGATTGGTTGCCACATCATTGTGTTGACTCTGGTTGACCTTGTAGCCACTAAAATCCCTAGTTCACACAAATTTTTATGTATCCTTCTCACCTTTATTCTATACTTACGTAACTGATTTAAAAAAAAAAGCAACCTCAACTGTAGGATTCTGTGTTCATTTGTGTTATATTTCATTTTATATTTAGCTTATTTAAAATTTTTGGATTCTGACTCTCATCTAATGTATTAGCTCTTCCTTTTTACTTTGTGTTACCTACAAATTTGACAAATGTGTCATGATTTACAATAATTATGCTTTACATTTATGCAACATTTGGGGCTTACACAAATAATATCTTATTTAACATTCCTATATTATCAAACCATTGTCATTTGATAGATGAAAAAGCTGAGATCTACAGAAGTTATTTGACTTTTCCAGGCTCTCACTCTGTTGCACCCACTTCTGGGTAGTAGGAGATAAAAAAAAAAATTAATAACCAAAGACAGATCCTGTCTGTGGCTTAGTATATTTTGGGATCAAAATATGCTCCCTTCGGGAGCTTAGGCATCTGGAGCTTGGGTAGTAGGGCAGGGCTTAGGATAGGAAAACAAGGTGCCAAAAGTCTGGGCACAGCTATAGGACCAGGGAATGGTGCATAGACTGCGTCAAAGCAAGGCCAGAGAAGGTAGGTAGCAATGCAGTTGGTATTAAATAGAAAACCAGGATGAAGGCCAATATGTAGCAACTGGAGAATCAGTTGGGTGTGCATGAAACTCAGGAAGATATTGATAAAAGAAATAGAATAACACCCAACAATCAACCTAATATTTTTTTAAAATGGTTATTTGTGGCGTTTGGGCCACGCATTTTCCTTTGCTTTAATGGAACCAGACAAATTTCTATTTAGTGGCAGAATGAAGTTTAGAACTCAGGTCATTTGTGCATGGGTTTATCATTCTTTCCACTATATCCTGCTATGTCGCCATATCTCGGGACATAAGTTGGTAAACTGTCGTTGAGTTGACATTTTTTTCTTCTTACCTCTAAGCCCATGAACAATTGAGATAACTTTTTAAAAAGATGACCGAGTGAAATTCGGGTTCACTGCTTTGCTCTCAAGTCTGATTTGAGGGGGCTTGAACTTGAAAATCTGATTTGATATGCTAACAGTCTTTATTGGGGAAAGCTCCCACGTAAGTAAAAGGTGGTTGAGAAAAATGTGTCAGTACAAATAGAAAATAATTGGACAACAATGAACATAAATTATATTCTATTACAATGATAGAACTAATGAGAGAATAGTAGACAAAGAGCACAGACAAACCCTGTCCATCCCTTCCTCTTCCAGCTCACAAGCTGCAACATATGGAGGGAGACATGAGATTTCAGATGACAACCAGTTTCACCCTTGGCCTAAATGAAAGCGTTATATAGGTCATTCAAGACTGAAAACTGTCATTCCTACCCTTAAAGACAACTAGGGAAGAAGATTCCAAACATCCCTAAGTCAACTATTCCAATATTTAACAACTCTTAATGTCAGGAAATTGTTCCTGACACTTAACCTGAATCCTTTGTTGTCTTCGTCTTTGACAACCTCAGTGGAGCACAGCTGCTAACCATTCTTCATGTGATCACATTGAACTGCAAATGAAAACTGCCCCTTATATTTTCTTCCAGGTCCAGAAATCCTAATCCCTATTATTTCTGTTCATAGATCTTGTTGTTTTTTCCTTTTTTTAAACTGGGAATTTAAAAATCACCAACAAAGACAAATATTCAAGGGCACAGAGAAGAAAAAGAGGATTTTATATAAAACTGTGAATTTCTCTTATATGTAGTTTGTTTTAAAAGTATATATTAAATTTATCAAGTTATTAACAATTGCCCAGTTTGATTCTAGCTCCTGAACGACTTCTTGTTTTCTCTTTAATGTTTTTTCCTTCCTTCCTTCCTTCCTTCCTCCCTCCCTCTCTTCTTTCTCTCTCTCTCTCTCTCTCTCTCTCTCTCTCTCTCTCTCTCTCTCTCTCTCTCTTTCTGCCATTTTCCACTAACTTTAACTCCCCAGCCCCCAAGAATCAATCTTTGTATTTTTAAAGAAAACAAATAAACATATTGGTTATTTCTGAAAGTGTGTATTTCATCCCATACTTCTAGTTTTCTTTTTTAATTGCTCAAAATCTTCTCTACCCACATCACTTTTGAGATGTAGAGGCTCAAATGGAATTCTACTATAGTAAGAGTATTATCTCCCTGTTTACATGCCATATGTAATAATACACTTATGCAGCATTTTCCATATATTATTTCTGATGACCTTCACCTAGATCCTGTGAGGTTAGTATTCTTCTCATTTTACAGATGAGTATATTGAGTCTCAGAATATATAAGTGACTAGCTAAAAGTTATACAGCTAGTAAATAGAAGTTCTAGGATTTGAACCCAGGTGTTTTCAGGATACCAAGGTATAGAAATGTTACTATTATTTACTTTAAATATAAATTTTAAAGGAAACAAAAAATCTCTCCACAGTCAAGAAATTACACATTTATGTTTCAAGTATTTTAAGGGTCCTATGTTTTACTGGTGGAAATACTGCCTCCATGGAAGTAGAGTAAAATCCTTTTATATCTTAGGAGATAATTTTTAAGAATTCCTGTGACCAAAAGTAATAATCACTTTGTGGCCAATCTGGTAATAAGTTCCAATCACAGAAGGGGAAAAGAAAAAATTGAAAACAGAGTTGGAGCAGAAGAGAAAGCTCTGAAAGAGGAAATTAGTAGTTTCTTCACCATTTTACCCAAGGGCCAGTGATGACTTAATCAGTATAATGAGAACCATTAGGGAAGCCAGAGCAAAGAAGAGAGAGATCAAGGACAGAAGCTGACTCCTTTTATGCCTACTGAATTGTCTGCTCAGTCACCAAACATTTTCAATACAACATCCAGTGATGGAGACCATAGGGACCAATCAGGAGTTTCTGGTTGAACATGTACTTTAGCTTTAAGTCTAATGAAAGAGGACAGGGGGCAGGCTTGTCTCTTTAGATTGACCTCTACAAGACCTAGTCCAACAGATCAGGGGAACTCCTTCCAGCCATAATTCAGGGGAGCAACCCCTGTGGAGAAAGACCCAGTCATACAGATTTACTGTAGACAAAAAACCCTCTATAGGCAAGGCAAGCTAGTCTAGATGAAATAGAAAGGTACAAGGAAGAAGAGACAGGAGGTAGAATAGGTCTGGCAAGTCAAATATCTTCTACCACCTCTACTACCATCTCCCCTCAGACAATGAACACAAGATTAGCAGTGGCTCCTAAACAATTGGCCCTATTTCCAGGACTGAACCTGTAGTCATTATCTAGGACAGGGGTGTCAAATGCATGGTTGGTAGGCCATATGCAGACCATAATACTCCTGAGTTCAACCTGAACCAGTATAAAATGTAATTTGAAAATTTTTAACAAAATATATAAAAACAATAAAACACAGATAACACATTTAAAAACTGTCAATATGCAGTCAACAGGGATCCTCATGTATTGATTAGTGGCACCTTTTCTAGTCATCACTGATCTAGAGAATCAATTCTAGTGGATATACAACATGGTACTTGCTTTTGCAGTTACTATGACTTCTAATCCCTCAGCAACCACAGATACTGAAGACCCAGAAAAGAAAGTTGTCACCACCAAAATCCTTGACACTATCAAATGGTTCAATAGCAGATATGGATATGGTTTCATCAATGACAAAATCTTAAAGAAGATATATTACCTACCATCTTTTTTGTCACCCGTTGACTAAGGATCATGGAGCCTTTCTATCTGACGTGTATCTGAAACTTTCTATATGTGTTGTGTCACTTTTTCAGAATGTGAGATCCTTGAGATCACAATCTTGCTTTCCTAGTTGTATCTTCTCAGTGCTTATTACAGTGTTTTGCATATAGTGTTTAATAAATGCTTTTTCCATCCATCCATCCATCCATCCATCCATCCATCCATCCGTCCGTCCATCCATCCATCCATCCATTCATCCATCAATCCACATCTTTCCATAAACTCACCATGGGTATTCTATCCAATGTGCTAAGAGTCATTCTTGAGTTCTTTTTACATTGCATTGATACCAGTACATATCATTCCTCAACTTTGCTATGTAACTCATGCCTTTCTGGTTTTTTTTTAAATCTGTTTTCTGCCTCTATGTCTTTTCATATACTGTTTCCCATGCCTAGAGAGTTCTTGATCCTCACTTCTGCTTCTTAAAATCCCTGGTTCTGCTCTCTTTTAAGCCTTGGTACAAATCTCACCTCCTGCTGAAAAGCCTTTCACGTTATCTTCCTCTGCTAGAGGCTTCCCCCAAAGGTTATCTTCTATCTACTTCTTTGTATACATAGTTATTTCCACACTATCCCCTCCATTGGAATGTAAGATTCTTTTTAAAAATTTTTATTGATGTCTTTTAATTTACTTTTATTTTACAACTTTTATTTTACAAACTTCAGTTCCACAATCTCTTAAGTTTCAAATTTTCTCCCCCGTTCCTCCTCCCCCTTCCTCCTACAGTGGCATGTAATCAAATGTAGATTCAATAAATACCTTCATGTTGAATGTTAGTTATGTTGTAAAGGATTATAACCAACGGGCTGAACAATGAAAAAGAAGGGATAAAACAAAAAACCCACAAATGAGGGAGAGAGAGCAAATAGGTTGCTTCAATCTGCAGATTCTGTAGTTCTTTCTCTGGTTGTGGATATCCCTTTCCATCATGAGTCTTTTGTAGTTGTCTTCTAACCTTGTATTGCTGAGAGGAGTCTGGTCTTTCAAAGTTAGTTGTCACACATACGACGTGTCTGTACTTATGTACAAAGTTCTCCTGCTTCTGCTCTCCTCACTCAGCATCAGTTTATGTTTCTCTCCAAGTTATTATGAAGTCTGTTTGCTCCTCATTTCTTATAGCATAGTAGTATTCCCTTACATTCATATACCACAATTTGTTTAGCCATTCCCCAATTGATGGGCATCCCCTTGACTTCCAATTCTTTGCCACCACAAAAAGAGCTGCTATAAATATTTTTGTACATATGGGTCTTTTCCCCACTTCTGTGATTTCTTTGGGATACAGCCCCAGAAGTGGTATTGCTGAGTCAAAGGGTATGCACTTATTTATAGCCCTTTGGGCATAGTTCCAAATTGCTCTCCAGAATGATGGGATTAGTTCACAACTCCACCAACAATGCATTAATGTTCCATTTTTTCCCACATCCTCCCCATTTTCCTGTTTTGTTATGTTAGCCAGTCTGATGGCTGTGATGTGGTATCTCAGAGTTGTTTTGATTTGCATTTCTCTAATCAATAGTGATTTACAGCATTTTTTCACATGCTTATAAATGTCTTTAATTTCTTCCTCTGAAAACTGTCTGTCCATATCCTTTGACCATTTATCAATTGTGGAATGACTTGTATAATGTAAGATTCTTGAGGGAAGCGACTGTTTTTGTCATTCCCCTAGTGCCTAAGTGCCTGGCACATAGTAAATGCTTGTTGACATATCTATTGACTGATAGATCATTTTCTAATCACATTTTTCTTGGCTGCTATCTTTATTGTTCCATGAATTTCTTATTTGCAACATGTTGCATCCTGCTTATCACATATCCACCATGAAGTCTCTTCATTATACTTTACATGATCCTTACTTTCAGTTCTTTAGCGACACAAAGCCAGATATCATTGAAACAGTAATTGTGTTAAAAAGATAAGCCATTGTTTCAGTGAGAAGTTGTGATTATTAAAGGGACTATGCAATCTCCCCAAGGTAATCCAATTTACTTTTTTCCTAATCTACAACTCTAGGCCCAGCCCATAGTCCATTTGCAGTGTCCATCTTAGAGAGATGTCCTGGTAGAGGAGCCAGTAAAGATATGATCATTGTAGAATATTGCTTACAAATGCCTTCAGTTGGTATATAGATAAGTCACAGCAAGGTTTTGTATAGATGGGAAAGTAGGCTTATAGGTTGATAGTTTTTGGTGTTCTCTTGGCCTCCTTTTTGAATTAATAAGTTATGAGGTTTTTTTTCCTTTATCTGTGTTGTTTTCTCTTCTACTGCATACCTTAGGAACAAATCTTTCTATGTCCTTAAAACTTTATTATCTCTAGTATGGGTCTTCTCTATGTACATTTCGTTCAGCTGCCTTCCCCATTTTGGTCCTTTTTTAGTGACATTTTTATGTCCCTTATTATCACATCTAGACCTTTGATGTTAGGTCCTAAGTGAGGTCATTCATTCTACTGCTCTTGAAGGTAAAAATAATTTTTACTAGAAATCTTTGCAGATCTTTTCAATTATCCTTTTCCTAGTTTTCCTTCCATTTTCATCATCTAAATGTCCTTGGGATGATTACACTTAGTTGGCTCACTTGACAATCTTTTTTCAAACTGGTTTTACTTTCCACTGGTAGGTGGAAGGTAAATGAGACCATATTGTTTATTATAATACTTCATTGTAGTATGCTATTATAATACTTCATTCATACTATAATACTTCAACCTTCACAAGTTTTTACAAATTGAGTTTACATTCTAAAACCAGCATTTTTTTTTGCCCTCATCCAGGGCTGTACTATAGCCACCTTGAACCCATTTGACAGTCAATTGTTAAATTTTCAGTGTGAGAATTTATACCTCAGAAGTTGGCAAATGCTATAAATCAGAACTTGTTTTATTATTTAGTTGATTTTGTCTAGACTTAGAAAGTAAAAATATTAATAATACAGATTGAACTTGAAAGTGTATCTTGCCTACTTTTTTTTCTTCTGGAGAGCTGGTTATCATTATACTTTAACGACATCTCTTTCTCTATGCTTGACAACTAAGTGAAGTATTTGCTGGCTAAGCTAGTTTTTTAATAGTTAAACTTCTATACAAATTATCTTAATTGGTATTAATATTATTTTTGCTGCCTATTACCTATTTATTTAAGTAGATTAGAACAGAGTTATTTCCATTGTATGCCCTATCATTGTCTCCTCATTCTTATTGCTTTGTGCTAATTCTGATCTTGGCTCTGACAAGCTGGTAGTTTGTCTTTTTTCTTGTCTATTAAGATATAATCCATCAGCTTTGTCATCTTATTTGGTATTTGCCATGTGCAGAATCTACTAATTTTTTTCTTGAAGAAAATTTTCATCACATAAACTCATGAGACTTCTATGTAATCTGCATATCTTATTCTTTCCTTCTTCCTAGCTGTTCTTTTTACTATATTTCTATCCCTCCTTACCTATTTCTACCTTTTGCTTTGAAATCAATGGGTATCAAGATGTGTGTGGAGATTTAATTTTGAAGTGTTATCAAATCATTCATAGACTTTTTGTATTGCTTTATCCTTTACAACTGATGTTTCAATTGTTTTCATGATGGTCTGTATAAAAAAAATATGTATCGCAAATGCTGCAGTATGAGATGAACAAAAATTCCATGAAATAATAATTCTTCTTGACTTTGGGTATATGGTAACACAAGCTCCTTCTTTCTTTTGGTTTCATTTATAGTGAAAGAGTCAAGATTGATCAGATTTGGCTATTATGGCAGTATGTCATTAGATAAGAATTTCACATTTACAGTACCAAGCTAAAGTTTGTTGATGATACAAGACCATATGTGGCCCTCTAGGTCCTCAAGTGCAACCCTTTGACTGAATCCAAACTTCATAGAACAAATCCCCTCAATAAAAGGATTTGTTCTGTGAAGTTTGGATGCAAAGGGCTGCACTTGAGGACCTAGAGGGCCACATGTGACCTTGAGACCACAGATTTCCCACCCCTGTACAAGACTATTTGACTCTTATTACCTTCTGCTGCCTTTTCCCAACATTATGCTATCATCATTGATGAAGCTGACTGTATAGGAACAAAGGCCATTTTTTACTTTTCTTTGTTTGCTCTGTTGTCATTGACAAAGAATCTATCACAGTGATCATCCTCCTGGAGATGGTTCTCTCCATATCTGTCTATGCTAGTCCTTGGGAAACCAACTCTTTCTGCAGCAGCTGCCAAACTAATAATCATTAGATTCAGTTCTGTAGGTTATGTAACTCACCTTCTGAAAAATCTTCAATGGCTTCCTGTTGCCTCCTGGTTAAAATATAAATTCTTCAGCTTGATATTTAAAGCTTTCCACATTCTGACTTCCACATACCTTTTGAGACATTTCATATTGCTTTCCTCCACCAATTGTTCCCACCAAGCTGAACCAATAACTATTATCCAAATTTGACATTTCATCTCCCATTTCTTGGAAGCTTTTGGTGCAGGAGTTCTGACTTCATTGTCTTCCTCCCATTCCATGCTTTGATCCTTTTTGTCCCCCAAAAAGGAATCTGAAGTTGGATTGCTGTGCTTGCTTTGCTTCTTTTGCTTGTTCATTTTGCCATTCAATTACTTGACTTTTGAGCTCTTTGCCACAGTAGAACTCTGCTTCCAGAGGGGAGAGCTTTGTCCCAAATTGCAGGAGTTTTTGCAGCAGCCAGAGCTATTAGGAGGGTACCATCTCTGCAGCCCCCCACAAACTCTGCTTCACTGTTCACATACCTTAGGACCACCACCAAAGACTGTGATCCAGATCCAGGCAGGTTAAAGCAAGAGCAATTACCCTCTGAATGTCTGCTTGCCCCACCTATGATCTGTAGGCCAGGAGCTCTGAAGCAGCCACGTGGAGGTGGCTGCAGGGCCTCCATACCTCCACCACTTCTAGCTCCAGGGGCAGGGGCCAGACCCACTCCTCCATCCCCCCGATTCCAACAGAGTTCTACACTGCTCTCTCACTTTTTCTTTGGCATTTATGAGTTGATATTTCTGGAAACTTCCACTGCTGCTGGTGATCCACTCTCCCAAAGTCTGCTGCAGCTACTGGTTGGGGTGGCCTGGGGCTAAAACTGCAAGCTCACATAGGGCTGGGTGGCTCCCAGCAATCTGTGATGAACCCTTCCTGACTGCCTGCTGGGCTGCCTTCAGCGGGAGATTTGTTTCTCTCTTTCACTTTCTGGGTTCTGTAGCTCTAAAATTTGTTTAGAGTCATATGTTATAGTTATTTAAGGTGGTTATGGGGGGAGCCAGAGTTTTCCTGCTTTTATGCCACCATCTTGGCTCTGCCCCCTCACCTCCCATTTCTGTGCTTTTGCCACAGGCTGTCCCTCATGCCTGGAAAGCATTCTTTCCTCATCTCTGCCTCTTAAAATTCTTTTCTTCTTTCAAGGCTCAGCTTGGGTTCTATGTCCTTTATGGAGCCTTCCTTGCTTCCTACACTTATTAGTATTCTTCCCCTCCTGAAATTATCATGCCTTTCATTATCTCTGTGTGTATGTAGAATGTAATCTCTTTGAAGACAAGGAGTGAATTTTTTGGTTTTGGTCTTCATGTTCCCAATGCTTAGCACTATACCTTGTACAAAGTAGATGTTTAATAAATGTTTGTTGCATGGCCAAATTCAATTGAATTGTCTTTGTAGGCCTTCTCTGTCCCTGTGAAATGAAAGATTTTGTCCTCTGTTTAAGGAATTTTAGGTTTCAATGAGAATACAGTTGATTTGTGGACTCTTGGAATCAAACCAAGTAGAAGGAATACTATTTTGTCTACACATAAGGCTGAATCTACATGGAGTCTGTTCTCTGATTCTCCTTGGTGGATGTGTTGGCCATTAAGGCTTTCCAACTACTTAACTGTTATGTCATGTGGCTCTATGTTGTGAGTTTTCATTTACCTAGCAACAAAAGTATAAAAAAAGTTTCTTTCCCTTTGACAACTCCATAAAAGAGAATAAACCATGAAACACGCATGAGCATGTGTATATACACACTCACACACAACAATAACAGATGTTGTTTAACAGGCTTGTAGGACATTTCCATTAAGTTATAAACATATCTTTCAGTGGTTGCTTAAGATAAACAGATATTTCAAATTACATATCTTTTGGTACAAGAAGCAACTTGTTTGGAAACTAAGGAAAGATTCTGAATGTGAGATGCACCTGAAAAAGATTAGGAGATCATATAAGAATTATTAGCATTTTGATTAGATTTAACGTGCTATTCTTAGGATTGGGTATATTTTCAACAGAAAAGTGCCATTGTTTGAAGTGTTTTCATCAACATAGACCCTCTGAAAACATGAAAATCTCTTTTCCTCCACTCTCACTTGTGAGCTGTCTGAGAAGTTTTCAATTACTTTGAAATACTGTCATGTAAAGAGGGGTGAGGGTAGCTGGGAGGCACAGTGGATAGAGTGCCCTGCCTGGAGTCAGGAAGACTCTTTTCCCTGAATTCAAATCTGCCCTCAGATACTTACTAGTTGTGTTACCCTGAGCTAGTCATTTAATCCTGTTTGCCTCAGTTTACTCATCTGTCAAATGAACTGGAGAAGGAAATGGCAAACCATTCCAGCATCTTTATCAAGAAAACCCCAAATGGAGTCACAAAGAGTTGAACATGACTGAATAATAATAACAAGAAGATAGCGGTTAGATTTTTGTGCGTGTGTGCCTTCTGAAAGCAGAACTGAGACCAATGGGAGCAGATATTGGTTCAATGTGAGAAAGATAAACACAAGATAAATATTGTCTGACAATGGAATAAGCTGCTTCATTAGATAATGAGTTCTCTATTACTGAAAGTACTCAAGGAGAGGCTGAGTGATCATTTGTTAGAGATGATGTTAAAAGGCATCTATCTGTTTATATCTAAGGTCTCATCCTACTAAAAGAGCTGATCGGTCTAAGAGACTGCTCTAAGTCATATAATCTAACCTTTTGCTCTTACACAAGGTTACACTTAATGGATACTGAGCCTATAAGTGGCCTTGTCTTATTTGGAAGATGTGTAGGGAAGGGGATTCCATGGTGGCATTTTATAGCTTAGTCAATATTTTTATTAATAATAATAATGCCTCACATTTGGAGTCTTCTTTGAAGTTTGGAAAGTGACTCATAACAAACTTGGGACAGAGAGAGGATGGATATTTCTCTCCCCCCTTTACAGATGAGGAGATAGAGTCTCAGAGAGAATAAGTGATTTCCCTACTGTCTCTTATCTAGTTAAAGTTAGGGCTAGAAGCCAGATCTAAGAAGTCAAGGCCTTTTTTTTTTTTTTGCCAAAATGTACTCTAGATATTATGAAGGATATTGCCTTCAATAAAATATTTGCCTTTTAAAATATTCTCAAAGATGGCAGCATATGAGCAGCAAAACTCCACAGCTCTCTCCATAACCACCTCAAACACCTATAAAATATGACTCTAAACAAATTTTAAAGCTCCAGAACTCACAAAATGACAGAGTAACAAAGCTCCCACTGAAGGCAGCCTGGTAGGCAGATGGCAAGGGGTTCATTGTAGCATGCTGGGAGCCCAGACCAGCACCACATGAACCTGTAGCTGGAGCCCTAGGGCCACCAGAACAAGCCATGGCTGGAGTGTGAATCCAGAATTACCAACCCATAAGAAACAAGGACTAAGTGAAAGGCCAGTGGAACTCCTATAAATTTGGGGGAGAGGGTCTTGCCAACTCCCCCAGGGCTAGGAGCAGCTGAAGTGGGCGGCCCTGCAGCCACCTCCATGTGGCTTCTTCAGAAGCTCCTGGTCTGCAGATTGCAGGGGGGCCAAGCAATCATTGAGAGGCTAAGTGCTCTTGCCTTGAGCTGCCTGGATCTTGGGTGGTGGTCCTGTGGTGCATTTTCAGTGAGCCAAAGTGGTTGGGGGCTGAAGAAATGATGGCCTCCTAATAGCTCCAGCAGCTGCAAAACCCCCAGCCATTTGGGACAGAGCTCTCCCTCTGAAAGCAGAGTTCTACTGAACTTAAAAGTCAAGTAATTGACTGGCAACATGAGTAGGCAAAGGAAGCAAAGCAAACCTAGCAATGCAACTTTAGATTCCTTTTTTGGGGACAAAAAGGATCAAAGCATGGAACAGGAGAAAGACAACACAGTCAGAACTCC